>JAQHUG010000066.1:4473010-4626205 GCA_028555095.1 Dicrostonyx torquatus | reverse complement strand
CATTCATAGAGTCCAGTTAGGTCATATGCTCATTCAGTCTTGGTCCAGCTGGATTTGATGAGCTCCCAATAGATCGAGCACACTGTCTCTGTTGGTGGGCCAGTCCCTCATGGTCCTGACTTCCTTGCTCCTTTTCTCCCTCCTTCTGCTCTTCCACTGGACCTTGGTAGCTCCGTCCCTTGCTCTGATGTGAATGTGGGTCTCTGGCTCTATTTCCATCCATCATGCGAAATGTCTATGGTGACGATTAAGATATTCAACAAAGTAACTATCTTGAATGGCAATTGCAACTCTCGCCAGCTGCAGAACCGGAACTGTCTCCGGGTATTCCAGGTGTCGCACGGGAGATAGGAAGGAGGGACCATCCTCAGAGAGCCCTTGTCTGGAACACTGCAACAAGGGCTGGGCCTTCTGTCTCTCACTGTCCTCGGGTCAAGCCCGTGTTTCTTCATCCTGTGACACACTGTAGCTGTGTGGAATCAATGACACAGGAAAATAAAAAAAAACCCTGGCAAGTTTCTGAGCCAGATGAACTCTGTACCACCTGGACACTTGCACCCTCTGATTGAGACATATTTGTTAGTCCCTATGGGGTGCCAGGTGGCTATGGCATGGCAATACAATGCAGGACACAGCAGTCAGGGACAGGGACCTGGGGACCCCCCAACAGCTGGTGGGAGTGGAGCTATTGAAGGAGATATGAAAAAAAAGTAAGATAATTTCCAACAGTAATCATCAACACTATGAGGAAAGTATCAAAAAGATCAAGAGCAGACACTGAGTCTGGTGGGGGGTGTCTTTGACAGATGTGACAGTTGGGGACACCTTCCTGGGGAGGTGAGTTTTGAGCGACCACTGAAACTTTGGTGGAAACATAACAATACTTACTTCGTGTTTTCCTTGCGATCAGTCTCCAAGACTTGGTACCTAGTGGGCACCCAGTTGCCGTTGCCCACTGGTGGGTCCTCCCCTCCCTATGCAAGGAAACTCTGCTGCAAACGCTCCTTGCCCTTTGAGCTCTAGAGTAAGCTCTAGAAACTCCAGCCAGGCGAGGGTGAGTGTGTGATGTGTGTGGACCGACTGAGTCCCCGAGCCACCCTGTCTCCATTTGGTTCTGTTTCTGTACAAAGAGAGTTTCTGTGAAATAAATGGAACAATGATCTCCCCCTCGAAATCAACCGTTTAATCATGCATCAATCATCGCTGTCATTTAAAACCTGAAACTGCATCTATATACCCTGGCCGTTTCCCTGGCCCAGGTGTGAACCCCAGGACGGATGACTGAGGGAAATATGTGAGCTCCCCTCCCCTGCCAGTCGAGCCGGCTACCTTCCCGATCAAATGCACCCAGAGGATGGGGTAATGTTACTATTGTGCCTGGGTAAGAAGGTCCCATCCGGCCCCCACCCATCACAGGGGAGGAAGAGGAGCTTAATCATTACTAACATTAACTTGCCTTTCTGGAGCCTTGAAAATGAGAATTTTGCCCTTTTTTTCCCTGGGAGTAAATTGGGTCAGAGTGTTCCCAGAATTTACATTTCAATTAAAAATACAATAATAACACATTGTGCAAATAGTGAATGATTCCGACCCAAGGGAAGATGACACCGCGCGCTACTTTGTTAATGAAAAGCCCCCTTCATTGGGACAAGGCCACACATCAGCAGTAACAAATCTCCTGTCTTGTTCTGGGAATGGCGGTGTGGGGGTGGGGACGAGGAGGTGCACAAGTTACCACTGCCCTGTGGGGACTTCCAGACCACAAAAGCACCACCCCAAGCTACAGAGTTATTGTTTCTACCCACCATGATCCATCCTCCCAATGCGGACACTGCTTTTCCACCAAGGATTCAGGGCTGGGAGAGTAGCTCAGTGGGTACAGTGCTTGCTTAGCTTGCAGGAAGCCCTGGGTTTGATCTCCAGCACACCTGTAATTCCAACGCTTCAAAGTAGAGGGGAGGAATATAAGGCTTACTTGGTGTAGGAGACACTGTATATCTAGTTATAGTTATTCTAAGCAATGGCAGAGAGCATCTGAGCTGCTCCAGAACTTTTGAAACATTTCCTATTAGTTTCTCGACCTAGCCCTAAACTGAGAAAGAGAGAGAGAGGGAGAGAGAGAGAGAGAGAGAGAGAGAGAGAGAGAGAGAGAGAGAGAGAAAGACACAGAGAGAGAGGAGCCTAGAGATTGGTGGTTGTGGCTCTTTGGAAGCCGCCCTGCTTCACTGATTGTTAGAGATGGCTTTAAAAGTCCCCCAGATGTATGCTTTATCTTGACCCACATAGTCTGGGAGGGAAGGGAGATGGAGTGGGCATGTGGGGACCTTGGGGCTTGCACGGGGGAGGAGGATATGTGCCTCTAAAAACACAGGTGGCAGAATTTAGATCATAGATTGGTTCTGAAAAAGAAATGAGCTGCTTCAGTTCAACAGGAAAAGTTTTTCTGGGAGAAAGACTGTCCCTCCCCACAGCCTCCTCCAGTTGCAAGGACTTCAGAAGCAGGACTGTGAGCATGGGCTAGCAGCCCCTGAGAAAGCAGAGGCATCTAACTGTAGCCAGCGACTCAGGAGCCCCGGTGTGGCTGGCATCCCAGTTAATCTGGTGCAGGTTAAGTGTGGGGAGCGGCATGGCAGCCTTTGTTTTCCACTGTGTCGCTTCCATTCAGGGTTTTTCAGTGAACTTTAAAAAAAAAATGTTGATTTTTGCTGGGTGTTGTGGGGATGCAGGTCTTTAATCTCAGCTCTGAGTAGGCAGAGGCAGGCAGATCTCTATGAGTTCGAGATCAGCCTGGGCTACAGAGTGAGTTCCAGGACAGGCTCCAAAGCTACACAGAGAAACTCTGTCTTGAAAAACAAACAAAAAAGAAAAACAAAAACAGATTTTTTTTAAATAAAATATTTGTTTAAAGTTTATTATTCTCTCTCTTTCTCTCTCTCTCTCTCTAACAGGGCCTATGATCTTCAGTTTTTAAGTCTAATAATTGTTGGAGTCCAGTCAATTCCATTCATAACACTTTATTACACTGCTTCTTCTTCTTCTTCTTCTTCTTCTTCTTCTTTTTGGTTTTTCGAGACAGGGTTTCTCTGTAGCTTTGGAGCCTGCACTGGAACTAGCTCTTGTAGACCAGGCTGGCCTCGAACCCACAGAGATCCGCCTGCCTCTGCCTCCCGAGTGCTGCAATTAAAGGCGTGCGCCACCACCGCCCAGCTACACTGCTTCCTCTATTCTACCGCAGGCAGAGGTAGTGCACACAGATGGTTTACTCCAAGAATTTCCCCAAAGACACATCAGGTTTTCAAGGAAGCATCACTAGGTGTGCCCTGAAGATTCCTCAGAACTCACGCCCTCAAAACCCTCACCTTGCTGTCCCCACAAACCCTGGGCTCATAAGCCTGACTCAGCGATCCTAAATGAGTCCTTGCATTCTCAGGTCCTCTTTGACCCAGTTCTCAACACATCTCGACCACCTGCCCGCGAGCTGCTGTGTATCCTCTGCCTTCTTACTTTTCCCACTGGGGAGTGGAACACAGGCTCAGTCTCAGAGGTCTGGATGAACAGCAGTCTCTTTTAAAAAGCCAACGGTTTTGTTCTAGGCTGACTGTATTTCAGCACATTAAAAGATTGGATCAAAACAGTACATAAGCATTGGTTGATATGCAGCTGAGAAATAGCACACACCTGGAGCAGATAGCATGACCTCGCTACCCTTCCAGGCCCAGAATGCCAGCTTCTGAAGCAGCTGCCGCTAGTACCTTAGCAATTTCTTCTGGTTTGTTCCTTCAGTGACAATACTTGGGTTCTGGCTTCTTGGTTTTAATATACAACAACTTCCTGTTATATATTTCTACACAGCCGGGCGGTGGTGGCGCACGCATTTAATCCCAGCACTTGGGAGGCAGAGGCAGGCGGATCTCTGTGAGTTCGAGACCAGCCTGGTCTACAAGAGCTAGTTCCAGGACAGGCTCCAAAGCCACAGAGAAACCCTGTCTCAAAAAATCAAATATATATATATATTTCTACACAGAAATAAGTGAGAGGCTGCAATGTCCTGCCCCGCCCACCCTCTGCCTCCTTCTATCTTCCCAGGAGAACTTTATTGCCATTTTTTGCTGTCATGAGTGGGAGAATATCATTCTGGGCTTCCGTGAGTAGTGTCTCACAATGTCATTCTTTGCTGATTCCTGCCTCCCTTCACTTATCTTTCTTAATCTGGGTGACTCTTTCCACACCCCCGACCCCAGTAACTCTGTACAAAAGCTTTCAATCCAATTTTACACCCGGCCACACCCGTCAGTTAATCTGTCAGTCCTATTTTTTTTCAAGAGACATCCCTCTTAGAGCTACCCATAACTACTGCTCCACCTGATCTCCATGCCTGCTCAAGCCTCCAACACAGCTCTCGGTGGGCTCTTCCCCTCCTGTCGTCCTGGGCTTCATGTCATCGTCTCTCAGCATTTGTTCTTTGAAATGGTTTTGAATGATGGTCCTTTGAAGGCAACATTTTGACACCTTACATACTTAACAAGAGGACTCTGTTATCCCATTACGTTGGGTTAATAGTTTGGGCCATTTATAAAATTCAAATGTTGCAGTAATTTTCTCTGCAAATTGGAAAACAGCGGTTTACTTCACTTGACTTTTAGTTCCGCTGAGAAGGCCCAGGCTTCTCTGTGAATTCTGCGCACACGGGACCTAGGTTCTTGTTGATGTTGTTACTGCTTTTGATTTCATCTTTGAGAGAGTTTAGGCTTCTCTCTCTATTTGTGGTGATGTCACTTGGTGTAAATGGCTCTTCATTCCTTCCAGGATGCATTCAATGGGCCCCTGTATCCAGAACGCCAAAGTCCTGAGCAACTTTGCAGATTTCCCTCTGCCTGCATACCCTTTCCCGCCCAGCATGTCTATTATTAAGATAGCTGCCCTGAAACAATTCTCCCTTTGTAAATGTTTGTAGCATCATTTTCTGTGTATGAGTGTCTTGCCTGCATGCATGTCTGTGTACCATGTGCGTGTCTGATGCCCAAGGACGTCGAAAGAGGACAGCAGATCCCTTGGAACTGATTACAGATGTTTGTGAGCCACCATGTGGATGCTGGGAACCAAACCCCAGTCTTCTAAAAGAGTAGTAAGTGCCCTTAACTATGGGAGCCCTCTCTCTAACCTCCACTTATTTTCTTATCTTTTTTCTCTTTCTTTTCTTTTAAGTTTTTTTTTATTTTGTTTTGATTTTAGTTTTTGGTGTTTGTCTTATTGTTGTTGTTTTGTCTGTGTTCCTTTTTATAGTTCTGTGTTTCTCTTTTATCAATCCCTTTTCTTGTCTGAATCTAGTACAATTTATAGTGTCCCAAGTGTCTTTGGCCTCACCATTTTCCATCACTAGGCCAACTGGCCAAACACCGTGACTGTGACATTTGGGTCACAAGACACCATGGATTTACTAGCCACTGAGCTGTGTCTTCAGTTTTAACGTGTGTGTGTGTGTGTGTGTGTGTGTGTGTGTGTGTGTGTGTGTGTGTGTGAAAATGCTGTCCATGGTAGAAGGACTGATGCCTCTGTGGAGTTCTTCTGGTCCCTGGTTGGGGATGGTGGGAGAGGAAAACTAAGGAGCTGACAGATTCTAACTGGGACTTTCTGCTGTGCTCCTGGGTTCAGCTCTATCTGAAGAACCCTTTTCCCAGGTCCTTCCCATTACCGCTTCACGGCCCAGCTCATCTCTTTGCTTCTTTGTTCCCACATCTAGGTTTCAACTGATCTGAACCGATTTTTCCCCAGTTCTTCCAAGTTTTCTTGACACCTGTCATTTGCTGTCTGTCTCCTCTGTCCCTTTTGGTTCTGTGGGCTTATGCCTTTTTGGTTTTGACCCTTTAACTGTCACCTTATGAAGGTTTCAAGAATGAGCAGACTAAAAGGTTTGTGTCTAAAATACCATGAACTCCCATTGTGCCGATTTTTATAGGCAGAGTCTATTTATGGCCTGCAATATTGGATTTTTAGGTCAGTCAGTGATACAACTTTTTCTGTTAAAAAAAATGCGTTCTTTTTCTCTAATCAAAGTGAGTCAATTCAATGAAAAAATGTATACAATGTACACAGTGTTAAACATGCCCCAACCTTGACAACACTGAGCAAGTGGCATGGAACTGAGGCTTGCTGAATCAGACAGCATCAACTTCTCAGGCTGTGGCAGATAAACGGGATTATCTGCAGCTTCTACAAGAACATCTGGAAGCACATCCCCCTACCCCAGGGTCCCCACTGCTCTGTGGCCCGAGCCCTGAGTACATAATCCAAAATGGTGACAGTGGGCTAAGCATGCATCTGGGAAAATGCAACCTAAAATGCTCTCCAAGGCAGGCTCTTGGTGTGCGAATGTTGGGCACAGCTGAAGTGAGGAGCATAGCCAAGACATGTTATGGTGGGTTCAGATCATCTATGATGTTCATTTTTTGATCATCTGGCCTAAGGGTCAGCACGAAGCCTAGTCATTCTTTTTGTGGCTTTTTCCCTTCTTTCTTTCTTTCTCTTTCTTTTTCTTTTTCTTTTTCTTTTTTTTTTAAAAAAAAAAAAACACTTGCAAGGATAAGAATGGACTGTAAAGATTAGAGTCTGGGCACTTTCTTTCTTTCCCACCCTGACAGCCCAGACTGCTGACCAGGGCAGAAGGAAGCTGTTCCCGCCTCCTATTTCTATTTCTCCTTCTATTTCAGGCAGCTGATTCATACGTATCTTCTTCTAGATGATTCTCCAGCCATTGGGCAGGGCTGGTCATCCCATCTCTCATCTTCCTCTTCTAGAACTTTTGCAGGACAGGAGAGGCTGTGTAGAGTGGATGTCCGTAAAGCAGGGGAGCAATGGGGACCTGCTTGTGTCGACTAGGCTAGGTATGTGGCTGGCGATTAAGAGCATCGATTGGCCTTTGAGGGGAACGAGAGGAAATCATTCCTGCAGTTGCTGGCTGCTGGCTGATTGCCTGGGGGCTGTTTGCTTATTTAAGTGAACAAAGTAATGGACAGTGGAGATGTCTGAAAATTGCCTGGGTTTGTTCTCTTTTTGCCTACCTGTCCCTCCTGGGTACCATTACTCTCAGCTCCTGCAGGGAGGGCGATTTCCCCAATCTATCTCTGCTAAGTTCAATTAGTCAGCTGCTAATACAATGGGAGGCAAACAAGAAGAGGCGCAAACTGGGGAGCCAAGGGGAAACCCCAGTCCTGAAACTTGCATTCCTACTTGAGACAGGGTTCCCACCTGGGGGTGGGCATAGCTCCTTTGCCAGAAGAAGGCAAAGCGCTGTGTGCCGACTTTTGTCTTTGCTGTTATCTGCTTCTTATTTTAGTTTCAAAATGAGGATTCTGTTAGATAAAAGTTACTCTAAACAGATTTAAAGTACCTGGGCTCAGCGTCCTCCCTGATGGAACAGGTCTTCATCTCTGAGGCCATGCTGCCACACTTGGCTTAGGAGATCCTGGCAATTATATCTTCCAAGAAGGGCTGTAGTAATACCTCAAATCCCATATACTTTCCCAAATTTTGACACTCACTGTCAAAATGCAGGCTGTTTCTCTTGCTTGTGAACCTGAGTAGTATTTTTTTTTTCACAACCCCAGTGGTGGAAGACTTAAGAGACTAGCTTTTTTTTTTTTTTTTTTTTTCTCTACACCTCTTCCTGAGAAGCTGTGTGGGCTAGTTACTATAAGCTACCACAGTGCAGAGACCAGCAAGACAAAGAGGTACCCAGGCTCCCCAGTTTTTAGTCCTGAGGCATAGGCAGTAGGCTTAGGAGTGAAGATGCCTCTAAGCTGGTTCCAGGTCCTACACTGGGAGAGGGCAGCACAAAGCAGCCCACTTCCTACGCTGACCTGCCCTGCACAGGAAATGGTAGTGCACTAGACACGACCATGGCTTTCAAGCACCGTTCTGTGGTGGTTAGTTTTTCTGTGGCAGTGGGTGATCAGGAATACACATAGGTAGGTACACCATGACGGGATGCAATCAAACACCCTCCGTCCTCGGAGTAAAGATCCAGAATTTTCTCTGTTATCCGTTTTTCACTTCTCTCACATGTGGGTAAGAGAGCATGGAGAACAGTTGAGTCTGAAGCCTTGGATCAGTGAATGACCTCTGCCTTTGGCTAAAGGGAGGCTCACTGGCCTTGGCCTTGGAGTTTCTGCTAGTGTCAGCACATTTCCATAGAAAGTCGAAAGCGTGATCACTCCTCCATCAGCAGATGACACTTAGGAGAATCGATGTAGGAGGTGCCTACTGAGCATCCACTGGGCGCTGCCACCGCGCCACCTGCTTCTGAGCATCCACTGGGCGCTGCCACCGCGCCACCTGCTTCTGAGCATCCACTGGGCGCTGCCACCGCGCCACCTGCTTCTGAGCATCCACTGGGCGCTGCCACCGTGCCACCTGCTTCTGAGCATCCACTGGGTGCTGCCACTGCGCCACCTGCTTGGGGGTGGAGGCAGAAGAGTCCACCTGCTGGGAGAGAGGAAGCCACCAGGACCCACTTAGGAAATGACAGCAAGCCATGAATGCTAAGCAGAAATGCAAGCACAAAGGTGTCTGGCCATAGGAAGAGATCGGTTTTGTGATTTCAAACCATGGTAGGAAAGAAGCCAGCAGAGAGGAAGTCTAAAGGGGATGGACCCAGGTGGGAATCTGTTGGGGATGCATCAGCAACACCCAAATCCAGCACCTTGGTCAACAAAGGCAATCAGCAACAGGCGACAGACTGAGAAAAATGAATGTGTAGCCCATATAGCCTGCCACACCACGGGCATGATGGGAGTCTGAGCCACTAGCCAAACAAACAAACAAGCAAAAAGTGTAAGCAACAAGTCTCATTGCACACTCATCAGATTGGGAAAGAAAAAAGATGAAAACACCAAGTGTTGGCAGTCACCCAGCAGCCCCGGGATGAGTCCCACTGCAGGGCTGGTTCTGCTTTGTTTTGTTCTTCCTAGAACTTATTTATTTATGTGTGTGTGTGTGTGTGTGTGTGTGCGCGCGCGCGCGTGCGCGTGCGCGCATATGCACATGTTGTGTGCTGTCACACTGTACCTCTGGAGTTTGGCTTATGAAACTGCAACATACAGGAAATTAGCTCTTCTAGCAAGCACACCTGGGCACATGTGCCACGGTGCAGGTGGGGAGGTAGGAGGGCAGCTTGCAGGGGTGCGTTCACTCCTACCATGTGGATCCCTGGGGTCGAACCCAGATTCTCTGATTTGGCAGCAAGGCCTTTACCAACTGAACCATTTCTTCAGCCCTAGGGAACTTCTTGTAAACTGCTGGTAACCGTAATGTGGCAGCCACCCACGAGGGCCATCTGCTAGGGTGACTGAAGGTAAGTCCATGTACTCCGAAGCCTTATCATTGTGGACACACAGATGCTCAGGGCAACATGGCTTCTGAGGCAGGGTGGTCTCATTGCCCATCCCTAGAGTAACCTGATGAGAAAATGCTACAGCGCTGGAGGCAAAGCAAAGCAATGGTAAGAGCAGGATAAGCCATGTTAAAGACATGAAGTTCAGTGGAAAAGGGAGCCTCAGACAGCTCCACAACACCGCGCTGTTCACAGCTGAGCAGAACATAGACACATGGATGGTATTTTACCAGGATGTGCATATGAAAGGAGAGATAGCGTGTCCCTGTGTGACAGTTTGGCCTGGGGAGATCATTCCATGGAGAAACACTTGTCCTGCAAGTGTGAGACATGGAGTTCACATCCTTAGAACCCAAGAAAAAACTCCGGGGAGGCATGGCAGCTGCCTGTGATCCAAGTCCGGGAGGCAGACAGGCAATTCATCCAGAACAAGTTGGCTATCTAGACTGCTGGAATAAGTGAGCAGTGTTTCATTGAGAGGTCCTGATTCAATAAATAAAAGGGAGAGGGAGGGAGGAAGACATCCAACATCAACTGGCAACTTTGGATCTTCACATGCATGTACACACACACACACACACACACACGTGCATTCATACACTGGCTGCTCTTGCAGTGGACTGGGTTAGCATATACACACTCACACCTATGTGTGTTCATACACTGGCTGCTCTTGCAGTGGACTGTGTTAGCGTCTCACCACCCACATGGCTACTTATAGCCATCTGTAACTCCAGTTCCAGAGGATCTGCTGCTCTTTTCTGGCCTCCATGGGCACTGCACACACACATGTGGTACACAGCTATACATTCAGGCGAACCTCTCATACAGAAAGCCCACAAATAAATAGATCTGTAACAAACAAAAGTATCAGGCCAGGGAAGGCAATGGGCGGTCAGTGGCTATGGGTTGGATGGAGGAAGCAGTTACCTGATATCGGTGACTTAAGAGATTATTTAGCAACTTGCATAACGGCAAGCTGTCTTGAGAACTCGGGCCTGGTTTAGATGCCATGACTGACGGCCATGGGTAGTCCAGATATTCTGGATGCTGCCTATCTATTTGGGGAAGATTTCTGCCAGCCTGGTTAAATGGCTCAGGGCTTCTAGGGGAAGCCACCATTATCTGGAGAAGTCACTCCCATGAAAGTGCCCCTGCTTGGCAGGGCAGACAAATGAGGCATTCCTGTAATTGTATGGAAATCGTTGCTCTAAAGTGCTTGGAAAGTTTGGTGTCTTGAGTGGGCTAAATGTCACCCCTGTAAGTTTCTTGGCCCTCTTAATTTGCTTGGTAAATCCCATTTTTTCAGAGGGCGAATTACAGTAAAAGTGGTTTATCTCTTTGGCATTCTGTCGACCAGCCTTGGGGTGTGGGACCGGCGAAATGATAATGGATGTCACTGGTGGTGACCCCAGCCCCTCAGGAAGCTGCAGGCTTCTGAGTCATCTAGGAAAGTTAAAATGAATCTCAGCAGTTTCAACATGAGATAAATGTACTATAGTACATTTTTTGAAAATTTTGAAAAGTGTGTGGTGGATTTTGAAAAGTGTGTGGTGGGCGCTTTGACATTGTTCGGCAGAGGACCGGACCGGTCAGTACCGGATCAACCAGCAGGCCCACCTCCACTCCCACCCATGACTGCAAAAGAAAAGAAGGAACTCTCCGCACCGTCTCGACATTAGTCTTCAGCCACTTCCAGTGGGCTCAAAGCGACCACACAGACTGTTGACACTCCTTGGTTCCTACAGCCTCTGGCCCCTTTAAAACTGGATGGACGGCTGCAGTTTCCAGGCCTAGATACAGGAGGATGGTAGAGTCTACCTGCTCTGTCTTAGTGCTCGCTCCTGGGATCCGATTACCATGACTATAGGAGGAACCTTACACAAGGCACGCGCACACACACCCTGGTTTGGGGTGGGGGTGGGGGAGGCAGCCATCTTGGAAGACTGCCTTCACATTTGCTGTCTCCAGCCAGAAGGGCAGGGAAAGTAATTAATAATAAGAATTGGTTGTTATTTTAAAGTACAGAGTTTTGATGTGATTTGTTAGGCAACAGAAAGTAACTAAAACAATCTTTATTTTTGTTTTATTTGCTTTGTACTTGTTTTGAAATTAAAATCTCTCATTTGTTTATTTTCTCTTTACTTTTACTGGTTCGCACATGTATGTTATGCATACTGACCACTCTCACCCCCTATCTCTAAACCACCCCACTCTGCCCCCACCCCACCCCCGCTTCCCCACAAATCTCTCCAACATTCGTGTCTACCCGCTTTGTTTTGTGACCCACTGAGAGTAACCAGGGTCGTCCACGCAACCAGGGGTTTGGAGCTGTATGTTGGAGCCCTGTGAGGCCAGCTGAGGGCATACAACTGAAGGCAGTGGTCTTCCCCTTTCCTAGAATCTATTAATAGCCAATAAATTCAGAGGTCAAAGGTAGGCTCCCAGAGTCCTTCCCCCTTCCATGAGCGGTTATTGATAGAGTGGGGTCTGTCTGGCCCCAGGGCAGGCAAGTACAGTTGTTGTTAGCCAATGATTACAATACTTGTGTGGACCTAGAGAAAGCCTCCCGCATCTTCTGACTCCTATACACTGCCCCTTCTTCTTAGAGGGGTGCTATGAACGACTTGTTTAGGGATGGGCCCATGCCCGCCACTCTTCTCTGTATCTTGAGCAGCTTTGGATCTGCACAGGCATCACTGTTCATCACAAGGAGAGAATTCTCTGATTTAAGGCTAAGGGCAGCTTGTGTCTACAGAACCAGGCACAGGTGTTTAGAAGGCAGTTTGTTGCTGTGTCAGCTTGGTTAATCAGCAGAGAGATGTTTTCCGAAGGGGCTGGCTGACTTCTCCAGACCTGAGCTGTTCACTAGCCTTAAAGTATCAGTCCCCACCTTCCTGTGTAGTGGGCCTTGGATCCAGCCAACAGCCAGTTACGCAAGTGGGCGTATCTTGCTTTCCATTTGCTTACATTATACACCCTTTATCCCACAGCTCCATCTCTCCAGCCCCTGACCTTGCCTCAACCTTTTCACTAACAGGGTTCTTCTTTTTTACTTTCTTTTTCCCAATTTACCCCTCTTTAAGATGACCCTCCCCACCTTCCTTGCTTTCTGGCTTCCACTGGCGATCTATGTTGGATGCACCAAACTAGAGAGAAAGCTAGAATTCTCAATGAAAGAAAACATTGGGGCCTGGGTTACGTCACCCAGAATATTCTTTTCCAATTCCATCCCACAATTTTCCTGCAAATTTCATTTCTCTTTATACATGCATCCTATTTCACTGAGTATGGGATCACCCTGCAAGTCTGTCTTTTTATTTGGGGGAATTGAGACCGTTGATATTCAGTGACTTTACTGAAAGATGTATATTAATTCCCATCATTTTATTTGTTTTGTGTTGCTTCATTAGACCTCTTTGGATTAACAGTTTGAGAACTGCTTAACAATATGTAATGCTTTATGAACTTTCACGTTAGCCTCGATAGGGGCCAGGCTAATCTCTGCATTGTTTCAGTTTTAGTGTGTATGCTGCCTGAGTGAACACGGAAGTATTTGTAAATTCACTTAGAAACAGTAACTTCATGTATACATTGTATTGTTGTCAAGTTGTAAGAACTGGAAAACTGTTTTGATAATGCACGTGTCATAGAGTTCACTGTTTTCATGTGCATAGCACAGCAGCATTGAGGACATTCAGCTGTCACACAGCCATCACCATTATCCAGTACCAGAATTTTGTTTATTTGTTTGTTTGGTTTGTTATTTATGAGACACAGTTTCTTTGTAAAGCCCTGGCTATCCTGGAGCTAGCTCTATAGACAAGACCGGACTCCATCTCACAGAGATCCACCTGCTTCTGCCTCCTGAGTGCTGGGCACCACTATCAGGCTTCAGCACCAGGATTTTATCATGACTCCCAACTAAAATTCTGTCCCCACAACAGCAGCTTCCATTTTCTTGTCCTTCAGCCCTGGCTGTCGTTCTGTCTGTGGACCTGATGCTCTGAGACTTCAGATGAGAGGAATGATCACTATGGCTTAAGCTTCAGGTTCACTGTGGCCTCTTACATTAATTTGTTAATTCATTTCATGTGCCAGCCTGACTGGGCCACGAGGTGCTCAGATGCCTGGGCAAATATCATCCTGTGTCCTTCTGGAAAGGTGACTTGGGGTGAGACCGGCATGAGAGAGTGTGGACGGAGCAAACAGACTACCCTCTCTGATGGTCATTGAAGACCTGACCAGCTGATGAGATTCTCCCACACCATGGCTCTCCTCAGATCTCCCCATCCTTATAGCATGTGTGCATCTTATCAGCTCTAGCTCTCCAGCACCCTGACTCCTGTGTCGGTCATGGCTACAAAGGTTATCACTGAGTTGGTCCTCTGTGATATCTGCTTTTATAACTCATCCATTCCATGTCCAGACACGGTGTCTTCAGGGACTCCCTTGGTAAGAAAGAAGGAAGCTGCTTTTTTGGAAAGCCCGGAGGAAAGTCAATGAATATGGACTTAGTGCCGGTACTTCCGGTGAGACCTCAGCTGGGAATGTCTCTTAAAGGCCTCTGATTCTAGCCACCTGTCACGCTGGAGACAATCAAGAACCCATGGAAGGGAAGGGAAGGGTGAGTGGCCAAAACAGGTGTGTACTCCTAGACTCCCAAAACCCAGCCACTGTGTTTGTCTTCCAGTAACTCAGGATCTGTGCCCACTTATGCTTTGCAGTGTGGGAAGAAGCAGTGAGCGGTGATGGGGCCATGGGAGTAGTGTTGCTATGCTCACCCTTCAAGGATCTGGATGCTGACCACTGTATCCTCATATCCACCTGCACAGTTGGTGCCAAGCCTGCTCTATAGCTGGGGAAATGTGGCCAGTGAGTGTGATCGGATCTGTACTTTTTCAGTGGCGTACTGCTATGGTTTATGCTGTGTGCCTCTCTGAACTAGTTTGACTTAGGCCAGGAAAGCAAAGTCCAGTCTATATTCTAAAGGAAGGAATTTAACATAGAGGACTGACCACTCGGGTGAGCAAAGGGAGACTTGGGAGTTCAGAGCTCAGAAATTACAGTAGGCTCCAGCCTCTTCTACCCTGGAAGGTCAGATGGAAGAAATGGACTAGGACCTGGAGACACAGTAGCCTGCCAGGTAAGCTGTGAACCTGGGGAGGAAACTCAGCCCAGATCAAGGTCACTTCCCAAGGTGGGGACTGAGGGCAAAGCAGAGAAAAAGACAAAGACAGAGATGAAGAAGCAGAGGATAAAGAAACCGAGACCCAGAGAGACAGACAGAGACAGAAAGATAAAGGAGAGGCTTCTGCCATGGTTATGGTGCTGATGTCTCACCAGCATCTTTCAGGGACCAAACCCACCAGGAGCCAAGAGGCACAGGAGTCTGGGAAGCAGTCAGAGTGGCCACACCTCCTGCCACGCCCTCAGCAGAGCAGAGGATCAGTGAGAATAGCCACAGTCTATAGTCGGAGAGGACAAACCTAAACAGGCTCCCAGATCTCGCTTGGCCAAAACCAGTTTGAAAGGAAACGTTTCAAAAATTAAGAATTTCCTAGGCTTTGCAAACGGTCAGGCTTTGCGTGTGAAACAGGCGGCTGCATTTGCTAGCTCTATGACATTGAGTAAATTTTTTAATCTCTCTGGATCCCAGTTGTAAACAAGAAGAATTACAGTCCACTTCCTCAGACATGCCATGAGATACTGTGGGAAAAAGTCAGGGCTTAAAGAAAGGCTTTTACATTGTCTCCTAAGCTGGACCCAGAGGCTTCTGAGATGAGCTGGGATTTCCTCTCCTCAGCAGTGGTACAGGGGTCATGTCAGCTCTTTCTTATGTATAAATACAGGTCTTCATACAGAGTACATAGTACACAACACTGACCCGCAATACATGTGTGTGTTTATACATAAATGCAAGCAATTTTAGCCTTAAACACTTAACTGCGCTACCCTCCACCCCCTTATGTTACCTATACCTCCTAGAAAACTCTTTAGAATTCACAGGAAGGGAAGAATCTTGCTTCTATAGGTAAACAAACCCCCAAAGACATTCAAACCCACACAGGAAACGAAGAATTGTGAGCCGCAATGTGTGTCTGAAGAGAAAGCCAAATGTCCCTTGCGAAAGAAGAGCCGCAGGGTTTCGCTGGAACAAGGGAGGGTGAGCCCTCAAAGCTTGGACGCTCCTGAGGATTGCCCACAGTATATTCCTGGGGGGCTGGGGGGGGCAGATGTTCTGTTCCTGTAAGGTGTAAGACATGGCTTATAGCAGGACTGACTGTCCTAGGGAAGACTAAATAAGGGAATAGTGAAAAACAACACGGGTTGGAGTAGGAAAACACCATCAACATCACTGTCTGTGTTTAGGGGGGACAAACTGGGTGGTGTGTGTGTGTGTGTGTGTGTGTGTGTGTGTGTGTGTGTGTGTATGGGGGATGTGCTGTGATGATCTCCAGCATCATGAGATCTATCACCCTCCCCTGACCTCTGTCACCATGCTCACGGGCACAAGCCTGTACTTGCACAAAACATATTTGCTCATCAATCGCTTGCTAAGAATTCTCACCCACTCTGCACACAGATGCTGCGGGCTGATGAGCAAGCGAGACCATCATGCAGCAGCTATGGTGAAAGATGAGCAAGTCAAGGTTGTCTAAGGCTGCTCTTGTGTGGTGGTTTGAATGAGCTGTCCTCCATAAATCTCAGGCGCCTGAATACTTAGTCTCCAGTTGGTGGCTGTTCGGGGGAGGACCAGGAGGTGTGTCCTTGCTGGAGAAAGGAATCCAAATTCTCGCCAGTTGAGTTAGTGTTCTCTGCTCTTGATTTGCTGCTCAATGTGTGAGTGCCCTGCTGTTCCTGCCACCATGCCTTCTCTCTGCCCCATGGACTCTAATGCTCAGAAACCCTACGCCCAATTAAACCCTTCCTTTAAGTGTGTTTATAGTCGGTGGGACCGTAAGCGCTGCCGCAGTAGCGAGATTTCCGAAGAACTTTAGAAGCCTGTCTTTGTGTTCTGCTGCTCTAGCAGGATTCCAGAGACTGGGTGATTTATGAACGATGAAGTTTCGTTTGGTTCATGGTTCTAAAGACTGGGAAGTCCAAGAGCATGACACTGGCATCTGCCCAGGACCTCTGATGCAGCCTGGTGGGAGAGCAAGCTTGCGAACTTGAGACACGGGTGGGATGGGCAAAAAGAAGGCAGGCATCACGAACCTGCCCTGCCACTCATTAAACCACTCCCTCCACAATGGTCCTAATTACCCACCTCAGGGTGGCCCATGTCCCGATCACTAGTAAAGATCCAGCTCTCAATACCATTACAGCGGAGAGTACATGTTAACATGTACGGGGAGGGGCCGCTCTGAGCATAGCAGAGCTGTCTCCAGGACTAGGATTCTTTTCCTCACCACTTCCTCTTGCCAAGGTGGTGCCTATCAGAGCAGTCTAGGTTAGCTTTCCTGGCCGGACATCCCGAGGAATGAGCCTCCTGTTTTTGCTGAAGGAGGTCAGGGAGAAGGATGGGTGGGTGTTCTTCTCTGTGAGTTTTCTCTACTTCGGTAGCCTGGGAACCTATCCCTAAACACAAGCCAGGCTAACTGGAGTATGGCGATCAAGCCGAGGCAAGGTCTAGCTCCTGGCCAGGCGTGGAGATGGTATGCCACAGGCTTTCAGCTCACAGAGATCTTTGGTGCTCAGCTGTTGAGCGGCTGTTGAAGAATCAGGGGAGCCGTTTTCCACATTCATCTCTGCACTGCTCCTTCAAGCAGCCGACTCCCGCCCTGAGAACTTTACTCCAAGTACAATTTAACAGGTTGGGAGGATGGGCGGCTCAGCACTCAGGGGAGGGCCTCAAATGGCCGTCCAGAGAGAGGGGCAAGTTGGAAATCTCAAACGAAGAGTAGAGCTTAGTTCAGGAGAACAATCCATGAGTAAACCAAGCCTGGATGTGTTCTGGGAGACTTGCCATGAGGGGAATTGACATCAGGTGCAGGTTTCGGTCACTCTTCTGGGTGGCTTGTGACCATCTGCTTCAGCTTCATCAGTGGGCACAAGTGGCTGGTCAGAGCCTAGCCCTGCTGGCTCCACTGGTGAGGGTTTGGGAAGGATTGTGGTGTACTCTATCTTCTTCAAATCAGGGATGTGCAAAAGGCATTCCTATCATATTATCAGATGGGCCAAGCCCGGTTCACATTGTAGGCAGGCTTTTTTTGCTGTGGTTGAAGATGTCGGCAACTTGGGAATGGCTAGAGAACTGACAGGAAGGAGCTGGTGGACTGCAGGCCCCTTGTTGCACTGGAGAGAGGAACATGAGCTGGTTGTTCGTTCAGGGAGAACATCAGGCAAGCAGTGGCCCTTCACTGGGAGCTGCCTCAAAGTGACCATTGCCTGGGAGAGTAAGTTGGAATGATGGAGAGTTGTCGGTTCAGCCCACTTTCCTTAAGGGTCCTGAGACAACTCTGTGATGCTCAATAAAGTCGCCCTCACCTGATAGTTCTTGTTCCAGTGAGTTCCCAAAAGCACCAAGGTGATTTCCTCTGGCGTTGCTAAGAGTAGCCACGCCTGGGGCATTACCATGTCACCACCAAAGACCTGAGTTCCAGGCTGAGTCTTTTCTCTCCCAAAATAAGCATTATCCACAAATTCCCTTTTCTGAAGCCACTCGGTGCCCCTGGATTTTGACCTTGGAAGGTTTCTGTGGGATATGAGAAGAGTTAGAACCTTCAAACCCAGACAGGGTCCACTGCTCTGTGCACAATCTCTGTCCTCGGGTGAATGGGCTTTGGCTAGGGTGGGGAGCGATTGATAACGTCTGGTTCCAGACACCCAGTTCCAGGTAAACCCGCCAATCACAAATACATTATAGGTGGGTGTTTATCAGATAAAAATTATCTAGAGGAAAGATTTGGAGGCCAAGACAGGAAAATCACAAGGTTAAGGTCCACAAGCGGGGACAGTGGTCATGGTGGCAATGAAGTTAAGTGGCTGTGCATAGGGTCTATCTTTTTTTTCTTAAATATTTATTTATTTATTATGTATACAATATTCTGTCTGTGTGTATGCCTGCAGGCCAGAAGAGCGCACCAGACCTCATTACAGATGGTTGTGAGCCACCATGTGGTTGCTAGGAATTGAACTCAGGACCTTTGGAAGAGCAGGCAATGCTCTTAACCTCTGAGCCATCTCTCCAGCCCCCATAGGGTATATCTTATATTCAGTGTTTGTCGACCAGGAGAGAGCTGCGCCCCAGGACTCGCGGCCACACTGTCTCAAAAGACACCGTTTCTGCTCACCTCTTGGACTGGCCTGACTGCTGGAGAATAAGGGAAACATGGCAGCTGAAATCAACCCCATTCTGAAGATGCCAACCCAATGCTGCAGATGGATTCGAAAATAACAGGGTGTCCTTTCTCTTCCTGATCTTTGCTTGACAGTTCCTAAGCGAGTCTCAGCTTCCAGAACCTCGCTTATTCATTCATTGGTTTCTTGTTTTTTTCTTTTATTTGCCTAGTATTTACTGAGCACCTGTATGCCAGGCTCTGTGTGAGTCCAGCAGATTGTGTGATGAATACAATTGGCAGGTCTTTTCCTTCCTGTCATTGATAATTTTGAAAGGATAGAGATAAAACCTAACTGAACAAACACTTTCCCAGAAGGCTGAGGGTTTCAAAGCAACAAACAGGAAGTAGCTGGGTTTTGTAAGCACCTCAGGAAGTACTGCTAACGTGTCTCTGAAGCTGTGACTGAGCTGAGACAGGAAGGGGAGAAGGTTCCAGAGAGCTGAAGGAAGGGACACCCAGAGAACACACAGACGTGCAAAGGCCCTGGGGCACAAAGCACCTGGAATGTTTAAGGTACCCAGAGAGGGTAAAGGGGAGAAGGTAAGGCCATGAAGGCTGAAGGGAGAGGCAAGGCTGAGCTGTGGACCTTGGGATGCCTGTTTGCTTGCAGAATGGCCTGTGCCCAACAGGAAACTACAGCAGGCCTCAGTTAGGTGGAAGGCTGGAAGCTTCTCTCTGGTCTTCCAGGCTCTCCTGTCATGGGGCGGTTTAGGAAATGTATGGCTGCTGCTCACCTTGACAGCAAGACCAGTTGCTTAAGGAATCTCTCACTTAGTGAGGCCCGGTCATTCCCTAGGTATGCAAAGGATTTTCGTTCCGGTTTTTTTTCTTTCCTCCCTTCCTTCCTTCCATCATTCTTTCCTTTAAAATTTATTTTGTGTGTGTGTGTGTGTGTATGTGTGTTTGCGTGTGGGTGGGTTTACACGTGTGGTGGGCACACATGTGTGCCAATGTGTAACTGGAGGCCTTAGGTATTGTCCCTTAGGAACTGTCAACCTTGTTGTTTAAGAGTGCTTCTCTCTGACCTGGAGCTCTCCAAATAGGCTAGGCTAGCTAAACAGTGAGTCCTTAGGGACCTGCCTGTCTCTACTCCCCAGTCCTAGGATTCTAACTACATGACGACCCCACTCAGCTTTTTAAAACGTGGCTTGTAGGGATCAAACTCAGATCCTCGCGTGTTCACTCAGTGACCACTCCCCCTTGTGTTATTAGGAACTAAACTCAGGAAATTGAACTGCCAGGCAGGTGCTCCTCGGCTGAGCGGCTTCTAGAACTATCCACTGGACGGAGTCAAAGATGGACAGATAGCTACACTACTGGGAGTACAAATACTAGAATAACAAGTGCTCAGGATTGCTGGGTGCAGAGCAGAAGCTGAGCACTTTTGATGGGGCAGCAGGCAGGGCTGCGTGGACGCCTACTGCCCCAGTTTTCCCCGGTGGGCTTGCTTCTACCTACCTGCTAACCAGCTCTGATTCTGCCTAGCTCAGAGAGTATGCCCATTTGGGGAGGTATGGCTATAGGCTTACTGTGTTGTCAGATTTTGAGGGGGCCGCCAGTTCACAAAAAAAGGCACGGAAACTTATTATTTACTATGAAAGTTCAGCCTATAGCTTAGGCTTGTCCCACTAGCTCCTATAACTTAAATTAGCTCATTTATAGTCATCTGGATTTTGCCTTATGATTTTTTGTTTCTCTTATATCTTGCACCTTCTGTTTCCTCTCCATGTCTTCTGACATCTCTCCAGTGCCCAGATTCATCTCTTCTTCTTCTCTCTCTCTCTGCCAGGAAGCCCCGCCCAATCTCTTCCTACCTAGCTATTGGCCATTCAGCACTTTATAAACCAATCAAAAGTCACCTTGATGAAGATATATCTTCACGGTGTATAAAAAGATAATTCCACAACATTACTGACTTCTTGTAGAATTAAGTCTCATCCAGTGCCGGGGCAGCAGTGCACACCTTTAATCATGGCACTTGGAAGGCAGAGGCAGATGGGTCTCTAAGTTCGAAACCATCCTACTCTACATATACTTCCATGCTAGCCAGAGTTACATAGAGAAACCCTGCTTCAGCAGCAACAACAAAAACACCTGGCTCAGGGTGTGAACACACTTGAAATTCAGCCCTCTGGAGGCTGGCATAGGAGGGTCACAGGTTCAAGGCCAACTTGACTCAAAAAAACAAAAACAAAGAGGGTGGAAAGAAGTGTCACACGCCTTTAATCTCAATGCTTGAGAAGATTTCTGTGAGTCTAAGGCCTGTCTGGTGTCCATAGCAAGTTCTAGAACAGCCAGGACTGCACAGTAAGACCCTGTCTCAAAACAAAAATAAAAACGGGAGTCAAAACCAATGATCTTTAATTCTTTCAGCTCCTAAATCTAAATGGGTAAAAAATACACCCAAGAGGCGGTTTGGGAAAAGGGTGGGTGGAACTCCTTCCTGAATAACCCACCCCCACCGGCCTGCCTCCTTGTCAGTTTTCTCCCTAGGGGATTTAACAAGACTATCCCATTCCTCCATCCACCAGGGATTCTCATCTGCAGCGACAGCCAAGCCTCCGACCTGTCCCATCCCTCGCAACGTCCCAATATTTCTTGATAGACACATCTGTTGTCTTATGTGCAATAGGATTGTAATCACCTGTATTTAAAACTAATGGATTTGAAATAACCTGCAGGCTTCCACTTTAATGAGAGTTAGATTAATGAAAAAGGACCTTTTGCCTCAGATTGCATGACAACATTTTCAAATTACATTCCTGGAACAGAGAATTCACTTATTCACAGAGTAATTGGATGCTGACTTGGGTTAATACGTACAATGTCCTTAAATGAAAATGTTCTATTGTAAGGGGAACTGTATGATACCTGAGGCTTTCTCAATAGGTTTGGTCGGACTCTCAGTTAATTATACTGCATGCTATTTTTTGAATGAATTCAAGCATGAATTCTACACGCTAGAGATTGGGATAATTATATTCAATTCTGCTTGGTGCCCCGCTGGAAGAATTGACCTTTTAGATAAAACGAGTCTCCTGAACAAGAAACCTGTAGAAAGTCGACACAAAGCGGCAGATGCAAGAGCAGAGAGTCTGGAGCTAGAGGGAGTGGGGGCGGGGAAGGAGGCTGGCCCAAGGAACGGTGGCATCAGCAAGATTGATTTTTTGTCACGGGAAAGTATTTCTGTTTTGTAGCTTGTTTTGAATCCTTGTTACATAAAGGTATAATTTAAAACCATTGATTTTACTAAGCTGTTTTCTCATCAGCAACATGGCTAAAAAGTAGCAGCATGAAAAATGAGAAGCCAACAACAAAAAAAAAAAAGCAGCCCTGCCAGGATGTCTGGTTGTGGGGCCTGGGGAGCAGGGTACCCAGCTCCAGGGAGGAAAGGCCTGTGGTGTGTGTCCTGGGGCTGACATGCTCTGAAGTGAGAACCACTGGACAGGCATGCTAACAGCCCTGCCTTGGAGCCTGAGGCCGGCCAGGGGTCATGGGAGCAAACCGTGCTCACAGGGAAGTGAGGCTTCCACACCAGTGGCTTTCAGAAAAGCAGGGGGCAGGGGCTTAGATCTAGCTCCTTCTCCGGGGAACAAGGACTTCAGTTCTGCGACACGTGTGGCCAGCCACATGCCCCTGCAGTTGCCATCCTAGGACATCTTCCAGTCAGTTCTGAGCTACTGTGGGTCTCCAGGGTAAACATCTAAGTATTTTGGGACCTCAGCCAGTGAGGCTGTGGTGTGCACTCACAGGTCCAACCTATTTCCAGCTCCTCCACCAGGCCCCTCCTCAATTCTGCGGCCCCCAAATCCCCACCCAGCCTCTTTGCTGTACCACTAGCAGACTTTCCCTAGACCTTAGCATGTGTACCTATTGCTGCTGTATCTGTTCCTGGTGTGGGTACAGGAGAGTGAGTGAGTGAGACCCAGACCTGGAAATTTGGTGAAATGACTGGAGATAGGCTCTTGTTCTCACTGATGGACTTGATGTTCAGATTCAAACCTATAGCTAACAGGTTATGGCCCATGTGGCAGAGGAGCCAGAAAATGGAGCCAGCAAACATGGAGGAGAAATTCCAGATCTGATAAGTTTGAAATTTCTGGATCCAAGCATGCCTGGAATTAGTGCTGACAGTGTCATTTTAGTTTAATGAACTATACGCAACTCTTTTTATTTAAGGTAATCCGGGTTAGTCCTGTCATCAGACACAGACACAGTTCTCTGCTGTGAAATAGTGCTTCTGCACACTGTGAGTATGTATTACTCTCATTGGTTAATAACAACTAATATACTGGTAGACAGGTAGGGAGCATAGGCAGGATAGCCAGACACAGAGGACTCTGGGAGGAGGAAGGGTGGAGTCAGGAGAGACTCGAACCAGCCACTGAGGAAGCAGGACATGTAGAAAATGAGGTAACAAGCCATGAGCCACGTAGTGAAGCACAGATAAGAACTATGGGTTAATTCAAGTGTAAGAGTTAATTGGTAACAAGCCTGAGCTATCAGTTGAGCATTTGTAAGTAATATTAAGCCTCTGAGTGGTTATTTGGGAGCAGGTGGACAGGACACATTTGGCATGCAGCTTTCTGCCAGGAGTTGACGACCTAGGTCTAAGCAGAATGTCCACCCAGTGCACAGTGTCTGAGCTTGCCTGTCATGTGCTTGGTGCATGTGAGCTTGACAAGCAGGAAAGGGAAGGCTCTTCCATCCTCTCTTTGTGTCGGGAGTGAGGGACTGAGGAAGCGAGCGAAGCCACGCTTCCGGCTTCTCTGGCTCAGGACCATTTCCCTCCGTCTTCATCAGCTCCGTCGCTCTGACTGTTCTTCTTAAGCCCTCTTGGAAGCTTTGCTACACTTTGCCTTCGCTGTCTGTCTGTTCAGGCAGCATCAAGGCCACTAGCTAGTCTAGTCTCAGTGTGGGTACCTCTCTTCATGGAGGTGAGTATGGAGATCATCCCACAAATATGAACCATGCTTTCTCTTTGTCTTTCAGGACTTTGAAGGTTGCCTTGGGGTCTGCTGGGGAACTCAGTGGGTCAATGTTGTGGGCTTTGCATTTATGTCACAAGTCTGACACCCCCACACCCCACCACTTTCTGATCTTGGGAAATCATTTCTCCTCCTTGTGTCTGACTTCTCCATCCTCCTTTCCCCCTCCCCTTCTCTTCTCCTCTCTCCTTTATCTTCATGCAAATGTGTGTGTGTTGAGACCTGAACTCAGAGCCTCTTGGATTCCATTCAAGGATTCCATGCCAGCCTATTTATTTATTTACTTATTCATTCATTCATTCATTCATTCACAGGACCTAGCACTTTGCGCATGCTGTGGGCTGCTCTCCCTTGAGCTTGGCCTGCCCCACAGCCCTAGCTTCTGCTCTTCTTAAATGAGGGCCTGGACTTGGTCAGGACCTGGACGCTGCTCCTTCTTATCCCCACAAGCCATGAATGGATGCTTTCCCAGTTATAATTTTGATGTGTTCATTTGGAAGTCTTCTCACTTTTCCTCAGCAACTGTGGTCCCTTTGTCTGGAGACATGAGAAACAGAGGCATCCTGCCTACATCCAGGAGTGTCATGGTATACAGCAGTGTAGAAGGGATGTTGACTCCCTTCATGGCAGAAGAGGCTGTCCTCATAGTTCTTGGAGGTCTGGAGGCAGAAAGATGCCAATAATCAACTCCATTACGTAGTTATTACAATTAGTCAATTTATGTAAAAGGACCATTATTTGTGACTCAGTTTTCCCCCTTCTTTTCCTAAGGGTTCCAGTCTCTTAGATTTGTACATTATCTGCGACTCATCTTTCATTTATCTAGAGAAAACACTTGTCATTCACTGCATTTAATTAGCTTATGGATTCTAAATTATCTGCTACCATAAAATGTGATTTTATACTGCAGATTACAAAGGTTTTCAGAAATTTAATATGCCACTTTTAATTGGTGAGAAGTACCCTAAAGGATTCACAGTGGTTTTTACTGCGCTTGCATTTAGACTCAAGAGAGACAGATTGAAGATGGTTAGTAAGAAATGGGATGTGGGTCAGCAAGGCTAGTGATGATTTATTCAGAACTGAGCAAATCAGGGGGGACAGTGCCATAAATAAAACCATCAGAGAACGCTGCTCAGGCAGTGAGACCACGAAGCTGGAAATTGGGTATCTTCTGACTTTCATATCCCAGTTACTCATTTTGATGGACTAACACAGCGTTTATGGCCAGCAGCTCCCAAGTTTGCTGTGATGACTAAGAATGGCCTATTTTCTGCTCTTTGGCCACCATTAGGGGCAAAACCTTCTGTACATGCTCAATCGAGCACATTCTTGGTCTTGCTGGTGCTGAGCTCAATAGTAAAGCCGGGCAAGTGTTTGTTCAGCAAAAGCAAGCAGGCCTTTTACATCCTTGGACTGTGGAAATGTGGTTCATGGTGAGATTATGGTCATGGTAAAGTGCCTGGGGCATTGGAAACAAGTTCAAAGGCTTCCATCAGTGCAAACACAAGTTGACAAAGCCACAGCCTTCAAGAAAAGGCCTGGGAAGAACCAGAAGAAATGTGGCTGAGGCTTTGAGCCCCACACTCCCTGGGGACCCTTCTCCTCTCAGGACCCACACATCTTTACCACTAGGAACCCCTATACATTCCAGAGCATAGACAGTCACCATTGTCACTCTTTTGGACACAGATGTTGAAGAGCTCCCTGAAAAGCAAAGGTGGGGCCATCCTTCAGGCTTGGACACATTCGTAGCCATTCATGGCATTCAATAGATTTGACCAGGAGAATCTAATCATCACCTGCAAGGTTATCCTGGAGGAGAAGGAACAAGAGAAGGCTTTCCTTTGGACTAGGAGAAAGACCAGAGCCTAGGAAGTCCAAGCTAGAGTATGGAGCTGAAAGAGCAGAGGTGGAGAAAATAACATTAAGACCACATTTCATGGTCAGAGTGACGGTTAGCGCTAATCATGCTACTATAGAGAGCTGTCACTGGACTGGGTGCTGGGCTGGGCTCTTAGCTGTGTCAGCCCCCAGTCCTGTGAGATGGTAGGCATGGAGCTTGTGTTTTATAGACAACCTAACTGGGCTTCGAGCTGTGAAGTGGCTTACCTCTGCCCTTGCTGCAGGTACAATGTGGAACATGTACCTCAGCCTGCACCGTGCAAGGTCTCCTAAGCCGGAAGAGATCCTGACTGCTCGGTAGAAGCTGCAGGAGTTTCTTTAGGGCTCTAACTCAGGCCCGACACACACAGGAGCAGCAGGACTCTGAAGGACTGAACTCTTTCTCTGGGAAACAGAGCACTGCTCTGGGAAACAAGGCCCAGCGTGCTTCAGGGAGTCTGAGAAACTGTCCGAATCCTCCCACCTCCACGCTCTCAGAACACACTTATCCTTTGCTTTCAATGCTAATGCATAGAGTATGGGTTCTCGGGTGAGTTTTCTTTTCCATCTTAAAAATTCTTTTGTCCTGCCCGGCGGTGGTGGCGCACGCCTTTAATCCCAGCACTCGGGAGGCAGAGGCAGGCGGATCTCTGTGAGTTCGAGACCAGCCTGGTCTACAAGAGCTAGTTCCAGGACAGGCTCCAAAGCTACAGAGAAACCCCGTCTCGAAAAACCAAAAAAAAAAAAAATTCTTTTGTCTTTTTAGGAGTGAAAAGAGAGTGTGTAAGGCCTCATGTTAGAAAAATAAGAAATAAAAGGACTGATGGTGTGGCTCAATACTAGAGTGCTTGCCTAAAAGACTCTGGATTCAATTCCCAGTTCTGGAGGGAAAAAGAGAGGGGGGAGAAAGACGCAAGAGGGGGTGGGAAGGATGGAAGGGAGGAGGAAACATAGTATAGATAAGTTGAAGGAAAAATCAAAGCCAATTGATCATCCTGCCACATATGAAGAAAACTCGATGTTTATGTGTACACACGTGAGCACCTGTGTGCTAAGGAAAAGGAGTCATGCTTGTCTTTACACCTCAGAGGAGAAGAAATAGGGGTGCAGAGGTTTCAATCTCAGCCCTCGGAACCTTAGGTTTCCATCTTAAATAGGTGGAATAATGCTTTCCTTCCACAGTGCTCGTGGGGACTCAGGGCTGCAAGCGGTGGGAGGGCCACACAATGGCTGAGAGTAAGTGTCGGTGTTAACACCATCACCAAACATCCTTCAGGGCTGTCAGGAATTCTCACACAGCATCACTTTAACACACTTTTATTGGTTTTCGTCCTGGAAGTGAATATGTCCATTTATAAACCTGGTGATACACAAAATGATAAGCCGTAAAACCAGCTCACCAATAATAAATAAATAATTGTAGGCTTGGGACATGGCTCAGTGGCAGAGTGCCTGTCTAACATGTAAGAGGAACCGGGTTCAAACCCCCTTACCACAAAACCTGCTCTGAAATTTTAATATGCATATTTCTATCTACTTTATATATAATACATATGCACAGAAAGTATGACTGAGTTTTTTAAATTTTTTATTATTTATTTATTTATTTTTGGTGGTGATGGTGGGGGCGGGGGCTGAGGATTGAACCTGGGTCTTATACACACTAAACACACTTTCCCATTAAGCAACTCCTCCATGACCTTGTTAATATCTTTGTTCCCCTAAAAAATAGATTGTGAATATTATCTCGCATCTTACAGCAACTGCTCCATGTGAAACAAGGTTGTATGTAGCTATCTATCCAAATTTCTGGGCCTTGCTAGACTTGGAGCCTCTAAATCAAAGGCACTGCAGGTCTGAAGACTCTCTCCAAACAGTGCCAGATGCCCTGGGGACATTCCATGGTGCCAGACAAGATGCCACCATGCTTCCTGTTCAGCAGCAAAGTTTGGAAAAAGAAAAAAAAATCCTTTTTGCTGTATTTTACATTAAAGCTTCTGGGCCACTCAGCCTCATGTCAATCAAAGAGTAGTTGGTAGACCCCATTCACTTTTGTGGGGCGTCAGTCCAAGGGGGAGGGGCACACAGTGCCAGCTCCTGGGTTTCTGTGGTTCTTCTTGATTAACTCTGTAAACATAAGGAAGATGTTGTCATCCAGTCAGTTCAACTGAACACCTACTTCGTCCAAGACTGGGAGACAGATGTCAAGACATCCGTGCTGAACGTTTTACAGGGTTCACCCTTGAAAAAGTATTTTTACATAGTTTAGAAAACTTCTGACCCAGGACTCAGAGTATTTGATTTCTATTATTTATTTATTTATTTTTGAGACAGGGTTTCTCTGTAGCTTTGGAGCCTGTCCTGGAATTCAGCTCTTGTAGACTAGGCTGGCCTTGAACTCACAAAGATCCGCCTGCCTCTGCCTCCCGAGTGCTGGGATTAAAGGTGTGCACTACCACCACCTGGCCTAGTATTTGATTTCTAGAGTTGCCTGTGCCATTTATGGAAGGCCTCTCTCTCTCCTACTGGTCATAGTCACCAGGTCAGGAGCCCACGCCTTTTCCATCTTAGAGGCACTCAAGGTGGTAGAGCCAAAAGGTGCTACAAGGCATCTGTGAGATCAAAGAGGAATAAGGTTGGACAGACAGAGTTCAATCTTCCAGCACCTGAACTGTAGGCCCTGAAACCACGGGACTCACACAGGCTCTAGCTAAACCCTTTGACTGTGTTTCCTAAACCCTTTGACTGTGATCAGTTTTGTGATATGTCTTGGAAATAATGGTCACAAAGCAGCTGAGGTAATTAGAGGTAATTAGGGACATGTCATTCAGGGATGTGGTGGGCACATGGCAAACCCTGCAGTTACCGAGGTCTTCTAGACTCAAGTCTCACTGAGAATCATGTTTGAAAAGATCACTGGTTCCTCTAATTTCTTCTTTTATAGACAGAAAATTTATGGCCCAGAGAAGCATGAAGAACCTTGCAAATGGAAACACACAGACATAGGCCCATTGGTCACCAGCAGTATCACTGAACCATCACGGAAGTCATCAGCAAGGAGGGATGCCAGCACCAGTGTCTGGTGGTGACTGGCTTACTGGCTGGTGAAGGACACAGGATGTTTGTGGTGGGCTTCTGTATCATTGCTTGCCACACACTACGTAGCCAAGCCCTTCCAATGGAGTGACCAGTAGCCTCCATGACTTCACTGGGTTTTCCAAACTCTCAGCAGATGCTAATTTTTGGGGTCTGGGAATGAGAAGCTAAAAGCCCCAAATCCAAAGTCATTCTCACGATACCTTTAAAATTCTCCATCCTTTCTAGGAATTTTTATAAATATCCAAACCACTGCTAGATAAATAAAAACAAAGTGCATTAGATGGTATTTATAGAGAGCTTTACAAAGATTTTATAAAAATATTTGCCTCTAGCAAATGTTCAGTACTAGAAAGTACCAGCAAACATTATTGAGTAATATTTGAATAGCATTCAGGTCTCTCGGCTATGTTAAAAGCAGCACACAGTCTGGAACATAAGCCCTGGGATTTCTTCCATTTCCCACCTTGTTATTTCCCGGGACTCCACCCATAGACCTTGAATAAAGTGCATTCCTGTTGGTTTTATGTGTAAGGACATTTCCCTACTAGCAGCATGCAGGGCCCAAATACACAACTTCAGACTAAACGAAATAGGAGGCAAGGACCCATTCTCCCTGCCATGCCCGGGCTCTGGATCCTGGAGGTGTCCTTCATCTTGGTCTTAAATGTCAGTACTGCCTGCCCTCCCCTGAAGTCAGTAGAGTCCTCCAAATGACAGTGACCACATGGTGACTACTGAGTTCTGGATCTCATAAGAGATAATAACCCCTTTTGTTTTATCAACTCACTAAGCAAAGGTAGTGAGGATTCCACTCATGCGTGTGTCCTACAACGGATGCCACTCTCCCGGGCTCACACGGCAAGGCTGAGAAAATGCCACTCTTGTGGCTTCTTCCCTAACTGCCTACAAAGAATGCAAGACAGTGTGGGTGCAGGGCTGTGGCTCTTTCCCCTCTGACTCCCGGATTCAGTCTTGGCAACAGAGTGTGTACACCCTGAAGGGTACACAGTGTCCCGGGGCTGGCTGAGCCGTTGTGTTAAGTTCTTATTAGTGCCCTTGTGTCCTTTGTTATGTTCCTTAATGACAAAAGGTTATGGAACTTAACACCTAGCTGAAGGAATCAGAACAAGCAAGAGAGAAAAATAACCAAAAATCACCGCAGTGCAGAAAACACAAGCAACACAGATGGAGAGAAACTGGGTTGGGGTCATACACTTGGGGTTATGGGATGGGGCAGCCAGGTAGGGAAGGACTCTTTTTTTTTTTTTTTTTGATTTTCGAGACAGGGTTTTCTGTAGCTTTTGGTGCCTGTCCTGGAACTAGCTCTTGTAGACCAGGCTGGCCTCGAACTCACAGAGATTTGCCTGCTGATCTTTAATCCCAGCCTCCTGAGTGCTGGGATTAAAGGCCTCAGCCACCACCGCCCGTTGGGAAGGACTCTTTGGAGATAACAATGGAATATGGCTCTGAAGAGGTCAAAGTCTGGTGGAGTCTTTCTCAGAAGACAGAATTCAAATCCTCAGGAGGCCAGTGTGTTCGGGAAGGTGTTAGGGGAGAACCAAATTGCCAGATAAGGCCGTGGCAAGTGTCAAGGCAGAGCCTGAGGACCGTGGATCATAGTTTCAAGCCAAAAGCACCCATATGGAGGACTCCAGAGATGGTTCCTTGCAGCCAGTCAGCTGGTTCTCTGTCCTCCTGTTGTCAGGGAGCCTTGGGCAGGATATTTCACCAGCCTCTCAGGGGTTGTCCGTGTGCGCACTCAGAAGAGGATATGAAGGTATGAGCTGTTACACGAAGATACTGTGAATGCCGGAAGAGATGCTAACGCTCAAAGACGCCTCAGTGGAGTCTGGTGCCAAGTGAGAAGGGAAGGAATGTGAGCTGAGCAGCTTCAGCAAGTGCCCTGACTACACGCCCCTCTGCCCCTCTGCCCCTCTGCCCCTCTGCCCCTCCGCTCTGAGTTCCACAGCACTTGCTGCTCTGTTTCCAGCTCTGGCATCATCCCCAAGCCCCATCTTTCATCTCCACTGCCAACACCCGCCTGTCTTTGTCTTGCGCTCTGCTGGCCAGAGGCCATGCTTTCTGTCCTCTGGGTCACTAAGGGTTCAGAGAACTGATAGCCACTCACCTCTCAGCAGCCTCGGAAGGAGGCCGGACATGCTCTTAGTGCTCCCCATCTCAACTCCTTCCAGTGGCTCCCTGGCGTTTACGTCCAGGGACCAGACATATTATCCATTTCTGTTCTCCCTTCTCCCTTTCTCCCACCCGCCCTGACACCTCCTAGGGTTGCCCCCTTGTCAACTACTTGCATGTAGACACATTTCAGGGACTAACTACATCTAGGAGTTCCAAATCGGAAAAATTTAAACTTTTATCAATCTGTTAAGGAAATACTCTGTTTAATTTTCATTCTTTAGTTCTGGGTAGCCTCGGACTTCTTTCCTATGTCACCGGCTAAGAGTGTCGTGTCCATCTACTCACTGCCCTTGCGTCCGTTGGGCTGTTTTTTGTCTTTTCCCTATTGATTTGTAAGTGTGCTCTGTAAATAATAAAAAAACAGCCTTTTATCTATCAGGTCATGCTGCTTCCTGTGTCTTTATTTGGCCTCTTTCTGTGTTCATCTCTCTGTCTCTTCTTTCTTGGACGTTGAAATTTTATTTATTTGTGTGTGTGCATATACATATATAGAAAATATATGCTTATGTGCATATATAGAGACACATATAGGAGGTTTGTCTTTTTTAAATTTTTTTAAAATATGCATTGGTATTTTGCCATGGGTGTTGGGTCCCCTGGAACTGGAGTTACAGACAGTAGTGAGTTGTCATGTGGGTGCTATGAATTGAATCCAGGTCCTCTGGAAGAACAGTCAATGCTCTTAACCCCTGAGCCATCTTTCCAGCCCAAGGAGGTCAGTCTTAAGTGTTGTTTCTCAAGTCACATTACCCTTGCTTTTTGAGACAGGGTCTCTCATTGGCTTGGGGCTCACAAGTAGGTTAAGCTAGCTGACCAGGGAGCCCTAGGGATCTCATGTCTCTGCCTCCTCAGTACTGGGATTACAAGTAGGTACCCTCATGTCCAGATTTTTTTTATGTGAATTCTTCATGCTTCCATGATAAACATTTTGCTATCACCAGACCCTCATTTATTGTTTTTATTTTTTGAAGATTATATATGTGTGTATGTATGTGTGTATATGTATATATGCATGTTTATCTTATATACATATATGTGTGGGTGGATACCACAAAAGAAGAGGGTGTCCCTGAAACTGGAGTTATAGAAGGTTATCAGCTACCACTAGGTTGCTGAGAATGGAACCCAGGTCCTTAAGAGACAGGAAATGCTCTTAGCCACTGAACCATCTCTCCAGCCCCATATTTATTGTTTGTTTGAATGCAAGGTCTTGCTACTTACTGTGTAGCCCAGAAAGTACTACAAATGTTGGCCAACATGACTCTTTCTGGTTGAGGGGGTGAGAAGGTCGCTCTGGTTTCTCAAGCAGGCACAGACTGAGACCTCCTCTCTGGCTACCTGAGCAACGTGTTACTGGGATGATCTTTTCCAGGGCACCTCTCTGTCCAAAATCCCCAAAGGGAATCAATAGTGGCAGCACATACTCATATTCCTAGTGCTTAGGAGACAAGAGGCGGGAAGATTGTGAGTGGGAAGAAGAGGGAGATTTTGGGAGATAATGGATCAGGAAGCTTTGCCTTCATCAACACATCGATCACAGATTGATGGATTTGGAATCTAAACAGAGCATTGAGAGACACTGGGGATGTGGAAGGTAGAGACTCAAGGGAGGTGGTAGGGTCATTAAAGGCCCCTCTCTGCTGTTTGGCTGCCAAAAGGTGAATAGCTTTGTTTTTGTTTTGTTGGTTTTTCGAGACAGGGTTTCTCTGTGAAACAGCCCTGGCTGTCCTGGAACTCACTCTGTAGACCAGGTTGGCCTCAAACTCATAGAGATCCACCTACATCTGCTTCCTGAGTGCTGGGATTAAAGGTGTGTGCCACCACCACCCGGGTGACGAACAGCTTCGGTCCAATACACTCTTCTGTCACTGAGATCTTCTGCCACAATTGCCATGGGCCCATAACCCTGAAGCAGGCTGACTGGCTGAGACTGAACCCTGTCCCAGGTCTTTATTGCATGAATGAAGAAAAATCTGGCTACCATACTGACCTCGTGATGTCAAACAGACCTGGAGGCTTGCTCTAGAAACGAAGCTGGAAGAAAAACAAAGAAATAGCTGAGAGAGAGGAGAGCCACTTGCACAAACCAGAGCCAAAGTGGGCTTTGTTTGGAAGAAGAGAAGGGGGTCTTATGGGAAGGACCCAGGGATGTCCAAGAGAATAATGAGTGGCTCTGCACAAGTCTTTAATGCAGAGTCAGATTGACACAGGACCAGGAGAGGGTGGTGGCCTTGAGGAAAGCTGTCTCATGACTATAATGCACTTCTTAAATCTTTGTGGTGCTGGGCTTGAGAGCCAGGGCTACATTTCATGTATGGCAGGCAAGTGCTGTGTCGCTGGGATGCTCTGATTTCATGCATGGCAGCATGGAGAAGACCCGGGCATTGCAGGCTTGCCTTTCCCCAGGCATCGTTCCCTTAGTGTCTCTCTCCCTCTCTCTCTTCCTCTCTCTCTCCCTCCCTCCCTCCCTCCCTCCCTCTCTCTCTCTCTCTCTCTCTCTCTCTCTTTCTTTCTTTCTCTCTCTCTCTGACTGTCTTCCCTGCTCTTACCCATGTTTTAAAGCACCTGCCTCTCTCCGGAGACCCCTTGAGGATGGCTGTGCAAACAGATGGCTGCGTGTGCAGCCTCATCAGCCGCCGTCTGAAAACTTTCTGAAATCAAATCAAACGAAAGGCACCCGGTAAACTGGGCAAAACAAAAGAGCTCTTTGGACTTGAAAAGGTTACGGAAGACTGCAGGGGCTATGTGTGCTGTTCGATCGTGTTCGAAGCTGGGCTTTTAATTTAGTTTTCCTATTTACCCGGTAGAAGTTCCTCACTGCTCAACTGCTAATGCATTTCCAACTGAAATTTGTAAATTATATTGGGAAACATTCTCAGCGAGAGCAGATCGCACAGGCTGTCAGGTTGGCTTCCCGCGGCTGCGGCCAGCAGTCGGAGGCTCTTTGGGGCTGTGTGTGTAGACATGTGTCTTTAAGATCTCTTTCTACTCTGTACCTCTTGGCCAGAGGCTCTGTGCTCTCAGCGCCTGACTGTGATGAGACCCACACATTCTGCCAGGCCTGGAAGCCGGGCCTATAGATATTTTCTTCGCCATATTGACAGAGCGGTTTATTATTATTTTTTTTTTATTTATTGGTTTTTCAAGACTGGATTAATCTGTGTATCCCTGGCTGTCCTGGAACTCAGAGATCTGCTTGACTGTCTCCTGAGTGCTGAGATTAAAGGCGTGTGTTACTATCACCCAGCCTGAATACCGTTCTTAACTGCACTTCCCATGAAACTGAGCAGGCAAACACTCTCCTGAATCAGGGCTCTTCTTTTTGTGATCCTTCCAAGGTCCAGTTTTAGAGTATTGATCTCCTCTTTTCAATGGGTCCCATAAACTTATTCACACATTTGAACTCGACCTAACTTATTTTTTTTCTTTTAGCCACAGATTGCATGCTGTTCCTCATTATTGGCAAATGCATTTTTTTTTCTGCCCAACTCCAACAGCTTTCTCTCTAAACTAAAGCCATCACCTCCCATGGGGCAAATGTCCAGTTTCCTACCTGGCTTTTAATTCCTTCTTCCTGGACCTTTGTCCTCAAAATAAAAGTATACACTTTTTCTGTGGTACACCAGGCCCTTTGTTCTCTAACGGGCATTCTAAAATTTTGTTTCAATTTATTGTATGTTTTCTGGAAAGGCACCCTGCTGTGTAGCCAAGGCTGACCCCAAACTAATGAGCTCAAGTCATCTTTCTGGCCTAAGCCCTCATAGCTGGGACTACAGGTATGTGGCACCATGCCTGGCTTTTGCTGATACCTTTATGATTCTTATCATCTACCCAAGACTTCTTATTTGCTGTTCCCTCTCTCTCTACCTGGGTCCTTTTCCTTTCTTAGCATGTTGACATAAAACCAAGGCTCAGGGAAGACTAAACAACACCCTGAAAGAAATCAGCCCAAGAAGAGACAAAACAGGGATGACATCTGTGCTGATTAGTTTCATGCCAACTTAACACAAGCTTGGGTCTTCTGAAGGGAGCGAACCACCATTGAGAAAAAAAACCCACTTCCATAAGACCCTGCTGTAGGGCATTTTCTTCTTAATTGGTGATTGGTGAGAGAGGGACCAGGCTATTGACTGTGCATCCTTGCACTGGTGGCCTGAAGCAGAGTAAGCCATGAGGAGCAAGCCAGTAAGAAGCACCCCTCAACGGCCTCTGCATCAGCTTCTGCCTGCAAGTTCCCGCCCCTTTTGAGCTCCTGACCTGTCTATGATGTGGATGTAAGCCAAATAAATCCTTTCCTCCTCAGCTTGCTTTTGGTCACTGTGTTTTGTCATAGCCATAGTAACCCCAACTAAAATGGTCAAAGACAGACAGGTTCCAAAGAGAGGACAAGAACTTCCTGTGGGCTGCTCACCCACAGCAACAATACTTATAGGGACACAGACGTAGAGAAAAGATTAGCTGTGGTCTCGTTGTCCCTGGAGTCACAGCAGATGCTCTCTTCTGTGTCTGGCTTCTTGCTTGTGGGGTCACCCAGGTGACTGTGCATGACTGCAGTCCTGTTGTTCTCATGGCTGGGTGGCACCAAGGCCCCTGTCGTCAGTTGACACTTGAGACATTCTAGCCCGCATCATTGGGTGGACGCACAGGAAATTCCCATGGGGTGCACACTCTCTGAGCATCTTGTGGGCAGCCTCCTCCTAGCAACCTTATGAGTTACTGTAGTCATCGGCCTGATTTTTCCAATGGACAAGTCAATGCCTGGACTTCAGTGATGATCCCAAGGAGAAAGTGGCCAGCGTTTGGTGTCAGGAGTGGAATCACAGCAGCACCGTGGTCATTCAGCACGCTGACTCAGCTTCTCCTCTGAGCTTCTAAGGTCCTAGACAGACAAGTCTCAGTTTACATTGGGGGGTAGAGCGGCAGAGTGGCCAAACATACAGACGGGAGCTAGACTGAGGGGCTTGAATTCCAGCTTCCTGGGGGGCTGCCTTCCATGCCCCGGTTTCCTCGTCTATAGATTAGGCAGGGATTAATGTGAGAATCCAGTGAATTAATACATTTAAAATGCCAGTCAGGGACAAGCCTGTCATAAGAAGTGGCTGTTATTAACACTGGAGATGTGAACAAACAATGTTCAAGAATGATGGTATGGATACTGAATAAAGCCAAATATCCCAGACAAAGTTATCAGTGTAGTCTGCACCATAGCTCCCTGAATCCAATATGCCCCTTTTGGGAGGGATGGCCAGGACAAAAGACATTTCCAAGCCCCACAGTCCATAATGGTAGTACTGCGTCTCACTGACCACTGACCAGCTTGCTTCTGATGGCCACAGGGTCAGGAGAAGAGGGAGAGTTCTAGATCCGTCCATTCATCCCGTTAGAAAGCTTGTTACCGCATAGCAGAACTCTCCAAAACTCAACCTCCCTCTCAGCTGGTAATGGTGGACCTTCCTGAAAATCTATAAGGAGGAACTGTCCAGCGAGACCAGCTTAGGCCCTGCCTCATCTGCCCTGGGCCTGCCGGGCTTTATGGGAAAGTCCTGCTTCAATCCTGCCGTGGTCCCAGCTCCCAGCCTGTTGTGGCTACATCAGCTTCCCCTGAGGTAATCATTGCAGAAGCTTGTTTGCTTAGAGGCTTCATTGCTGCTGCCGAGGAATCCAACAGGGAATACTCCAAGCGAAGAGACACATGCTTCACTTTGAGACAAGTGAGCAGAAAGTGGAAACAATTTCCAGAAATCTATAGAAGAGCACTCGGGTCTCATGTTTACATGATGTTTCATGGCTTCCTGAGAATTCACATGTGTTACTTCAGCATTTTAGTTGACAGTGCACACACACATTCAGGTATATATCTTGCTCATATATAGATGTGTATACACACACACACACACACACACATGCACACACATCTGTTTAGGTCACTATCCTCCCGTCCAGGTTACTCATAATGGATGCTCAGTACAATATTCTCAAAAGGCTAAAAACATGTCTGCTTTACATGTTTAGAGCTCTGTCACTGTCTCCTGGGAGAGCAGTGGCATGGGAACTAGCTGGACAGGCCTTGAATCACCAGTCTGCTGACCTCAACGGAGCTGAGCTGAGAGGCCAGAAGAAAGCATCTAGAAGAAAGAGGCAGGGAGTGACAACCCACACTTTCAGTCCTAGCACTGAAGGCAGGAAAACAGAGTTCAAGGCCAACCTTGGCTGTGTGGAAGGAAGGAAGGAAATGAAAAGAAAAAGAAAGAAATTGAGAGACGAGACCCAGGGGTCTCTGCTTTGTGTACAGGGGATGTGCTGTCCCCATTTGCTTCTGGTGTCCTTGACGCAAGCTAGTTACCTGGGAAGAGGAACCCCGACTGAGAAGGTGTCTCCATCAGTTGGCCTACAGGCAAGTCCGTGTACATTTTCTCAATCAATAATTAATGCAGGAGGCCCACGCCTGCTGTTGGTGGTGCCGCCCTGGGCAGATGGTCCTTGGTGGTATAAGAAAATAGATGGAGCAAACCAGGAGGAGCAGGCCAGAAAGCTGCATTTCACTGTGGTCTGCTTCGGTTCCTGCCTAGGCTGCTTCCCTCAGTGGGCTGTAAGCCAAGAGTTGGTCATGATCTTTCCATAATAATAGAAAGTAAACCAGGACTCTTCACTTGAGCTGGAAGGGTCAAGCTTTCTTTTCTTTTCTTTTCTTTCTTTCTTTCTTTCTTTCTTTCTTTTTTCTTTTCTTCTTTTTTTTTTCAAGACAGGGTTTTTCTGTGTAGCTTTGGTGTCTGTCCTGGAACTCACTCTGTAGACCAGGCTGGCATTGAACTTACAGAGATTCACCTACCTCTGCCTCCTGAGTTCTGGGATTAAAGGTGTGTGTCACCATCACCAACTGCCCAGCCAAGTTTCCTAATTTTCAAACTTTAGAAGCTAATGATAGAATCCAAACCAGGCCCATTCCCACTTCCCTATCCCCCCCAAAATACCATGTGCTAAACATAACAGAATTAAGGGTCTATATTAGGCTCTCAAGGCCCCCAAGTTTACAAGCTTAGATTCTCAAGGTACGAGATACAATATCCAGTGTCCCCAAGCCTCGGTCTCCTCCACTGAACAATGGAGGGGTGCTTCACGCAGCCTGGGTTTCTCTGCCAAGTCCGGGAAGGCACTAGAGTGACAGTTCATAGAAGATGCCACTGTGTGCACTGCGCAGAGTGGCAGTGTCCTTTTGGCTTGCCGTAGGAAGTAGATGTTCTGGACTCATCTGGAAGCTGGAGCGCTCCATGATGTCCGCCTACAGCAGGCGCTTCCCCCTCTTCTGCAGTTCAATGGAGCTGTGGTGTCAAAAGTGTCAGGGAGTCAATTTGTCAATGACCTTCAAAGGGATCGTTCAGTTGAAGTAAAAATTCCTGTGAACTTAAAGCAAATCCATCCGGGTGACGGCATGAAGGAAGCCTGCTGAGAGAGTAGAGTGGAGCATTGTCACCTGCAAAGGCATGCTAGGCACAGCGGAGGAGCCACTGAGGCATAGGTTGGTGTGAGCTGTGAGCTTACAGTGTGCAGCCGTCAAGCTCTCCGTAAGGTTTTCCGCTGTGAGCAGCATCTGGGAAGAAAGGCAGGTGCAAGGTGGTAGGGGGGGAGTTGGCAAGAGCAAGCTGGAACTCACCTATGACATTGGTCTAGGATGGACAAGAGTCTGTCTTCCTTCCTGTGACCTCTAATCTCAGTGCCCTGAGGCAGCAGACTTCCCTGGAGTCTGAGGTGGAGGAGGATTATGGGAAGGTGAAGCCTTGGAGGCTCAGCTACTGACTCACTCCAAGGTGGGTCAAGAGATCTCAAAGGCCCTTGAGAGACCAAAATGACCACTGTTTTTTTAATCTGACAAATCTCCCCTGAGATTTTTTTTTCTGGCCCACTCTCACCTAAAACCCACAGGGAAGAGCAATCTGGGAAATATTCTCGAATTTATTTAAAATGACACATTACAAGACCACCACAGCAGACGAGGTGGGATTTGATGAGACTACACCAGAAAAAATGCTTTTATGTCCACACTATGACTGAAAACATGACTGGCGCTGTGGCTCACGAGTTGAAGGCCTGGTTCCCAATGCCACATTCTCAGAGAATGGGATCTGGAGAAGGAACTGAGTCATGAGAGCTGTGACACTACCAACAAGATGTGTCACATGGTCGCTGAGAGGTGGCGGGAGCCTTGAGAATCACGGCCAAGCTGAGGAAGGGTGGCTCACCAGAGACGTGTACTTAAGAATATCTGTGCCTGGCATCTCTTGTGCTCTTTGCTTTTTGGCCACCATGAGGTGAGCGGCCTCCTCAATGTTCCTGCATTTTTCTACAGCTCTAAGGTTCTGCCTTGCCTTAGGCCCACAACAAAGCAGCAACTGACCTTGGACCGAAACCTCAGAAAGCAAAATAGAATTTTCTCCACTATCAGATTTTTGTATTAACAACTAGAAATCAAGAGCTGAGTTTGGGCCAGCTGGCCACACAGCAGGTCGTCAGATAGGGTGAGGTGGCAGCAAGGCAGAGGAGAAGAGGCTTGAAAACTCAGGGAGAAGCAAGGGGCCTGGCTCCTGTTAGAAGCAAGGCATCTTCTTTCCCAGAATGCGCCAGTCACAAAAATCAAACACAAAAATCTTGACAAAGAGGGTATTGGGGTGAAGAGGTGGACTCTTTCAAAAACCTTGAAGACTCTGAAGTGTGGTCGCCACCTCAAGAACCTTGTGGAGAGAGAGAGAGAGAGAGAGAGAGAGAGAGAGAGAGAGAGAGAGAGAGAGAGAGAGAGAGAGAGAGGAAAGTGATCCAACAACCACGCTCAGCAGACAATAGCCTATTGCAGAGATAAGTATCAGTCAAGTTTTGAAAAATAAAATAAACAAGTTCTTTCCTTCCTTTTCTCCTCTCCTTTCCACTCCTCTCTCTTCCCTCTCCACCTCCAGAATCTAGAGAGTTTATCAGAGTGAGTTCTACCTTCTCTCTTACGGATGAAGAAGGCAGCTGAGGGAGGTTTGGGGAGATGAAAGTAAAGACTCAAGGTCACAGGAGACCCCAAGCTGGCCCCTCCCCTCAGCTTCTGCTTCTATGGGTGCACACACACACACACACACACACACACACACACAAACACACACAGCACCTCATGAGGAGAGCTGTGGGAAGGAGGTAACAGCTGCATGATCTGGTGTCTTCCCCGAGTTTTCATCGACAGCAGAGAATGGATCCACACAACTGCAGCGGGGTTGTCTACAAAACATGATGGTTCATGAAGCAAACAGTTTGAAGAAATTTGAAGCCTTTAGGGTCTCCCACTTAAAGAATAAATCCACAAGCAAGAAGTCCAGAAATTTGTGCTGTCTCCCGCCTCTGACCAGTTTCTCTGTCTAGAAAACAGATCTGTGGAGCATGGTCACCCACACTGACCAGGTTTGTATCACAGTAACAAAATAGAGCAATGCTGGGGGGGGGGGGTTGGAGAGATTCCATCTGTCAAGTGCTTGCTACAGGATCCCGAGGACCTGAGTTCAGACCCCCAGCACCCCAGACGTGGCTGTGTGCACCTATACTCAATGGTGCTCACTAGACCAGCCAATCATGGAGCTCCAAATCCAGTGAGATCCTGCATCTCAAAAAGAAAAAAAAAATAAGGTGGATAGCAGTAGATGCCTGACATCAACCTTGGGCCTCCACAGCTCCCACGCATGTCCATGCACAAACTCCCCACAGATGTGGGTACACAAAGATACATACATGTAAGTGTAAATGAAAAAAGATGCATGCAGCACTGGTTACTGATAGAGACACATGGACTGGTAAAGACTGGTTTGGGGATCACAATGCAGGGGCCCAGGTCCAAGGTCAGCAGTTTTACTGTTTGAGGTCTTTGGCAAGCATTTCACAGCATGGTGGCAGTGCATGGGAGAGGAAGTATGCAAAGATGGAAGGCAGAAGTGGGATCCCAGAGTGCCCTTCGGGAGCACTAAGGACCTCTGTAACGGCCCTACAGCTTCAGGGGTCACAGTTGTACCTTCTTTGTGACCACAGCGTTAGTACAAGGCCCATTGAGTCTCCCTTATTCAAGCCATACATAGCACGCCTGTGTCCCTCTCGCTCCCTGGGCTTTGCTTGGGTTCTTCTGTCTACAGGGGCTCCTGTCTACCTGAGTGTGTCCAGGGCCAGCACTGGGACTCCCACACCCGTCAGAAGACCACCACCTCCCTAACACCTCTGGTGTGCTTTTTCACACTCCCTTTCTGTTACACACTCTATCCACCTCTTCCTTGGGGGACTTCCTGTCTACACTTCCTTTAAATCAGAAGGCTCCTTCCAAAATACCATGGAAGTGTCTCTTCCCATTCTTAGAGGCTGGAAGCCTAGGGGCACAGCACTGGTGGAGCTGGCCGCCCTGGGTCTCTCCCAGCCTTGTCAATGGCAATCTCCTTCCTGTGTCCCCCTTCTCACAAGGACATCGGTCTGATTGGATTAGGCATTTAAAGACCTTCACCTCATTTCTACCTGTGTCTCATTTAGGGTCCTGTCTCCAAGTGGAGTCTCAATCTGGGGTGCTGGGTTAAGGCCTCAGGGAGTGAACCTGGGGTGCAGGAAGGTTAGGAACACAGAGTAGCAGGCAACCCCACTCTTCAGGTCTCCTCTGTGTCACCCTTTTAGGAGCACTTCGTATATTGCTTGGGGATGGCACACCGGCTCACGGTGAGGTGCTGCTTGACGCCTACCCTACCAAAGGGTACCCTCTCCCAAGCTAGGAGAGCTTCTTGGAGTTGTGCTAAACGCACTATCTGCTCTTGTGTCATTTCTGTCCAGAGGGGACCCATTTGCTACTCTCATAAAGGGATGACACAGCCAGGTAAAGCCTGCTCTCCGCGCCACTCTGTAGCCTGCAACTCCCTCACCTTCTTTCCCGGTGGCACTCAGTGGTTTTGTCAGCGCACTTAAGGATTCATCATGGTGCTTGAACACTTTATTTCGCCTTGTGTTTGGCCATCCCAGCCTTCTAGAAGGGACCTTATCTCCTGTGCCACATCCTCAGGCCTGAGTAGAGCGTGAGGCAGAGACAATTTCTTTCTCAACTCCCGGAGTCCTCCCCCGCAGAAGCTGCCTTGGTTCAACTTTGAGCATGCTTCATTCCCCCAGAGGAAAGGGCCCCCGGCAAGAGAAGGGAGCTGCTCTCCGAGTCTGGATACCCAGACGGGCACCAGAGGTCAGGAGCTGTTGCTGGCCTGGACCCCAGCTGCTGGAAATGCTGAGTGAGATGGAAAAATGCCTTGAAGAGAGAGGAAGGAGCTGAGCGAGCCTTGGAGACATATAAGGTGCACTTCTGAGGGAGACTTCTAGAAAGGATAACAGCCAAGTGAAAGAGCCCACAGTCTGTAAAATTGCCACGGAAGGCAGAGCCGGCCTCAGATTGGTGGGACACGTGCAAGGCCCAGACTGTGGGGCCGCAGCTACGTGAGGGCAGCCCATAATACCTGGGGGCCAGCATGTAAATCACTCACCCAGCCGGCACGCTGCAGAGGACATTACCCTCCGAGGAGCGGTGTTTCCTGGCACACTGGAACATCTATTTCAGGCTGTTGTTTTTGGAACAATCACAGGCTTACCCTGTGCAAAAGCATCGTTTGGATTCCCCTCGAGGCTTGGTGCTAACAGTCGCCCTGCCTGGTCACTGCAACCCCAGAGGGAATTTTTTAAAAGATTTCCTCCTTGTAGCTCAGTGGGCCATTGTAAGTGCAGGGTAGGTAATATTTTTCCTTGCAGGTGAACATATTCATTTTGGAGTTGTTGTTAGGTCGCACAAAGTCCTAGGAAGTGGCCTATTGTTCAGGCAGGGGTGGAAGGCAAAGGTGTGTAAGTAGGTGCCATTCTCAGAGGCTTGATGAATGGAATGGGGTAATGAAGTTTCTTTTGTTCTTGTCTATGCGGCCCGCAATTGTTAAAGTATAACTTGCTATATGGATTCAAAGTTATTAATCATTTTAAAGCAAAGTTCTATTTAATGGCTGAAATGGAAAAATCAGGCCTTGAAGAAATGACATGTCACGCGGGCTCAGTTTTCCTCCCCAGTGGGTGCTGAGAGGCAGAGTCACAAACCTTCTCCCGACATGGAGTTTGTGGATGGGGGTGGCCAGGACTGCTCGGAGTAGGGGTGTCATCTGCCCCCGTCCTATGTACTAGTTGGGCTCTAGCCTTTGATCTTACCAAGTTGGCTCCTACGGCTGCTTCCCCGGGCAGGCAGACCCTGTTCTATGTCTGCCCTGCTTTGCTATCTGATCTAGAAGGCTGGGCTAGAAACACTTTAGCTTCTCTAAGGCCTACTTCATACCCAAGATTCTAACTTCTTGCGTCTGCAGGGCACGTTAGGATCCATGGACTATTTCCCATCCAACCTGCTGCATTTGTGGGAAGCTCACCAGACTCACTCATCCTGGCTGCAGAGCAGAGCAAGACAAACACAGGGACAGTGTCACTTGGTTGGGATCCCCAGGGGATGACTGCAGCCCAGGGCTCCAGATGTGTAGTCCAGGGCCACACACCCACTAAGTGTCAGGGTAGGCTCTTAGGAAGTCTAGACTTCTGGAAGTTAGACCCTAGGGAAAGTGACAGTGCCTGCCTCTCCCAGTTGTAAGCTTATGCAACAGTGAAGGTTCTAACCCACTGATCCACGGGACAGGGTGTGGCTTGCTTGGCTTAATGTCTGCCTCTCTCCTTAGAACACGTTTGGCTTTGTCTTGCAAAGTCCACGTGCTGGAAATAAGTGATAGGATTTCCGAAGCTCGGATGCTGACGGTGTTGGGAGGTGGGCCATGGGTGTGAGGTGGATGGGATTAGATGAGGCCATAAAGCTTGGGCACCTGTGATGGCACTGGTGGCTTTAGGACAGGAATAAGGGACTTGCTTGAGTGAACATGCTTATTCTGTCTCCCATGCAATGCTCGCCGCAATGTTAGGACGCAGCTCAAGGCTCTCACCAGATGCCAGCACCGTACTTACAGACTCCCCAACCTCCAGAACTATCCAGCCAAAACAATTGATTCATAAGTTTACTGGATCACAACTTTAGATTCATTCCAAAGGAACAAAGGGGATCACCTGCTCACTCAGGAACAGCCTACTCCTCGAGTTATTCCAGTCTCTGAGGAGAAGAGTGACTTCTTTCATAGGCCCTGCCTCCCAACACTGCTCCTTGCTAAGCAAACCCGAACCATAGCTGTAGGAGCCTCACTCACAAACGCGACAAGACAGGGACTGTCCCAGGGACCAGCCACACGATGGAATAGTATTCAGCCTTTGAAAGAAGGGAAGCCTGCCATGTACCGTAAGTAGCATGAACTTTAAAGATGGCCCACTAAATTAAATAAACCAATCACAGCAAGACAAATATAGGAACACGCTCACAAATGGTCTCACACCTACAGATAGGAGGTAGAATGGTGAATGTCTGGGGCTAGGGGAGAAAATATGGACTGTGGTATCCTGGCACAGAGTTCCAGTTCTCCAAGGTTCTCAGGAGCCGGGAGTTTTCCCCATCATTAAAGTGCTTTCCTTGTGAGAGCGGGAAGCTGAGTTTTGTCCCCAAAGTCTGGGTAAAGAAAGCCAAATGTGTAGGCTCTCACTTGGAGTCCCAGCATTAGGGAGACAGAGAAGTGGAGCCTTTGGGATCCCTAGCCGGGTAGCCTAGCCTACTTGATAAGTTTCAGGCCAATAAGAGACCATGTCCCAATAAAAAGGTGAGTGGTACCCAAGGAGCAACACTTGAAGTTGTCCTCTGACCACCATACACTCACATCTGGGTGCACACATGAACACGCACACACAGGCACACACACACACACACACACACACACACACAACTGGGGATTACTTATCATGGGAGTGTTAGATTGAAAACTAAATATATGAATAAAGAAGCAAGATACACTTTGCAGAAGCAGGTAGCTTGAGTCAAGGGGGTACTGGAGCCTGTGTGTCAGGCTCCCCTCATGCTCTCCCAGTCACGGAGGGAGACAGCATGCTGGGATGGACAGCCAGGCTTCTGGGAGACTTCCTTTCTTATTACCTCCTGCACATTAGCGTTTCCATCTTTGCCCTCCAGCACCTGGGCATCAGGGGAGCCCTCCACTCAAGGAATCCAGCACCCACCTCCCACTCCTTTGCTGGTGGGGGACTATAGAGAGGGCTTTAGGACTTGGGCTTGCTGGATATTGGCTTTCTTTTCTAAGAATTTTTGTTTTGTTATTTTAAGGTAAGGTCTGTGTTGTCCAGGCTGTCCCCAGATTTCTGAAACCATCCTGAATGCTGGGATCACAGGTGTGTACCACCATGCCCTGATTTGCATGTCCTGAAGCAAGGCTAGGCAAGTGTGTGACCTGGGTAGTATGGAAGAAAGGGTTATCTGACTGTTTAGCCAGAGCTTAGGGACCCAGTCCCGGTGAGTCACTGGGGTATCACCCTTCACCTGCCACCACCTATGATCTTCTGTGCACCCAGGACGTAAAGTACTCCCAGCTTTAGTCAGTGTCTTATCTAGGGTTTCTGTAGTTGTAAGAGAACACCAAAAAGTGACTTGGGAAGGAAAGGTTTATTTCACAGACACTTCCGTGTCACAGTTCATCCAAGGGAGTCCAGGCAGGAGCTCAAGGCAGGAACCCAGAGCAAGGAACTGAAGCAGAGGCCATGGCGGAACACTGCTGACTGGCTTGCTCCTTCCTCATGGTTTGCCCAGTTTGCTTTCTTATACAACCACTAGCTCAGAGGGCAGCACTGCCCAGAATGGGCTGGGCCCTTGCATATCAATCACTAATTAAGAAAATGCCCTATAGACTTGCCTACAGCTAAGTCTTACAGACTGAACTTTCTCAGTTGAGAGCTCCTCTTTCCAAGTGACTCTAACTTACGTCAAGTTGATAGTAAGCTAGTTAGCACAGCCAGCTTAGGGGAAACCAGAAATTCTTAGAGTTTGAGACTATTTTATTCTTATTTGGGAGACTACCGCCACAATGCCTCAAGCTGCCAGACTTAGGGAATGTTCTGGGGTGCAGCTCAGGGCCAGAAGGCATCTAGATGGTCTGCTCCTTCTCCCTTGTGGATCTTCCAGGAAGAAACTGGGATGTGCATAGGCCTGCTCCCTGGGCTCTGGATCTGGGTGTCGGGAGCCACAGCGTGAGAGCTTGCATAGGGGGAAGAGACCTGTGGCGAGAGTGAACTTGTACTTTATAGACAGAGAAGCAATCCCTTTCTTCTGGAGTTCTCCTGAAAATTAGAGATAATATAAATAGCGCTTACCATAGCCTTCTCGTCTTAGAACAAATGCAGCCATAGAATTTCACTGCTTCTCCCATCCAGACATGGAACCTGTTTCCTCGTGTCTGGCTACACACTGACCTCCCTGGTTGGCATGCAGAGGACTTGATGTCATTCTGCTCTGGAGGTGAGACCTTGGGAGACACACAATCCACTTGGTCCCTTTGAATACTGCCCAGAACCAACCAGGCAAGAAGCTGGCTAGCCTGGAAGGCAAGAGGCCATGTAGGGGGATAGCCACCACCAGAGTCCTACACAGCTGCTTAATGTGTGAGGGAGGCCATAGGCTCCAAGCAAAGCAGCTCCTATTACTCAGGCTGGGCAGTTACAGTAACACAGTAAGGTGATAATGTAGCCATCGGGGCTGCTTGATGACTTCTTTGAAAATGTTTATAGCTGATTACCACACAAGGGAGGAGCAGTATCCTTCAGCACGGTATGCAGTGGTTGGACGGGTAACTCGCTTATCTCCTCTCTCAAATCTCCTCCAGCCTTCCTCCTCGCTGTCTGGAGCCCCGTAATCGTGGCTAGCCGCAGTTGCCCTGAGCTGTGGAGCACCAGCTTCCCCTTCCCTGGCTTGTCCTCAGGGGAGGCCCACAATTCTTGGAGAGGCACTGGGCAGCAGGACGTTTCATGGCTCTAATCCCACCAGTCACCTCATCTGCCACTTGGGATGGTGCCACAGCCCCTATTAATACTGTCACATGTGGCAGCGCTGTGCTCGGGTGCCACGATCTGGCTGCCTATGCCGGCACAGAGCCTATTTTTAGTGTGTTATGTCTGTAATTATGTAGTTTCGCTGCCTTGAAAATGCGTATCTGCTCTCCGGGGAGAGGTTACGCTCGCGTGGTCTGTTATTTTTGATAGGGCAAGATGTGCAAAGTCTCTTTGAAGCTGAGCAAAGGGCAGCCATACCTCCAGTGCTGACTGCCCTGGAGACAGTTCTGGGGATTCGTGGTCACCCATCAGTCAGTTTGGAAGCAGCCATCATCATATTTGGGGTGTCTATGAGGCAGATATCATCAGCTCTGCCCCTTGAGGTCAGATAGATCTGTGGATCAGTTTATAGTTTCTGAAAGCTGAGGTCCCCTTTGAGGGACCAGATCTTCTGGGCTGAGGGGATCAACAGAGTCCATGTTCTAACAGGAGAGCATCAACCTTGCTGATGGGGAATGAGTTTCCACAGTTCTAGCCAGGACTTTCCTTCAGTGGCATTTTCGACTCCTGAGGAAGGAAAGTGGACAATGTCAAGGCTGGCCAAGGTGAGATAGAGCTGGGCCAGAACTTGGATGGAGCAGGGGCCTGGTGGGCCCCACTTCAGCAGGTCAGAAGAGGCGGGAAGCCTTCTTGAAGTTTGGTATTCTGCTTCAGGTCACAGAGTGTCTGGTTGCAGGAGAAAGGCAGGCTCCTGACTTCAGCAGGGCCCCGGTCTTGAGGAACCAAGAGATGAGAGACTCCAGGAAATAAGTCATCCAGAGCAAGTACCATCTTTTATTCGTTTACTCAGTCGCTTCTCTCACTCAGCAAAGCTGGAGAGCATAGCCGCCTGAGGGAGACTTCAGAACTTCCAGTCTGCTTACGCAGCAACTTCTGCTTCCCTGGGCATTAGGAGTCCTGAGGGCCCAGTTCTGCAGGGCAGAGACATAAACACAAGTCCTGGCCAAGCAGAAGAAATTCATTGCCAGTACTGTGATAGTCTACCGAGCAGATATGGAAGGTGAGTCCAAGTCTCAGATCAGAAACCTCACGGTGTTGGGCTCACAGACAACATCACATGACCCATGCTACTGTGAGAAGCCTTACCACTAATGGTGGGAAAGCCACGGAACCGGCAGATTCACAGCTCAAGAGATAAGTTCTCCCTGCAGAAAACTGGGGCAGATGGTGGCGAGGCTGTGGTGGCCTGTGGACCGGATGCCTGGCTCCATTCATGTTTCCACCTCTTTTTCCAAGTATGTCTGTTGCTTTTCTTTATCACATGCAAAAGAAGTTTAAATGCAGACCAGAGGGCAAAAATAAATGGAAAAAATAAATGAGAAGGCAGTCTGGGCAGCATCTCTAGGAGATGACCCTTAATACTTGATACTAGTCCTTATTAGTTGTATATATATATTTAAACACTGATTTGGGATTATAGCTTTCTTTTTAATTTTTGGTGTATGTGTGTGTGTGTGTGTGTGTGTGTGTGTGTGTGACACACACAGAGAGAGAGACTTGTGTGGGTGCACATGTGTGGTACCCAGAGGACAACCTCAGGGGTATCACTCTTTATACTTTATATAAAAAAAAGTATTGTCTGCTTTATTTTGGGGGATGGAACAACTCACCAGCCTGGCTCGCCACTTAGGCTGTTTGGCTATGGAACCTCAGGGATCTATCCGCCTGAGTTCCATCCCCGGTGCTGGGGCTACAAGTATGTGTCACCATGCCTTGCCTTTTCATATGTATTCTGGGGACTGAACCCATGTCCGCACGTTTGTACAATAAACAGTTATTTTTGAGATGGTGTTTTAATTACATTTCTTCCCACTTCCTTCCTCCAAGCCCTCCCAAACACCCCACCCACTCTCCTTCAAATTCATGCCCCCTTTCTCCATCCATGTGTATGCATGTCTTTGTGTATATATACATCCTAAAATATAACCTGTTGAGTATGTATTATGTTACTTGTTTATATGTTCGCAGGGCAGCTTGGCACTGGACAACCAGTTGATTGCTCTTCCCTGGGGAGGGCCACCTCTCTCTCTCCCTTTTCCAGCTGTATTCAGTTGCCTATAGTACTTCGTGCAGGGTTGAGTCCCCTCTCCGTTTTAAAATATTATACGTATTCCTTGAGAATTTCATAAATATATTTTGATCATATTCTTTCTCATCTCCTATCTCCTCCAACATCACACCACCTCCTAATTCCATGTTTTTCTTTCTCTCTTAAGAAAATTGAGTCCAGTTGTGTTGGGCAACTCCTCCGGTTGATATGCCCAGTGCCTCTTCATTAAAGAAAACTCATTTTTCCTTTCCAGCAGGTATCAAATAGCTTCCGGGCTAGGGCCGAGACTTTATGCCTATTTCTTTCCCCTCCACAATGCTGGGATGTTTGTCTGGCTTGAGCTTGTGTGTGTTGTGAATGTTGGCGGTCTCTGTGAGTTTATTTGCGCGTCTGCCCTGCCGTATGGGGAACACTCTTTCACTGAAGTTTCCCTCTGCTTTCAGCTCTTACAATCCTCCTGCCTCCTCTACCACACAGATCCTTCAGGCTTGAGGGTTGGGTTTGATGAAGACATCCCAGTTAGGGCTGAGTGTTCCAGAGTCTATTTCTGTTTGCATGTTGTCCAGTGGTAGGTCTCTGTCATAGTGCCCAGCTACTGCAAGAAGAAACTTCTCTAGTGAGGCCTGAACAAGGCCCTGATCTACCTCCCTTCTTTTTGAAAAGGAATTTTTCTGTGTCTCAAACTTGATGACGACCGCATGCACCTTCACTGGGTTCAGTATTGAGAGCAGCTTCTGCTACCTCTGATACTCCGCGAATATGACTTTATGAACTCAGGAAAACCATCATGGGGACATGGCATGGGGACATGATTTAATGGCCCTCGATAGTTTGTCACCAACACGAGCTCCAAAGAAAGCACTTCACAGCCACTGTTGCTATTTATACGCCACAAAATCCTGCCACCTATCACTCTGGTGGACAGTGAAAAGCCCTTGTGAAAAGCCTGCCTTTGCATGTGCGCACCGGAAGAAGGGGGGGACCCAAGTCTGTGAAGGTGTTAGTTCTGTCACAAGCCATCTCTGACTTGCTCTAGTTTGTGCAAAAATTGCCCAGCTCCTGTATTTCTAGTGCAGTGTTTAGACTGTGACTGGCAAAATGAAAACAAGCAGAATTGGCCAGAGTATGGCGACATGGACACTCACACTCGCAGTGACAGTCTGAAGTCTATTGTGTCCGCACTTTAAGGAGCTCACAGCAAGCTTCACCTGCTGAGAACTTACTTTAAGGATTAGTACCAGAGATATACACAAAGGCATATGAAAAACAATATTTATATAGCATTATTTTCGTGCATAATACACAGTAACTTCTAAAAATGGAAGCTGTAATTACCAGTATTATCATCAATTCCTTTTTCCAGCCCCATCTGGTTTTTAAAATCAGAATATTATAATTAATATATTTTTACATTGTGTCTAATCTCTTTCCAGAATTATTTTTTGACACTTGTATTATGTTATAATCACAGTAACTGCAATTATGAGAAATTAGCTTTAAGGTTTTGGGTTTTCAGCTCAGCAATGTTTCCTTCATGCTCCCTCTCCTTGTATTTGAATTCTTTCTTCTCTTCGCTCATCAGCCACCTGGAGTATTTCTTTTATGTTTTTTTTCTTAGAAAGCAACACGAAGCGTCTGAGGCCTTCCCCACAGGTTGCCCAGGTCCTGACTGGAAGTTGGCTGCCTCTCAGTTCTTACTTCCTGACGCTCACACCATCAGAAGAGCTTAGATCTTGAAACATCTCATTCTAGAATGTTCTCAGATGTGTATGGGTACCTTCCTTCCCCTGACCCTCAAGGAACGAAACAGTTATGGAACCTAGAAGACATATCACGATGGGGGCTGGAGAGATGGTGCAGGTGTTAGGAGCACTGGTGTGAGAGGACCTGAGTTTGAGTCCCCGAGCCCGTGTGGTTCACACCCACCTCTACCTCCAGCTCCAGGGCAATCCAGCGACCCCTTCTGGCCTCTGTGGGTGCATAGCGTTCAGTACATAGCCCCAGTGCAGGCAAAACTCCCACACACATAAATTAAAAATCAACCAGTAAATAAAGCCACATCCCTGAAACCTGGCCACCCTTTTTATCTTGTCTTAGAGAACCGTCGCCAGAGTCAGCTCACCCCTGCCCCACCCGACCCCCAAGAGTCACAGTCTCTGCTACACCCATGGAGCTCAAAGATGAAGACTGGGGAAGCAGCTACAGACAGTGTGTCAATGAACAGATGTGACCACGGCCCAATAAAGTTTTATTTACAAAAGCTCCCAGGATGTAGCATATAGATTCTTTCTTCAGCTCAAGGGGTTCTCTCAGCCCATCTCTTTGGTGATGATCTCATTTCCCGTGATCACCCTTTAATATTTCTAAACAGATGTTTGGACCTCGATATCTTCCCTCTCTCCCACTCCTTCCTTTTTTGATCACTGTTACCATCTCTTGCCTTCTCATTCACACCCAGCAGTCCTGAGATCATTCTACATCCATAGGCCTGGTTTTCTGCTCTATGACCCCATTGGGGAAACTCGCTGGGAAACAACCCTTTTCAATGTCAATCATGTCCATCAAAGAAGCAAATCTCTATTTGTATGCTCTCCTAGTTTTCTTCTTCTGTGGCTGTGATAAACACTGTGACCGAAGCGACTTAGGGAGGAAAGGGTTTGTTTAGCTTACACATCCAGACCACAGCCGGCCAGTGGAGGGAGCTGGGGCAGGAACTGGAGCAGGAGCTGTGGAGCGACACCAATCACTGGCTTATTCTCCGTACTTTGTTCAGCCTTTCTTAGGCAGGCCAGGATTGCCTGCTTAGGATGGGCATTGCCTACAGTGGGCTGAATACCTCAACATTAATAATTAATCAAAAAATGCCCCATAGACTTGCCTGCAGGCCAGTGTGATGGAGATACTTGGATTTTGTTAATAATGCCTCTATAAGGCCGGGTGGTGGTGGTGCATGCCCTTAATCCCCAGTACTTAGGAGGCAGAGGCAGGCGGATCTCTGAGTTTGAGGACAGCCTGGTCTACCTAGCAAGTCCCAGTAAAGTCAGGGTCACACAGAGAAACCCTGCCTCGAAAAATTATAACGAATAATAATAACAGCAACAACAACAATAATAACAAAGATAATAATGCCTCTATAAAATGTATTGAGCAGACTGACTTCATCTCTTTGGGGTACATATACAACAATCCCATATTTGACTGTTTAAGGTGCTGCCTGCCTGTTTTCCACAGTGGCCACACCATTTTTCTACCAGTGGTGCTCAAGGGTCCTGGTATCTCCACATCCTTATGGACAGTGTTACCATCTATCCCCTTTATTTTAGCCATCTGAGCAGCATGAAGTGGGTTTTACTCTATTTTTGTTGTTTTTTTGAGATAGGACTTCTCTGTGTAACAGCCCTGGCTGTCCTGAAATTCATTCTGTAGACCAGGCTGGTCTCAAACTCACAGAGATCTGCTTGCCTCTGCTTCCTGAGTTCTGGGATTAGTGGTGAGTGCCACCATGCTGGGCATGAAGTCGGGGGGGGGGGTGTCTTAATTTGGACAGCTGATAAACTTTGGAAACTTTCATGATTGGGCCACTGTAGGAAGCATGGCCACGCCTGAATCAGTCATGCGTCCCAGACTTGGGTCATAAGGCCCTTCCCAGAGATCTGCCCCATGATAGGTGGGCAGAAGGAGGGGAGAGATTGATTGCAAGTCACGTGTAATGTAGGGTAGGTGTGGCTGGGGACAGAATGATGAGAGCTGACATCTATGGAGGGCGGCTATGCAAGCAGGAGCTGCTGTGGTGGCCAGCGATAGTGTGAAGTCCCCCTGCCCAGTGCTTGTCCTGTGCCCAGTCCTGACCTCACCTGCCTGGGTCTCACCTCAGGGGGGCTGCTTCTAAGGTCAGTAAAGAACCATTGGGAACGCTTAGCAAGCAAATCCCTCCCTCATGTTCTGTAAGTCTGTTTGGATAGCCCCTTTGCCATCTGAGTTCTCTGTGCATCCGACAGGATCCTTCGGTGATTAGTCTCTAAATACCACCCTTGTCTGAGTCTCAATGTGAACACATTTCCCCAATAGTTGTTATTTCCTTGGGGATTGGGGAGGGGGACATGTGTGTAAGCCTGTGTCTTCCTGTAGGGGACTCTGCTTGCCTCCTGGAAACAGCTCATGCCCCAAGCAATGTGTTCAAGATGGCAGGATGAAGCAGTTACTGAAAACACATTGTGACACCTTTTTCAATATTGCCAAATTTAGTGTTTGTCAGCATCATATAGGGAGAACAAAACAAAACAAAAAAGCTTTCATATTATAACCGAGGAAGCAGGAGCTCAGAGAGGTTAACCGACTTAAGAAAGCCACACAGTAAGTCACATCCAGTGGCAGGGTTGCTGGGCAACACTGTCCACCACCAAGATCCTCCCATCCCATCCCCCACCCTGCCATTTTCCTGGGAATGTCTATCACCCAGTCCCAGCCCTGCCACTTCTTGGTTCAGCCATCTTTCCGGCTGACCTGACCTCCCGGGATGCCTACTTTGCGGTTACCTGACCCAAGCCCCACTTCTTTTATCTTCCCCCCGCCCCAAGCCAACACAGATCCACCTCTGCTCCTGAGTCCACACCCCTGCAGTCTCCTCAGTTCAGAGGCTGGCCTGATCTGGTGCCATTTCTGTACAGTGAGGATGTTCTGGATGAGGCCCCCCCCCCCGTCATGTTCCTGGGACACATCACCATTAGTGTTATTACTGCTCTGGGGAAATGCTTGTTGGAGAACCGCAAGGCCGTCTGTACCCTAAATCTCAGTATTCCACAGCTTCACATTTTCCTGTCTCAGTATCGCGCTCTCCTTCCTTCCTGCGGCCCTTCTTCTTGTCACAGAGTTGCTTTAAGGTGCTCTCCAAAGTTCTCTGGACTCTGAGGAACAGGCACATGCTTTTGTTATTCCTTTGTCATAGGACCGCCTCCCTGCAGCACCCCAGCTGGCGCTGCTCCCCACTTTAGGTAGGATAAAAGACTAGGTGGGACGGACACAGGAGAGATAACAGCACGTACAGAGCAGGAGAGGAGGGGGAGGAGGAAGGAAGAATAAAGAGAAATTGATTATGTGATATTGAGGTGCTTTGGGCTTTAACAGACACTCAAAATTGGTCACACTGTCTCAAATCAATAGTGGGTTTTATGCTGCAGACCTAAAAGTCACAGGCAGCAAGAGGCTATCCTCTAACATCTGGCTGCTTTCCTCAGGTAACAATGACACAGCTGCTCACTTCTCTAACACGTTCTCCTTCGTTGCCAGAAAATGAAGATGGGTGAACAAAGGATTTTGGGAGGAGTCGCTTGCCTAAGATGTCATGGCTGAAGCAATCACGCCGCGGAGGATATGAGCAGAGGGAGGCTGTGGGCAGGAGCAGGAGAAATGGGCTCTGAGGTTAGAATGAGGATGCAAACCAGCCTAAGATTCTCTCAGGCTACAGAAGAGCCCCAAGGGACAGCAGGGAGACACATTGTTAGCTGAGGCAGAGACAGCAATTTCTGTGACCTAGGCATGGCTCACTGTGGTCAAAGGGATACACTGCATCATCCCTCGGGGGGCACTGGTGTCTAAGACCTTCCGTCTGTTTGTGCAATTATGTGCACCAGTGTGTGCACTTATGCGCATGAACATACATACATACATGCACACACATGTGAATGCATACATGCAAATATATGCGCGCACACACACACACACACACACACTGTTGGCTGAGCACAAAACAGAAAGGGAGGCAGAAGAGGGTCATTGATCTCTGAGTTCCCGCTGCCCCAGCTATTAGCTATAACTTTGGACCCATCACTATCTGGCCATTCTTTAGTTTCTACACATGGGAAATGGACACGATAGGACTCTTAAAAGTTGACATCTTAAGGCTCATGGGTCCACACAGATAAAATATAGCACAGAATAAGCATCACACACATGCTGCTTTTTCCAGTAGCTAGCAGGCAAGCAGCTCTGGGAGAGCGTGTAGCTATCTCCCACTGCATGGCACAGCTCTGTGAGCTGACTGCACAGAGGCTTCAGCGCTGCAGGCTGAGGCAGCCAAAGCCCCCAACACCTAGGACACCTGTTGCTGCAACTTCATCCTGCCCCCAGTCCCACCATGCCTGGTTTCCTTGCCTTCTCTCAGAGTCCTCCTCCCACGGCCACTCAGGGACAATCTCAGGCTCCCTGTGTCTAGCAGGCTCTCTGCCTATAGACACATGTGCAACCAGTGGACAGAATTGTAAAAAGTTCTTTCCCTAATTTCTTGGCTGCATCAAGCAGCTAATCTGTTTTGACATGCTATCTAAATGGCCTTCAGATCAGCATACAGAAGAAGCCATCCATAAGTCATGTCCTTTATGCACATGTACTGGTGTGTACGGAGAAAGACTTACATTGGCTTCAAGAGCTGAATGAGAAGGGCCATTATTGCGGTGGTCCCAGGGTCGCCATATTCACCCCACATATCAAATCCGCTTTCAATGCAGCCAGTTCCATCAGCTGTCAGGTTCTATTAAATATATCCCTCGCAACCACTGACCAGCTGACAGCAGAGAAACTCAAAACCATACACCCACCATTAGCATCATAAAATGTGAAGTCAGCTGGAAGGGATGATAACAGAACTGAGAACAGAAGAGATGAAAATCTGTAGTGCCCTTGTGTCCTCCTAAACTGAACCTCTCCCCCACCCCCACCCCCACCCCCACCCCCGCCCCAGAGCTACAAGAACACCCATAAAACACTGGGGTGGAAAAAAGGCAATACCAAAACCAAAACAAAAGTCGCCCTGCTGTAGGCTCCATAACGCTGTGGGTTCTTTCACCTTGTGTGAATGTGAGATTTGCATAAATGTTTCATGAGCTTAATACAAAGCATAAACAGAAACATTCATTAGGCAACATCTGTGCTGTTTTCCCAGATAATGCAGTGTTTCTTCCCAGTCAATGAAATACAACCTATCAGAGGGTGGGGGCCATTAAAATGCATGTGCCAAGGCTGCGTGCGATTAGCCACTATTTACACTTTCGCTGATATTCTGATCCACCCAGCATAGTCCCAGCCAGAGATCTGCTGACGGCCACCCCCTCAGAAGGTGCAGAAGCTCCTTGGAACTGGGTCACGGCAAGGAGTCAGACCTCACAGAGAGAGCAGGGGTATTTCTGGATGTAAACCTCTTCAGTCCCTTCAAGTGGAGGTTTCTTTGCTGAAATAGTCACTTAACATTTGGGGGCAACAAATGAGTTCTTTACCTTAAATGCAGCGGGAAGCAACAGTGGATGAGATGCCCAATGGCTTTGTGGAGCTACAATCTGATCATGATATTGGTTCCATATGGGACCCTTTAAAGCAAAAAAAAAAAAAAAAAAAAAACCAAAAAAGTTATAAGACCAATAATTTTTAATGAAACTTGGCTTAGCTCACAGGCTGGTCTAGCAGATGAGACAGCAGCCTGAACAGGAACATGACTTTCCTCCTCCTGGCAGGGATGAAAGAGAGCATCGTTTCAATCAGAGGCGACCCCAACAGAGAGATGGTTTGGATTATCAATTTTACGCAAATGGGGATGGAAGCCTTGTCTCTCTCCCCACGTGTCTCACAGCGAGGTTTCCTCTCTCAGAAGGGTGTGGTGCACCATCCTAAGTGAGACTTTCTGGGCTTGCTTGCTATGTTGGAGTTTTTTGATGGAAAATTTTATAGAAAATTGTTCAAAGTTCTGGTCTTCATAAATCTTTACAAGGATTCTGGGAGTATAGAAAGCCACCAGACAATGAGGGCAGTTATTCATCTATTTACCCACTTATTCATCCACTTCCTCTGTCTACCAATCTACCTATCATCTGTCTATCTGTCCATCTATCATTATCTATATATCCATCTACGTATGTATGCATGTATGTATCTCTCATTATCTATCTGTCTTTCTATCCATCTATCTATCATCTATCTGCCATCTGTCCATCCATCCACCATCATCTCTCTCTTTAGTGTGAAGATTCCCACCCTTTGTGGTTTGGGTAGGTTAATTCTTCGTTGTGATGTTGCTCCATGCATTGCAAGGTTTCCCCAGGGTCCCTCACCTTTATCCTTTAGATGTCAGTCACTGCTTCTGAGAGGGGTTGGGACAAGTTGCCTCTAGTTGAGTGCTTTAGTCTTTGAAAGGGTGTTTGCTGGTGGATCTGAATGTCCCCCACAGGATGACTTGGTTTATACCCAATGGCCTAGCCCTGCCTGTATGGGAAGGGCAGGGGCTGTGTGTGGTGCTAAGTGCTACCTGTTGACAGTATGAAGTAAGCCATAGAAGGACTTCGGAAAAGGGATCTTCCAGGAGTTTGCCCATGAACCTGCATCTCACCCACTAAGCCCAAGGTGTCCCAGAGCTCTTACTGCTGACTGAAGCCATCTTGTCTGTTTAATGTGTCTCTGTGTGCCTTTATTCCCACTGGTTGCCTCCCCTGCTAGACAAATGCAATCTCTATAAGGATCAGGATCTTGCAGGCCATCAGTGACAGTGTGGCACTTTAGCCAAATCCCAGAGCTTTGCTATCAGAACGATACCACCGAAAACCCGTGTTAGCTCTGTTGACCTTGGGCAGTCACAAAGCCTCCCTGGGTTTCATTTTCCCCTTCTGTGAAATAATTAATAATATGAATGGACGGGAGTAAATGAGATATTGTTGTCACATGAGATGCCCTTGACAAATATAAGCTATTGCTGTTCATCCCCTGTAATTATATCAACTAGAGTAGAGCCCAGTCAGCATAGGGAGAAACACAATGAAATGAATACGTGAATGAATGAATGAATGATGAGTTCTCTTGCGTCTGTCGCTAATATTAAATTTCTTCTATCAGTGTTGACAATTAGTTATCTAGCAAACCCCTTTCTTTTATAGTCACTATGAATAGAAAGTGCAATAAAATGTTAGCTTTAGGATGTTTTTATTGTTTTCTGTTTTGTTTTTGAGACAGGGTTTCACTATCTAGCCCAGCCTGGCTTCAAATTTGAGGGTTTTCCTGCCTCAGTCTCCCAGGAACTGGGATTACAGGTATATGCACCACTCTACAGGGCTCAAACTCCTGCTTTGAAGCAAGAAAGTCTAGTGATCATAGGAAAATGAAAGGTCTAAGCTTGGGAACCATAAGCCCCGCCTGTTTCTTGGTGACACCCCACTGGTGGCATGTCTTCCCCCAGAACCTCCCATCTTGGGCACTGAGCTGCTCTCTGAAACTCAGATTTTTGCTTTTTTAAATGTTTTCCTGCTTCATGAGTTATAGAGCCCTGTCAGTGCCCCAGATGAGACAGAAGTTGGTGCAGGACAGTGCAACTGGGCAGAAAGACCAGGATGGGGAAATACACAGGCAGCCCCCTTCCACATCCTGTAGCAAATCAGCGTTTGTAAGAGGTGTGCACTCAGAGAAAGGAGAGATGTAATTATGTCGTTTATAATGAATTCTGAAGGAAACAAAGAATTGAAGGAAAACTCTGGAGACAGCCAGAGAGCGAAGCCTTTCTCATTGCCTGAGCTGCCCTGGAGAAGGCGCATAGCTGATCAAACATTGGTGGGATCATAGGAGGCCGCTGGCCCCAGGGATGCGTGGGAGGAAGCACGAAAACTCTGGAGCCCTGGCCAGCCTCAATCTGACTTTTATTAAAGAAATTACACGCTCCTCGAAGCTTCCACTCGCATCAATAATATCAACTTCTGGACAAATGATTCTCTCTGGGGAGCAGATTCTGAGTTTGCCTCCTAATCTTCTTTCTTTGAAGTATCCAAGGGCTTAAAACATGGGTCAATATCAGGGGCCTCTGGCCCTTGTGGGAGGGGGGCTTGAAAGGGTCTTGCCTGGAGGAGGGTGAGACCACCAGCATCCATAGGCCCTTGTAGGGCACTGTTTCCATATAGGCCCTCTCCAGGGCACAGATAGCCACCTGCTCACCCTGCCCCATCGCAGGAAATGTCCCCACTTTCCCGCAGCTATAACATGGGCCACACTCATAGTCACAAATGTTAAGACTAAACACAATTCTGAAAAATACAACCACAGTATTTCTGACCCTGTAAGATAGGGAGCTAGCTTCTTTGAAAATTACAGGAGACACACCGAGCAATCTCTATAGTCTCTTCAGCCACATTTCCTGGGTGTTTTGAGGTCAGTAGCTGTACCCTGCACCTGGTGTTAGCACACAGGCCCCATGTAGCTCACACTTCAAGCTCCTTCTGTGCGCTCTACACCAAGTCCAGGAATTAAGTGGAATTGTTCCTATTCTATTGGATCCAGACCCTGTGTTTTAACCTATGAGCTATTAAGTTTTTGTGACCGAGTTTGTAAAATGCAGAGTTAATCAAGATTAACAGGTCTGTGCTCCAGGAATTTGTAGTCTCCTGATACGTGGTCAGCTATTGGAAGGCTCCAAGAAGACCGTGTACACATTCCCAAGCAGAATGGACTGTAGAACATCCCGTGTGTATTTTCCAAAAAGTGAGTGTTCGGTACGGATTTCTGAAGAGGCTGAGCTCCCATGGAGACAGAAGCATCACTGTGGACAGGCATAGCACCACACACTGGGTGCTGTTTGATTTTTGTGCAAAATGAATCAGCATATTTCTTAAAACCACTTCCACAATCACACACAACTGAGCCGAGAACCTGACATAGATCCAGGCTCATATCATGCTAGGGACCCAAAGTCAGAGGAATACTCTGGCAGATCTTTTCTTTACTCCTTATTAAAAAACAAAAAACAAAGCTGGGCGGTGGCGGCACACGCCTTTAATCCCAGCACTTGGGAGGCAGAGGCAGGCAGATCTCTGAGTTCGAGACCAGCCTGGTCTACAAGAGCTAGTTCCAGGACTGACTCCAAAGCCACAGAGAAACCCTGTCTCGAAAAACCAAAACAACAACAACAAAAAACAAAACAACCAACCAACCAACCAACCAACCAATCAAACAAAAAACTCTCATGAATCTCCTCCCTGGGAATCTCCTATCTGTAGGATCCTCAGCTACACTCCCAAAGCCCCAGCTCTTATCAGATTAGCACCTTAGAGTCCAAAGACTGACTCCGTCTTGTTTGTTGTTGTTGTTTGTTTTTATGTGTGCTGATATTTTGCCTGAATGCATGTCTGTATGAGGGTGCCGGATTCTCTCTCTGGAGTTACAGACAGCTGTGAGAGGCCATGTGGATGCTGGGAATCGAACCCAGGTCTTCTGGAAGAGCAGCCAGTGCTCTTAATCACTGAGTCATCTCTCCAGCCCCCATGCCACTTGTCTGGTAAACAAAGTTTTAATGGAGCACAGCCACTGTCCACTGCTGCAGGAGCAGAACTGGGCAGCTGGCAAGGATCACGTGCTTAAAGGACCTCCGGGCTTGCAAGTCCCTACTTCAGAAAAACACACTCTCAGTTCTGGTAGAGCCTGGCTGCAATGCAAAGTCTCCTCAGTAGGATGTCTGCCTGATGTTTCAATCTGAGAGGCGCTACTGCCATGATGAAGCTGCTAAACTCAGACATCCTGTGTGGACTCTTTCCTCCAGTAGAGAAAGAGAAAGACAGCAGAAATCAATCTGAAAGGCTGCATCCATTATCACCTTTGCAACCTAGGTAAACACAAGAGACATCTCCTTGTTTAGGGAAAGAAACCCAAAGAGGTGACCATGTCTGCCTAGCCGGGATCTAAGAGCCTCAGCTGCCCCTCCCAGCTTCAGGCTCAGAGTGGCAGGCGGTTCTGAGGAAAGGTTTAGAATGTTGCCCCTGGGATGACCCAGGCTAGACAGGCTCTAGCTTCCTTGCTTCGGCTGGGACAGGTGACCTGACTTTCTGCTCTCTAGTTTTCCGTGGGGACAAAATGGCATGCTTTTGTAGAACACTCTTAGACTGGTAAGGTCCAGAGCAAATGAGGGCTGGCTACTACTGTCTAGTCTGGAACCTTTACCTTCTCATATACCAACCCCTGGATGGCAGGGGTCTGTTTCCTATGTCTTTTGTCTCTGTCCCCTTCCAAGTATCTGAAACAGGTTCTGTCAGAACTGGGGGATGGGGGACTCTGTAAGGGAAGTGATGTCTTAAGTACCTGAAGCCGTTATCAGCATGAGCGCCATGTGGGGAGCTGGCTGAGGCCTGATGCCTGGCCTTGTCTTGGTCTCAGAGGCCCGAATTACTGCGTGGCACCTACCATCAGGTATCTACCCTCATAAATCAGGTCTTCTAGTGGGAGCTACAGTCCTCTGGGGATTCGGCGCGGTTGGAACAAGCAACATGTCTCTCCCACACTGGTGGCAGCTGATACTGCCTGTGGGTTGGATGTCCTTTTGTGGCTGTTGACCAGAACACCAGAGCTGGCTTCCACTGTCATGGATATACCTCTCCATTCGGCTCAGGCTTCTGTGAAGGGCCACTGTACTCTAAGAGTGGGAAAGCGTAATTATCTTAATCAGGACTGTTATGATAAGGTGAGAGAGGGACCTTGGCGGGACCAAGGAGTTCCAAGGTGGGTGAGACTGACACGCCATGCAAAGAGTACTCACGTGGAGGCGTTTTATTGAGAGAAAAGGAATGGAAAGGGAGGGGAGACCAGCTTCTGGGGATAGGACCAGCGGAAGAGAGAAGCAGAGAGAGGCAGAGACAGAGGGTGGAAGAGAGAAAGAGAAATGAGAGATGGCGGGGGGGGGGGGGGAAGAGGGCGAGAGACAGAGAGAGAGAGAGAGGGAGGGGGGGAGGGAGGGAGGGAGGGAGGGAGGGAGGGAGAGAGAGAGAGAGAGAGAGAGAGAGAGAGAGAGAGAGAGATATGACAAGATGGCGTAAAGACCCTCCTGCCTCTTCAGAGGTGCTTAGCAAAAAGAGGGCAGGAACGGGCGGAGCTTGTATCGAAACGGGACCCTTTGCATCAGCCGGTCTGACTGTCCGCCTACAGACCACGTAGTGACGTATGACGCATAACGTATGACGAAGTGACGTACAGCCATAGGACCCTGGGCCGACCAGGCTACTGCCTGAGTGCATCATCCTGCCAGGTGCCCGAGTAATGCCTGAATTCTAACATCGACACTCCCTTAGAATTCCATGGTTAAAAGTGATCTCAGGAATAAATATCTCAGATTCAAAGGGAGAGAACATAGAATCGTGGCCACCTTGAACCCGCAATACCTGAACTCCCAGGACCTCTGTCTCATTTTACATGGGACCTGGTCGGTTGCCGCCAGCATGGCTCCTCCTCCACTGGCTTGCCTGGGAAGTGATCCGGAGCTTAACCTTCCGTGGACATTTTAGTGTGACAATCCAGGCTGGCCTGCAGCTAGGTAGCTGCGGATGACAGTGTTTACTCCTAACAAGCCGCCCCCTGCTAGGTAGGCGCTCTGGCCAACGTTTCAGCTGTCCATAATTTCAGCAACTGTCACTCCTCTTTGAGCCCCACCTCTGTCTCCCGAAGGGGAGTGAGCCTCAGAGTCCTGCTTCTGCCTTACAAGGCACTGCCATGGGCATGTACTTCTTGCTCCCCTGGGCTTTGAGGACCCCTAAGCAGAGAGGGCCTGAACTCTGACTTTGGGAGAGGAACAGCAATTGTCTTCCTCAGCGTCTCCGGGAATAGCGCTCACACGCCAACATTTGCCACACACAAATGAATGTGCTATTCCCAACACGATAAATTTCACATCAGTCCTGCTGACGTGAGCTTACTAAATGCCCGATAGCATTTTCTTTGTTAAAGCGTCGCTGCAATCATCGCGCTTTCTGGTGAACTGATAGTAGATGTATTCTGTAGCCAAGAACCCAAATGTCACTCCATGCACCGCTGCCCTCATTTTTCATCACGAGGGTGGGTGCAGGTGTCATTATCCCAGCCCTGAGCGCCCTAGCCCCTGGTCCCTATTGTGCTATGATGAACAACTCTGGAGAGAAACTGTTTACACAGTGCTGAAGCCCCCAGACGCAAGAGGAAGACAGCTGTGTAAAGTTCACACTGGCCCTGGAAAGTCCTCTCCGAATCCAGGGGTCTTGCTGGGTCAAACGCCAACCCTGTACGAGGCTGTTCATTAAAAGCCAGAGTAGCCAGAGCAGGGCTCCGAAGAGGTGTGGCCAAGGCTTTGGCCTCTTCTGCTACTGATTTGTTTGTTTGTTTTTATTTATATTTGATTTGGGGGAGTTTTGAGACAGTATCTCACATGGCAACCCAAATTGGGCTGGTCCTCTGAAACAGTCGTCTTGCTTCAGCCTCCCGAGGACGGCTGTGTGTTGTGGACATTAGGTTCTGTTCCATCTGTCCCTTCTCGTGGCAACTTCAGTTTCTCCTGGCCACGATCAGTGGTCAAGTGATACTCAGGGAAAGGGGGCAGCCTGGGCACCCCTGGCTGGTTAGGATACACGCTGGGTTGGACAAGGAAAGAGGAGACTCTGTGGAAGATGAGGGTGTCTGCCCTAGGGGCAGCAACAGAGTGAGTCACAGGGAGGTCTCCTCTCTCTTAATTTGCAGGCTCCCCACCAGCAATGAGAGGAGTGCTCTTATCAGCTAGAGAATTCAGCCAGCCGGGCAGGGTCACATACCACACGGTAGCTGTGCCTGGATCGGCTGTCTAGCCAAGAACAGGCTAGCCTTTGTTCCTGTGGGACTGGGGGTGTCACTTGGGAATGGGGGATCCAGAGTGGTTGCAAGTATGCTTTTTTTTAAGGTATAGAAATTGTATCTCCCACCACAGACCATGGGAAAATAAATGGAAGGAACTATAATGTTGAGAGAGAGAGAAGCAATTGCGGTCCGTGTGAATGCCAGCAACTTCTCTCTCCTAAGTGACTGCATGGACTCAGGTACCTGTGCTATTGTGTGGACCTCTTACAGTAGCAGAGAACACATTTATTGTTTCAGAGCAAGGCTATCCTGTTTTAATAGCTTCTCCCCACAATCTCAGTCTTGGACTTTGAAGAATCCTTATAGATTATGTATTCATCCATCCACCTGACCAACCTACCCATTCATGTTGACATGATCCCATCCACCCTTTCATCTATGCAGCCAACCATCTACCATCCTTGTCCAGTCATCCATCTATCCATTAATCCACCCACCCAGACAAACCCACTCAGATCTCCCCCTCCTGCCCACCCCCAGCAGGCATTTGTTGAGCACATACTATCTGCCACCCAGTGGCGAGCAAGAGTAACAGGCTGCCTGCTCTCGTGAAGTCAACATGCTATTAGGAAAGATGGACAGTAGACAAACAAAAGAATAAATAAGCAAAATAATTAGAAGCTAACCGTGAAACCTCAACGAGAAAAACCAAAGAGACAGGCCATAAGAAGGGAGTCCTCTTGTGACCAGGAAAGGCCTTTCTCAGCATGTAACTTGGGCTTGCAACCCGAATGACAAAGGGCCAACTACACAAAAGAGAGTGACAGTGGTGTTTGGTGTCAGTGGCAGCGCTGGTGGTGTATGTGCACACATGCACACATTCAAAGTAGAGATAATAGCAAGAGTGAGGTACATTTTCTAAAGTAGATGGAAACCTGTTCCCTAACCCTAACCCTAACCCTAACCCTATTCTTTTGTTTGTCTACTGTCCATCTTTCCTAATAGCATGTTGACTTCACGAGAGCAGGGGGCTCAAGGGACAGAGAGGAGGCCAGCCACGCTAGAGCAAGCTAAGCAGAGCCCACTTGTTCAAATGAAAATTGACACAAAGTCTACCGTAAAACAATACAGGGCAGAGAGATTGGGTAAAGTGGCTTTAGAGCCTCTTACGGGATCTGGCTGCCACTCGGCATTTGTTTGATAAACTCTTTGGCAATGCTAAATCATGCCTCTAAAATCAGTCACGTTCTCAAGCACCTCAAGGCTGTGTCTCAAGGGCCAGGTGCTGGAGGCGGGCAACAGGGCTTTCCCTGGGTGACATATTCCTGAACAAAAATCCTGCCTGCTTCTGAAGGGTTGACACCGTCAGCCAACCGGCGTTGTGCCACAGCTTCCCGCTCGGCGCCGCGGCTCATCCCAGCTGGTTCCTGGGAGCCGCACACAGGATGTATTTCAAGCCAGGAGACTTTGAAGTGCGCGCACTCTTAAGGCTTAACAATGTCAAGCTTCATAACCCAAGAGCCGGTTTGCTGGCTTCCTACTTTAAATCGCTCCTAATTTGAAACATGCAAACATTTCCACTTTATCAAGCAGGGTTACTAAACATATTATTGCTGGAACCTGCATGGTTTATGGTCTCTATACAGCCAGAGAGCCGAGTTTTATTAAAATAGACTGTTAAGAGGCTCAACTCATTATGGAATCTTCCAGGCTCCAGAATGAAAGAGTTTTGTTTATTCTAAGATCAGGGGGGATAAAAAGGACTGGAAAGAGGAGGAAGATTCCGTGTGTGTGTGTGTGTGTGTGTGTGTGTGTGTGTGTGTGTGTGTGCGCGCGCGCGCGCACTCTTGCTGGTAGTGAAAGGTGGGAAAACAGCAGAGACCACCAACAGTCTTGGCCCTGGTCCCCACTGCCCCTGCCCCAGTCTGTCATCTGTCCAAGGCCTAGCATGCGTTTGTGGGGCCTTGGATCTGCTACTTACAGCGGGACTGGTTCTGGCTTAAAGACAATTGCAGTTGAATAAAGAAAGGTAATTCTTCACCTGAGGGGAGGAATGAGCCTCTGGGACTCCATGAAGACAAGCACACAGAAGACATTAAAGATGAGACCTAATGGGAAACCACACCTGTGTAGAAAGGTTGTCAAAGGAGCCCCCAGAACGCAAACACAGGTCCAGCAGCGCCAGTGCTGTTGAATGTTCCGTGGTGAAGGAAGGGCAGTGCCAATGATGTTAAGGATAGGACTAGGTCGGGGGGGGGGTGAAGTTAGCAGTAGAACACCTGCCTAACATCTGTAAAGCCCTAGAGTTGATCCAGCACACACACACACACACACACACACACACACACACACACACACACAGAGAGAGAGAGAAGCACACATATATGTGTATATATATCATAGAAATAGATGATACATGATAGATAGATAGATAGATAGATAGAATGAAAATACAATTTTCATCACTTATCCCTCTGCATGCAGTTACCTGGACCAGAAGCTCAAAGATACTAAACCACTTGGGTGTCCTGTAACCACTTACTGCCAGACCACACTTTTTGGAGGTCAGCTTTCCCTGAAATCACTTGGGGTGTTAGACAAGAGCTCAACTGTCTTTGTGTCCCCACAAAGCCTGCAAATAGACACTAACCCTAGCTATTATCGGGTACCAACTACATGATAGATGCCCACTGAGACCAGCAGAAGGCTCTTCTGGTTGAGCAGTCGAACCACAGAACACGTGGTTGCTGCCTGAAGTCAGGAGGGCCTGATTTGTTGGCTGTGTAACAGTTGATAATCAACACACCATATCTTCTCCTCCTCAAGGGAATTTTTTTTTGAAAAGACGTTCTCCTAGGACTGACAAAGATGTCTTTGAGGCATCCTGATCATAGCAGGGATGACAACGACAATGATGATAGTTGTTCTATGTACAACATATAGAATGACCCAGGCATAGGGCTGGAGAGGTGGACCAGTGGGTAAGAGAGATTGCGGTACAGCCATGAGGACCTGAGTTCAGAACTCCGCACCCATGTAAGAAGCTGGGCATGGTCTCACATGCCTGTGACGTCAGCACCTGGTAGTGGTAGGTGGGAGGTAGAATGGGTAGACAGAAGGATCACTGGGGCTTGATAGCTTCCAGCCTAGCCAGAAACCTGGTGTTCAGGTTGGGGGAGAGACATTGCCTCAGAGGAATAAGGTGGAAAGAGACAAAGACGGACATCAACATCTCCCTCTGGCCTCCATACGTACACGTGTGTGTATTGCACACAAACAGCAATCAGAAAACCAGCTCTGAAGAAAAGCACGCACCAGGCTTGATTTCTAAGCATTTGTATGTTTTTGTTTTTTTAAATATTTATTTATTATGTATACAATATTCTGTCTGTGTGTATGTCTGCAGGCCAAGAAGAGGTCCCCAGACCTCATTACAGATGGTTGTGAGCCACCATGTGGTTGCTGGGAATTGAACTCAGGACCTTTGGAAGAGCAGGCAATGCTCTTAACCACTGAGCCATCTCTCCAGCCCCATTTGTATGTTTTTGTGTGACACCTAAGGTGAATTTTGTTATGTCCCCTACTCCACAGATGAAGAACCTGTGTTTCAGAATCTGGGTCCAGAGTCCATTTCTTTTTATCTTTTTTTAAAAAAATAATTTATTTATTTTTAGTTTATGTGCATTGGTGTGCATGTATGTCTGTGTGAGTGTATCAGATCTTGGAGTTACAGACAGTTGTGAGCTGCCATGTGGGTGCTGGGACTTGAACTCAGGTCCTCTAGGAGAACAGGCAGTTCTCTTATCCACTGAGCCATCTCTCCATCCCCCAGAGTCCATTTGTTTAATGCGCCCCATGACACCACTCCACCATCCAACTCATGGCCAAGTCTCTTGCTAGGGTTTGAATGCACCCCTCCCCAAAAAAACATGAGTTAGAAATTTAATCCCCAGACTGTGAGTGTAGCTTAGTTGGTAGAGTGTTTGTGCATTATCCACAAAACCCTGGGTTCAGTCCCTTGTACCTCGTGAAGGAAGAGGTGGGGAGAGCACAGGTTTAAGGTCATCTGAGCTACACAAGACCATCAAAAAAGAGGTGGGGAGAAAAGAAGCAAAGAAAGAAGAATGCAGTTGATTAATGAAATTCTCAGTGCAACAGCATTGAAATATTGAGCCTTATAACACAGCTAGATCAGAGCCAAGGCCTTATATTGCTGGTGCCACACATAAACGGTCTTGAGGCTCCTGCTTTCTCTTGCATATTCTCTCTCTACCTTTCTCCTCCCCCACTTCCACCTCCCCTCACACAATGTGCTCTCAATCTTTCTCCCTGTTCTCATTCTTGATCCCACAGATGCTAACGCTTCAGCCTTCTCCAGTAAGATGATACAGCAGTGATCATTGCTTGATGCTGGCCCCGAGCTCTTGGACATGTGAGCCTCCAGAATTGTGAGCCAAATCAACATGCACATTCTTTACAAGGGACTCCGCCCCTGGTATTCTTCTCTGGCAGTGCTCGTGGGCAGCTGTAGGCCACTGCTGTCCAAGAATGCCTTGCATTCAGGGCGTGCCGGTTGGCTCACACTATCGCCAGGAGCTTCTGGGTAGTCACCCTACATCCTACATTGATTAGGTTTTACTTGCAAGTCCAGAGCTGGACTGGACCCTGGGAATGCCTCCAGAGTCTAGCATGAGACTCTCTGCCTCCACTTCTCTCAGGAGAGGCTTGCCTGGTCTTATCCAGACAGCCTACTGTTTCCCTTTCGTCTCTGCGATCATGCTGCTGGACACCATAGCCAGCCCTGTGAAGGCTGCAGGATTCTGAAACAAGCGTAAGGGAGGGACAAACAGCTGGGTGTTGCTCCCTGTGCTTTTAATTTTCTATCAAGTGCCACTCTCAAGTCTGAGATTTCGAATCTGGCCTGGTTACAAAGTGGAGAGGGAGGAGGAGGTTGGGAAGGTGTTAACAAGCTATAAATGACCTTCCTGGCCTATTCAGGCATAAGTAATGTCTCCAAATTGCCTACAGTCAAAACTGCCAATTCCAGGCTGATTGCGATGAATCAGGCTCCCCCTATCCGCAATAATGTGATCAATTTCTCATTTCGCTGAATAAATAAGCTGGAAGACGGGGAGCTGTGTCTGACCCACCGTTAACCTTCTGCCTCATTATTCATATCAGACCTATGACATACATGTAAGAGATCTCTGGTTCAATTTTAGCTAATTATTTGTTAGGACTGAAGGCTCCGTGAAGTGTTACTGATGGTACAAGTGTCCAGGGACCTTCAGGCAGAGAATCAGACGGAGTCAGCCTTTGTCTAGGGGAGGAAGGCAAGCGCTCCTCTCCTCTCCAGCTGAGAGCTGAGGGTGCTCTGTTTGTGTTCTTGGGCATGTTAGCTGCCTCTGTGTGTCAGTTGGCTGTTTTGTGACATTGCTAGCTAGTGTTACCTCTCATATTTTTATTAAAGTCAGCAAAGATCACTTTTACTAATCAGTTCCTGCTTTGGGGATAAATAATTCAAGTATCTCCCCTCACCCTACCATTCCCAGCACCTCCCTGGAGAGACCGCAGCTTACAGAAAGCATTTGAAAGTTTCCATTTAAGCCGGGCATCGTGGTACATGCCTGAGTGTTCCACATTTTGGAGGTTGACGTAGGAGGATTGCAGGTTTCAGGTGTAACAAGACTCTGTCTCAAAATATGAAGCCAACAGCAACAAAACATTCTGTTAGTGGCCTTACCTGGTAGAGTGCCTCTGGAGAGCTTCCCAGGTACAGAAGTGTGTCCGTGTGTCAGGAGGTACAAGGACACACAAGGTCATAGTAGATCACTGGCATGTTTCAGGGGTGGAAGGAGAGGGGAGAGTTTTTGGCTCATCCTGAAATCTTTGACCTATCCAGAGGTGGATCCATTGGATGGAAGGCTGCAAGTCACTGCTTTGCCCAAGACTCCATTAAAAATCAGATTGATGACTCCAAGGAGGTGTCCAAGACTGGAAGTCCACAAGCCACTGTAGGTAAGCTGTGTTTCCTCAGGGACATCACACAGTAGACACCATACTGCCTACACAATGATCTAGTCTTTCCCATCTTCGAACTCATGAGAGTTTTCTTCAAACCCGCTTGTTCAGAAGACTCTCTTAGTTTGCATGTCATTTCATTCTGTATTCCTGAGAAGACCAGGCCCAGCACAAGACCCAAGAGAGGTTCCTTTGCATAGTAAATGATTGCCGGACTCAAATGAGCAACTACATCACATCTTATGTGCATCAGGACCAGAAGTGGTGCCTGGACACCATGAACACAGTGGCACTCCTGACATTGGAGCTACTATGTGTTATCTATAATGTGCCAAATACAGTGGAAACATTTCACATGCATTTCTCAGCTAGCCCCCACTGGTCCCTGTTACCTGATACCTCCAATCTCCACATTTTAGACACAAGGAAAAGCAGATTGGAGATGTGGAGTAATTGTCCAAAGAAGACACACTTAGTGTGTAGAACGAATCCAGCTCTCCTGGCTCCGGGGCTAACTGCGATGTGAGCATAGAGTGGATCAGGCACTCCACCCAGCTGATGGGTGAGTCGCCATGTTTGTTAAGGGGAGAGGGATGCCGTCATATATACCTGTCTACATAGAAAACAGAAGATGCATGAAGAAGACAGCAACAGGGGAAACAAGATGACCAATGACAAGAGGAGGAAGAGGAGGACTACGATAACAGCAACAACAGGAGGATAATGGAGGAGAGAACCGAGAAGAAGAGGGGGTGAAGGACGGTGAGGAGCAGGGAAAGGACCTTGCACCCTGAAGATGCCTGTCTGATGGAGGCAGCACAGCTCATCTGCTTGTGCATTCATTCACCCAGCCATCTCCCTGGACCATCGGTCAGGCTGTGTTGTAAGTTGAGATTCCATCAGGGGTGGGATGGTGTTGGTGGCCTGTGCTTCCTGCTTCCTGTCCCCCAGAAGGGATGAACACGGTATCTGGGCCATCCAAAAGCTAAGAGAGCAAAGAGCTTCACTGACTTCTTCTGTAGGCATCAGCCAAGGCCTGAAGGGCTGCAGAAGCCATCTGTAAGGGAGCTGGAGAAGCGGAGGAGAGAGAGTCACAGCCTCGCCTTAGGAAAGGAATGCACATGCAGAACACGAAAGGGGAGGGGAGGACAGGGCCTCTAGTTTGAAGGAAAAGGCCTAGATGTAGATAGACAGAGAATCAGCTGCCCAAAGACTCCCACCAGGGCAGGCAGTGGGGGTGAAACTGCCCAGGAACCCAGAGCACATGTCTCCTTCAGGTTCATGAGTCTCTCATGGGTCATGAGCAGCCCCCTCCGGTCATACTATAAACATGGACCCATTGTGTCTCTTCTGTTTGTAAGTAGCGTGGTCTCCAGAGAGCCAAAGCAAATATTTGCTGAGCCTGGCACTGCTCCAGCAGGGGGGACAATGTGTGGTCAGGTTGCTGACCTCGAGCTGTTGGGACTCAGGAAGCCAGAGCAGGGTGGGAAAAAGCCCCTCACCCTGGTTCTGGGGGAAAGTGGTCTGGGGACAGTTCTTTCTCCCTCCATTCAAAAGTCTCTTTGAGGTATGTTTCTAGTTTACCACAATCTTACTTTTCATGTTGTTGCTTTTTCTCCAAAAATCTCTGACAGCAATTAGTGAGTGAGCTAATATTGCTTCACTGAAGATCCAAATCTTACACCTGAGTGGTCCAGGCCAAGGTTAGGTACCACCAAGGGCTGAACCCTAGCCAGACAGGAGGCAAGGGGAAGATGAGGTTCATGTAATAATAATAATAATAATAATAATAATAATAATAATAATAATAATAATAATAAAGTCCCCTTCTGCCATTAAGGCCCTACTGTGTCTCTAATCCACGGTCAGGGAAGGGTGACCAGTGCTTCAGAGGTCACCACTTATTGGAATTCGTGCATTAGTTTCTATGTGTCCAAATCAGTTTATGGAAAATTCGCACGAGTTCCTGGATGTGGTGCCAAGGAGGGACACTGTGAGATGCAAGGCAGACTTTTCCTGTGATGTTAGGGAAATTCTCAGCTCCCCTCTCCCCAGGCCTCTGTTCCAGCCTCTAGCTACAGACTCACTTTTTCCATCACCTTATCAATTCCTGATAGGCAGGCTGACTCAGAACTGGGGGCTGGTGAAGCCCAGTAGGTCCCGACCCCACCAAGCTGAGCCCCAGTGAGGTTCAGAACTTCCCCAAGGCATGACATCATCAGCAAAGCTTCATGTCCACTATCCCCGTAAGTGTGGACCCTGGGCATGAGAAACTGAGATACACAGGAAGACACACTGAACCTCTGAAATGGAGAAAAATTCCTGATGAGCTCTTTTTTATAATTTCATATAAATTATACAAGATAATAGGTTTTATGGTGACACTTTTAAAACTGTAGAATATACTTTGATTATGGCCTCTGCTGCTCTCTTTATCACCTTGCCCTCTGGTTTCTTTTCTCTTCCCTTAGAGTCTCCCCCTTCTTCTTCCCTAATAGTGTCCCCTTTTCTTTCATGTTGTATGGGTTTTTTTCTTTTAAATCTAGATTCCAATATGAAAGAATATGAAAGAAAACGTTGCATTTGTCTTTCTGAGTCTGGCTTTTTTCACTTAACATGGTGATCCATTTCCCTATAAATAACATGATTTCATTCTTCACGGCCAAGCAAAATTCCAGTGTGCACATGAAACACACTGTTTACTCATGACGGGCGTCTAGGCTGCTTCTATGCCCGGGCTATATGAAGGGTCCTGCCACAATCACGGATGGATAGGTATGTCGGCGGTACCCTAGTGCAGAATCCCACAGCCTGGATCTGGCATATGTCAGTTCTAGTTTTAGCTGATGGGGCACCTCCGCAATGATCTCCACAGTGGCTGGGCTAACTTATGGTCCCACCAGCAGTGTATAAAGGCCCTTTCCACCTCATCTTGACAACCATCATTCTGATTGCGGTGAGATGGGCTCTCAATGCTGTTTTAATCTGCATTCCTTTCATGGCTAAAGATGCTGAATGTCTTTTCAAATGTTCTTTGACATTCGTTCCTCTTTTGAAAAAGCGTAGATTCAGTTCATTTTCCCCTTTGTACTGATGACAAATGCTACTTACAGCTTTCGAGTATATTGGCATTTATTAGCATTCTCACCAAACACTTCTGATTTTCACTCCCCTGAGTTTCAGGCAGGATCGTGTTTCCTATACCTTATGTGTGAATGGTATTGCATGACTAACACTAACCGATGGATTACCAGAGGACGTGATATACATCATCTCCTGGCTACCCAATTGCTACTCTAAGAGGGGAAGAGGGAGGGAGATGGGGGTCTTCTTGAGCTATGTCTTTCTTTTCTAGAACTGTGATTGGTGGCATGGTGGTGACAACTGATTATTTAAATGTCTGGGTGACTAGAATGGGTTCAGAAGACATGGATTAAACAAGAAATAAATTTATGTTGATTTATGTTTCAGAATCTTGGTGCTGTTTGTTACAGCACCATGCATTAGTCTATACTGACTGAAAGATGATTTGGAAGTCTGTGGGCTTGGTGGAGGAGAGAGAGCTCTAAGGTCAAGTTTCCGGATCCTACAGTACCCTTTCATCCTCACCTCGTCTTAACGGAGAAGCTTTGCGAGCACTTCTCTGTCTCATTGTATATAAGATGAGGTAACTTGCCTCAGTACTCTATGAAGCCCATAGACACTGCACGTAGTGTCTAGCCTTTTGTCTATGCTGCACTTGGTATATTTCATTGATTCTAAAATGCCGGTTTGTTCACATCCAACACAATCAATGCCAGCTTCCAATTAATTGGCAGTGTTTTTCTTTGTAGAAACATATAAAATAAGGCTGTGTCTTCCTTCCTAATGGCATCAAAGTCACTTAAATGCTGTAGCTAGCTCCTCATATTAGCTCCTTTTTATCTTTCTCATCATCTTACTGAACTTTGCTGGTTCTGCTTGACATCTGGAAAATGGCCATTGTTGTTTCAAACAGGCAGATGACACAGCAAGCTTTCTGGCATTGGAGAGAGTGCAATCCTGAAGGGATCCCCCATGGGAAGCCTGTCTGAGCACAGCCTCTCAGCATGTGCGCAACATTTCTTTCCAGTGTTCTTGAGGAGGCAGCTCTTCAGGTGTCATGAGGACCAGCACAGCCAGGTGGACACCGAGGTGCCTAGACAACGCCCAGTGCAAAAAGCAGAACCAAGATGTAGTCACGCAGACCCCAGTTACATTGCCAGGTGCATGTCTCAGAGGCTGTGGACCCTGGCACCCCCCTCCTCCTCTCTCGGGTTTGTCATCTGCAACACGGGTCATCAGTGGAGTTCCCACAGGGTTACTGGAGGATGGAGCAGGAAAATGCATGTTACGTGTAGAGAGCCGAGCTACCGCAATGTCAGTCCCCGGCCACATGCGGCTGTGGCACACTGGGAATGCTGCCAGGCCAATCAAGGTGTGTTGCAGGGGACTCAACATCCAGCAGATGTCAGATCAAAAAGGAGTGTAAAATAGCTCATTAAGGCTACAAGTTGTTTTGTGTCCTTTCAGTCCCAGCACCTGGAGACTGAGGCAGAAGGATCACAAGTTTGAGGCCAACTTGGGCTATACATAGTGAGATCTGACCTCAAAACAAGCAAAATCACATCAGTAATTTTTTATATTGATACGGAAAGAATATTGTTAAATGATAATTTGGAATCAATTAATTAAGTGATAATTTAGAATAAAATGAAAGATTAAAATTAATTTCACCTTTTTTTCTTTTGCTATTTATTTCATAGCTAGTAGAGAAATCTAAACTATTCTTGCCATTTGTGTTATATTGGTCTAGAACATTGCTTGGGCCCACACTAGATAGTCAGTGAGCACCAGATGGCAGGCCAACTTCCCATCCTCTAGAAGAGAGTGCTCCCTCTTCCAGCAGAGAGTGCTCCATCCTCTAGAAGGGAGTCTTTATGTTCATCCAGGCTACTCAAAGGGAAAAAGAAAACAGTTTAATGTGGACAGAATTCTTGGTGATCTCTCTATGACAAAGGACATTTAATTGCACATAGATGACACATTGCCTCTACCATGTGGCCCAGCCATGCCAGGCATGCTTGCTGTGGCTTAAAGGTCCTTCTCCCTAAAATCTCAGTGGGCTCTGTACCCGCTGTGGTCACTGTTTTATCCCTGGCATCTACCAAGGTCCCTAGCTCAACCCAAGTAATCAACACGTGTTTGTGCAAAGAGTAGATCCACTCTTCAGAGGGTGTCAGACATTTGGGCTTTAAACGCTCTCTGTTTAACCCGAGCTTTAGTCTGTATGCAGGATTTAATGAGGGCAAGAACTTGGGCTAGGAGCTGATGAATCCAGGACTTCTGTCTGGTAAATGGGAACACTTCTGCTTAATTTTTACTTCTCAGAGATATTGGGGGGACAGATAACAAATGTGGAGAGCAAGTGAAGAAGGTAAGAGAGGGGACCATGTTTACTCAGCTCTATGGGGCCACCAAGTGTGTGCAAATTCTGGCACAGTCTCTGTATGGCACCATTAAGTGCACGCTCGCATGTGCACGTACATACGCACCTGGATATACAGCTTGGAGAGAGAGGGTGGACCTTCCTACTTGTCTCCTATGATCACTAGTGGGGGGGCGCCAAAATTATTTCATAGAGGACACAGCCCTAGGCCCAGAGGTCTCAACAGCTGGTGGACATCAAACAGTTCTTAGGAATAATATTTTGAGGAATCGAGTGTAAACGAATGGGAAACACATGGATTACATTTCCGTAAGATACAAATGGATGTAAAACTGAAAGAAAGCCTTCAGTTAGAGCACGATGAAATAAAAACTGCCGAGCCAGGCTAGCCCACAAGGACTGTTTTCTTCCAGGCCTGACAGCACTCCTTCGCTGTGATAGGGAAGGGAAAGGAGGGGGTTGCCTACGAGGCCAGAAAAGCTGCCCTGAGATGCAGCTGTGGCCTCCTTCCTTTCCCCTTACTCTTGATGGCTTTAGTGGGAGCCTGCAGGAAGCTCTTCCCCAGCAAGGCAGGGAGCCACTCAGTCAGCCAAAGCTAGTGCCTGGGCCTATCCCGTGCAGCCGGAGAGCTGCGGAGCAGATCGCCCCCTGCATCAGAAGGAACACAAGCTAAACAATGTTTAATTGACACAGCGGATTGTTTACTTTCAAATAATTGTACCAAATTGTAGTGCTTAAAAAGTACTCAGACTTTGCCACTTGGCCCCATAGGCCAGCTTCAGGGGGATGGGATAGGTTTGGGAGGGCAAAGACCCTTGGGTGGGCAGATGTGAGAGCAGCTGCAGAAAGATGAGCGGGTTTCCCCTCACTGGGTACTTTGTTCTTGGTGAATGTCCCCAGACCCTTGAGGTCTCCATACTGCTCGGACTGGATGCTAGTTGGAATTGGCAGATCTGGAAACCTGCTGCTTTGAGCAGAAACAGTTCCAGAAATCAAGGAGCCAGGCACCCACCTGGCACCTCCAGAGGACAGGAGCATCTGCCCTGTCAGAGTCGTGTCATAGAAACACTGAAATATGTCTGTGTTCCTCACAGTGCAGTGGTTCACATATATTCCTTTTGCTTTCTTGCTCACCCCAAACCCTTGTCTGGAGACCCAAGATGCTCACCCCTCCAGAAACTAAAAAGCCAGAACTAGGCACGGGCAGTGTTCTACCCAGTCTAAATCAGGGTCAGTGCCCATCCTGACCAGCCAATGCTGACCTGGGTCCCTAAGAGCTAAGGTGTTACATCTGATGGGCACCCATGCCCACGCAGGTGCTGGGTCACAGTGAGCCAGCAGGAAGCCATCTGCTAGAGGGAGATGCATCACAAGCCGGGACGGCCTTTGCCAGGCCTCTGTCCACTCCCCACAATTCCTAGGCCAGAACTTAAGCCAAGTTAAAACTGTTGAAAATATTTGGCACTGCAGGCAAATTTATAATATGCTGCTTGGGGGCCTGTGAAAATATCTGAGAACTGAAGACAAATTGGCTCCAAAATATAAAAAGGAGCTCACAAAACTAAAATTAATACAGTTTTAAATGTCTACAAGTCGCAGCATTACATCAGCCCCTCACTGTGAGCCAACTCAATTTGTATACGGTCATATAAAGATTATGTGTACTGTGGGTTTCAAGTGCTTTCATTTAATTCATACAATGAGAACTGGATTTTCTGAAGTTTAGTCCTTGGGTCCATAGGTCATAGGTGACTTTGAGCCTAGGGTAAGAAGAGCTCAAATCCAGGGTCAGCCGTGGCTCAGCTAGGCATGCCGCTTCTTCCCTGCGTGCTCCTAGACCTTCGATCCTCCCCCCAGACCCTTCCTAGTGCCTCTGCGGGATCAGCTTTTAGTACTTGATACTTAATCACCCGTGTTTGTTTAAACCTGGCCTCAGCTTTCTGTGTCATGGCCTTCAGCTCTCTCCTTGAGATTGTCTGTCCCTACAGTGTCAATTGTCACATCCTTGTGGCCGGCTTCCAAATCCCTGTCCCTAGTTCCAGCTTCTGTCAGAGTGCCAGACGTATATCTTCCAGTGGGGACTGAGTGTTCCCTCTCGGATGTCGCGCACGTTTGTCCCATTGGTTTCTTCCCCGGGTCTCCAGCCTCACCCTCACACCCTCCTGCTCCTACCCACCCTCCCCAGCTCCCTTCTCTCTCTCCCTTCACATCGTGCCTTCTGTCAGTACACGGTCAGCTGGGGCCAACATTTGCATCCAACAAGTTCCCTTCCAGAAGCTTTTTTACCCAGCTGAAACCAAACCAGGTTCCTGGGCCGTCATACAGAGCCCATTTGTTCTGGCCCCAGCTTCCTTCTGCCCAACGCTCCTCCTACAAGTTCCCAGTGCCAAGCCCTTTTCTCCAACTAACCTGTCCTGGTCGTTATCCTGACCTTCTCTTCCTCCCACTGCCACATTGCCATTTAGTCTACCAGCCTGGACAGCCCACCTCTTTCCCTACATCCACAGGCACCTCCATGGGACAGCCAAGCATAACTTGATAATAGCTAATTTTATTGCCCAGTTTATACATTATTACCCTGTGATAGCAGGGGCTCTACCTGACACTCCAGATTTTCTCATTTAAGCCAGGCAGTTGTGCTACAGAGGAAGTATCCAAGTCGTCCCATTTCACAGATGAGGGGACTCACTGAGGTAAAATAACCAGACAAAGGGTGTACAGCTTGTTAGTAGGCTGGAATAGGAAGCTCAGAAGCCCAGCTCATCCTCTTTTTCACACAGCCCTCTTTCCGCAGCCCTGCCTCTGCACTGCTAAGTGGTCTGAACCGTTCCACGACCTCTCTCTTTTCATGCTTCTAGCCTCCCGTGTCATACTCTTGGGTACCGGAGAAGACGGGCACAAGGTAAGCCTATGGGCTGGTAGCGAGTGGTTAATAACACAATCCTGCAATGTCTCGCCAAGGTGCTCATACACTCATCATTTTTACTTCGTTTACTCGGGGAGGTGGGAGGTCTGTTAGCATCAGGCTCTACACACAAGGAGACTGAGAGCGGAAATGTTCTGTAGGTTGCCAAGGCCACACAGCAATGAGCCACCATTTTCTCACGGCCTGACCTTGTTCCTTTCCTGGGCTTACAGGGAAAGCACCAACAGTGGGCTTCCCCTTTCTGCTCCTGTGTGTCAAGAGGACGAACCCCTTGAAGACAGAAGGGGATGGGTTCAGCTGTGGCCTCGGAGCAGGTGTGAACATGGGTCTATGATCGGGTAGGCCCTGGCTTTGCCTCCTTTTCCTTCTCTTTCCCCCTCTTCTTCCTTCCTTCCTCTCTGTCCTCTCAGGCTCTCTGCTCCCCATAAAGCAGGATTTGGGTCACCTCTGGGATCATGTCCGTGAAGCCCTCCCATGGAGACAAGCACGCACACAGATGCCCTGAGCCAGAGCTTGCGGCAGAGGTTCCCTGGGCAGACACCTTCAGGGCAGAGCAGGCCTGTCTTTGCAATCCCCAGATGAGGTGGTACAGAGCAGTCTCAGGTTCTGGAATGGAAACTGCTTTGGAGAAGATGGTGAAAAATACAGCAGACCCTCTCACCACCGCCACTCCGCCGCCACCACAGCCACCACTGCCACCACCATCAGCAGCAGCAAAACTGGAAAACGCCATTGAGGAAGTAAGAGTGTCTACCTTTGTCTACGTTCCTCTGAAAAGCCCAACTGGGCAAAGTTGCTAGCGTCTAAATTTGGGCATTTGTGGGCACTGACTGGCAGGCTGGAGAGGGCTCTTGGGGCCTGTGGCTTGCCTGAAAACCAGACAAGCCCCATGTTCTAAACACAAAGCAGCTGTTTGCCCAGAATCTGAGCCTGTCCCTATCATTGGCTCTTCCTTCCCAGTCACCCTTCCCCTTTCTCCCTCTCTTTCATTATTAAAGTGCCGGGAGTGTGGTGTGAATGAGAACTAGGATGGTACACGCTCGAGCTACGTTATCTGCCACAGACAATCAGGAGTTTGGGGTGGGCCGGCAGGCCATCCGGCAGCCATGCCTCAGCGCCACTGTTTACCGAAGAAAGGGAAACTAGAAATGGATCTCGGGTTGGTGCGGGGGCTGGGTCAGGCAGGCGCAGGATTCAGTTGCCACTCTTTCAGCCCTGAGAAATGCCAGCCGATCTGTATCAGGCCAAACTGGGGTATCTCTCAGGTAAATCTCCCCTTCCACGCTCAGAGCCAGGGCTCTACTTTCCGATGCCCGGCAGAACAGTCCACCCACCGAATCCACCTGATCAGATGACACGCCAGGGACCAGGTAAGGCTGGCATCCTGACACACCTCCTCTCTGAGGCCCTTTGGACCCGCTCTGGAAGAGAAGGACTCACCACCACCACCACCACCACCACCACCACCACCACCCGCCAGGAGATTTGCCCACCTGTCTCCATAAAGCTGTCCCCGTCCTAATAACAAAGTAGGGATGGAACTTGGCCTACTTTGTAAAGCCAGGTTCTTTAATTTATTAAAAATCACTAACCACTGACACCAGGCCCCTGATAACCAGGAAGAATGTCTGCCTGCTAAGTGCCTTCTGTCACCAGGCACCACGGATGATGTCTTGGTCCTTAATCTCAGAAGGCAATGGGCAGATAGTTTCCTGCCCCACAGACTGGAAGGCTGAGATGCATGTGGGCCCATAACTGTCTCAAGAAAGTGCCTCTCGAGGGACAAAAGCAGGACCTGTTGGTACCTATGTCTATGTTTGCTCCTGCCCACATCCAACCATCTTCTACCAGTCCATACTGTCTTTGTACGAGTTGGTATTTCCTCCTGGATGCCTAGGCTTATCGACAGTACCACCTGGAGTGCTAGTCTCCCCACCAGGACGAGTCCTTTTGACAAAGGTGGCCCTCATGTGCTTTCTTGGCCCTGATATTTCTGACGTCCTGAGTCCAGTCAAAGGCTTTCAGGTAGTAAATCAAGTTGTTCAAAATTAAAAATAGGCAGGGGAGGGCAAGACTCACAGTGGCTGGGACTTTGAGCCAGGCTGTATAAAAATAAAGACTGGCTCAGTGTTGGCAGGAGAGGTGCCAGCTTGCCTCAGCTCTGAGGCTGGTGTCCTTGGGGCACACTCCTTAACGTGGCTGCATGCTGAGCCCCTGGTGCATGGTGTGCCCTCGCTGGGCCACAGTCCAGGGTGGAATGTGACTTCCTGTGGGATGCAGGAGGATCTCAAGGGCCATGTCCAGTTGACAGACCATACAGGAGATGGATTTGGCAGGCTCTCATGTTTTCTTTCTCAAATAGCTCTTAGGAGTCCATTTTCTAGTCCTTTACTCCAGTCTGTGACCCCCAACCTTCCCTCTCCTGCCCCCCTCCTCCCCTTCCTGCTCTCAACGAGTGTGGCGGGAACCTGGCCAGCCAACGCCTGGGAGAAATGAAGACATTGCTCAAATGGCATGTTCCAGTGGCTAAGTGTTGGCAGCCAGAGCTGTGGGGGATAGAGCCTGCTCCCTGTGCATCCCCTAAATATCCTAAGTATGTCCCCTCTTTGGCCGCAAAACCACAGCAATGTCTCCTCGCCTTCCCCTCCTCCCTCGGACCCAGGGTCTTCATGCTCACTGTCAGGCCTCAGTGGCGCCAGCGCTGCCAAGGGAGGTGCTGCGGCCAGCCGAGAGCTTGGCGGACCGCTGGGCTGGTGCGCCTACCAATAGCACATCCTTCCCAGCTGTGGCCACTGTGCCTCAAGCTGATTTCCAGGGGTCAAAGAGTCTGCATCACGTGGAAAGGAAGGCCTTCTAAGCTCATGTTATTCGTCCGGGACATGACTTCCGTCTTCTCTCTGTTCTTTGGCCAATCCCCGGGCACCGCTGCACACGGAGCTCACCGTCTGGGCTCACGTCTTCCAAGTCTATGCTGTTTCCCACACGGAGTGGCCCTTGGAAAGCTCCTTCCTACTCCAGATCTCTCCTGTGCTGAGTCCGCAGGGAAGTAAACGATTTGAGAATTTTCTTGGGGGTGGTGGTGGTGGTGGGAAGGGTTCAGCAAGGGGACGATGGCCCACCAGTGGTGCCAGCAGGCCCTCCCCATAGCCTCATGTCCTATACTCACAGACAATATCCTTCTCCTGTACTGAGTCAGCCATGTCAGACCCACTGAGGCCACAGGTCCTGATCTTTACGGGCTTCCAAGAGAGGCGGGAAGAATTTTTATCCCAATGGGAGTGGGCCAGCCCTGAGTCAACAGGGAAGGGCTAGAGATCCACAGAAGACAGGGGTGGCATAGTGACTTCATCCTGGACTTCCTCGTAGGCTTTCCCAATCTTGGGGTCCGAAAGAGCTCTCCTCTTCTTTCTTCAGAGATTCCCTCCAGCTTTCAGCACCCACAGACACCCGGAAGTTTTCTAGATGATTTGCTTTCTGTGCTTTGGCGGGTCCAAGTCCTCTTACTATTTCTAATCCTACCTTGATGGGCTCGGTGCATGGAGCAAGCTCTTAACTTACATCCCAGTGACCCAGGCTGCTTCCTTGTGCCCCTCACCCTTCTCATTTAGCATGGCATCACTATCACCTGCTCCCACATCAGCTTCTCCTCAAGGTCAGCGTTTTGGTTCATGGTACCCACACTCAGGGCCACCACTCGACGCCGCATGTGTCTGACATGCTCACACTCCTGCCTGGCTCTTAGCTGGCATCTATTTGCTGAGTTACTTCCTCCTCTCCCCTCTGGCCATTCAGCTCATGACACAGGTACCAGAGGGTTCTTCCTCACTTCTTCGGGGGAAACTTTGGGGTTCTAAATTGTGCTCTGCTTTATTTTTCAGATTAGATATGACTTCCACCACGTTCCCTGCTTCTAGGCCCCAGTTCAGGCATGATATAACTCAGTGTAGCAGATAAAATACACATATCCTGGCCAGACATTCTTCTAGAACTTTGTCACTCTCACACCAAGGTATGAAACCTTGCTTCTCCTCCTTTCAATCCTGCAGAGGAAGGACTGCCACACAGATACAGCCCAGCAGGAGTGACACCAGGAGACTCGGGAGGCTCGCTCTGGCATGTCGGATCATTTAGGGGACACGAGCCTTTGCAGCCTAGCGATGACATAGAGAGACCATCTTCACTGAAGCTACCACACTGGAGAGCTCACACAGAGAAAGAAAGAGTGGAGAAGAGGGGAGAGAAGGACAAGAGGAGAGGAAAGGGAAGGAGGGAAGAGGAGGGAAAGGGAGGAGAGGGAAGGCAAGGGCAGAGGAGGGAGGGGAGAAGAAAGGAGGAGGAGGAAACAGCCACCATCTTGGGTGACTTCAGACATCTCTATTCCCACATCAGCCAGCGCCTCTTCCAAAGACACCCAAGGCAGAACTGTTTAGCTGAACCCAGTCATCCACAGACCATGAGATCTTAGTTAAACCCCTACTACTGGGACTTCTGTCATAAAGTTTAATACAAGAATCAAGCTACAGGGCTAGACAGTCCTGATTTCAAAGCCCAGCTGCTGGCAAGTCGCCCTAGCCAGGTCACATGCCTGCTGAACTGTCTTGGCCTCCTCACCAAGACAGTTAAATGGGAACTCACTCCTGCTCAATAGGCTAGTTGTGTGGCTTCCAGACATTCGGAAAGTGTCCCATAATGCGTCTCCCACTCAGTGTGGTCCTGGTAAAGGACCTTGCTTGTAAAACAGTCCCTTCTAACTATCCCACCTTAGGGAGCCAAGTGTCAACCTCAGGTGGTCAAATTCTACCCTGCTTAATCCCTTCCACCTGTGATAATGTCTTCTGCCTTCCCAGCAGCCAAACAGCAGCCCCAGGTCAAAGCCAAAATGTCACCTGGCTCAGGCTTTGCACCCCCTCCTGGCCACGGGCATTGGTATATTGGGGGAAGCTTTAACTTTGCCTTGCACAGCCAGAGAATGGCGACAGCAAGGATCTGGGGAGCATTTCAGATGTCTGGTGGTCCTTGGAAGGCTTCCCTGCTAAGACCTTTTGGGCCCCACTGAGCAATTTATCCACCGGGGCAAATGGATGGTAGGGCACTGCCTCTCAAAGTCCTGCTACTGTCCGACCTGCTGCCTCAGATGAATGTGAATGACAAGAGATGCACAGATGGTCCAAGAAGGGCACCATCACATGGGTGAGTTTGGCGGCGTGTCTGGGGAAGCTGTCACCCACAGTGTGAGCAGCTCTGCTAAGAGAGCCTTAGACGTGAGGCGGCTTCAGCAGAGCTGGGATCTGAGCGAGGCTGTGAATAGCTGTGAACAGCTGGGTTGGAAGTAGGATGCTAGAAGGCCACTCGTGGTCCTAGGGACAGCAAGTGCAGAGGCTGATGTGCACAAGGAGGCGCACCTGCGGCCCTTGTGGTCACTGCTCCTGACCTCCTATGGACTGGAGAGGCAGGTGGATGAGCAGGATGGGGAGGTGCTGTGGGTTCAGGTGACTCCTTACCCAGTGCAGTTACTACTTGGGATTCATCCTCAGCACAGGGCTTGACCTTTCCCCCAGAGGATGAGAGTTCCAGGGAGGAAGGAACCATGGGGATCCTAGGTAAGAAGGCTTCTGAGTCAGGAGTAAAGGGTGACCCTTGAACAGCATTTCTATGTGCTGCTCGTCTGGGCTTCACAGTCATAATGAAGAAAGAGCAGAATAGCAGGTTCAGGAACTCACTGCGAAGGGCTTGAATTAGTGTCTGAGCTCTTGGGAAGTTTTGGATACCAGCAGACCCAGAGATGCCCCCACTCCTTGTGTAACAATAGGTCGGCAACAGGTCCATTGGTCCTGGCTGGACTAGGCTGCAACCCTTCTAGGACCACTGATTCCTTTTTGCAAATAGGGTTCCAGGGAACTTGGGGGTTCCAGGGAATTTGGGGTTCCAGGGAATTTGAGGGTTCCAGGGAACTTGGGGGTTTGGTTCATGGCCACTTACTTTGTTTCAGAGTCTTGACCTAACCCATCTCTGTGAAATACTGTGAATGTACATTTGAAAGTGTACCATTTGTACATAGACGTGTGTGTGTGTGTGCGTGTGTGTGCGTGTGTACCTAAATGTGGGAGAGCTTACTCTTCTGAGCGTTTACACAGATAAGTGTAGGTCAATGCCTAAGTGTGTGTGGTGTATGGTATACATTGACATTGTATCTATTAGTTTGTGCTGTGTAACAAGTCATCCTCACTGTGAAGCAACCCTTACTGAGAATTTCCCTTAATTTTCAGTTTGGTTGAGGTCTTCTGATCCACTGCTGACCTGCTTAGATGCCCGTGGCAACTGGTGGCTCTGCTAGAGAGATGCTTGACAGTGACATTAGTCCTATGTCTGGCACTGGCTGTTGATATGAGTCAAGGAATAGCAACCACATAGTCTTGCTCTCCAAAAAGTGAGTCAGGGCTTATTGTAGGGTGATACTAGGGTTTGAAACACAGCTGGGTACAAACACTTCTCAATCACTCCTTGTATTAGGTGGGTCATTGTCTTATTGGCCAGATTTGATTCTGTGATTAAGTCCCAAGCCAACAGTGTGGAAGGAGAGAAGAGACTGCCGGGCACTGGTATGGGGAAGGACTTATTGTTCCTGTGTTTGAATGTGTGCAGAGCCACACCCATGTGTGCAGTCACACTAAAGAACAACTGCTGGCAGCTGTGAGTGAGCATGCCCCCCTCCTCTCTCTGACTTGGTGTGTGTGTGTGTGTGTGTGTGTGTGTGTGTGTGTGTGTGTGTGTGTGTGCAGTTGGGTGTCCCCAGGTACACCTTCATGTGCACAATAGAATATATACATGATTGTTCAATGGGTTAGGGATAGAAGCATGCATGTGCACATGCTAGAGTTCCTCTCAACACACACCCATGCATTCTAGTGCTTATATGGAACACACATGGTGTACATGGGTGCCTGCTGAGCAAGCAGAGATTCCCTCCCCCCATGTCTTACATCAACAAGTGTCTTAGTCCTTTTTTGCTGCTCTATCAGAATACCTAGGCTGGCAGTTTCCAATGAGCAAACAACTATTAAGCTTGTGGTTCTGAGAGCTGGGAAGCCCCTCAGGAGCCACAGGTGGTGGCTCACCAGGACCTCTTTCCTGTACCACAGCCTGGGAAGAAGAGGAGCAAAAGGGGAGGGGCGCAGAGTGGGGAGAGCAAAAAACCTCTGTAACAAACCCACTCTGACAACAGAGGCCTGCTTTGCAGATTGCCGCCTTAAACCCTCCCGTTCTTCACTAGAAATCCCTCGGTTCCCCAAAACCCTGCCCCTGCTCGGGCTCTGGCTCACATGGTTTGTCTCCTGGCCCCACCACAGCACGTGGGATCTGCCTAGATCTCAACAGCGTCTGGCTTGAGCTTGTCATCTCATCGAGCCTCAAACCAAAGACGTCTCTTTCACTTTACCACTCAAGTGTTGGGTCCATCTCACAGATGGCAATGTCAGCAACCATCAGCTAAGTGGCTCTCAGGTCCTTGTCTTCGTCACCATGTACCATGCTGCACAACAGTGTCTGCACTGAGGGTGGCTGCCATTCCACAGCCCACAGCCCTGCCAATGATTTGTCAACAAAATACAAAGCTACCACACACAGAGAACAGCCAGCCTTCTGCAGGTGCCAATGCAGCCGCCTCTGGCTGCAGAAATGACCACATGGTATTTTTCCTCCATAAAGCATGCTGCAGAAACAGACAAGGAGCTATTATTGCAAGGAGACAAAGGTGTGTGACTGACTTACCAGGACACATTCTGAGAGGGATTGTCTGCCATGCACCAGGAATGAGCTGAAGGCAGGAAGGGCTTCCCCAAAACCAGGGGATATACTCAACGACTTTCAAATCAATAATGGATTCAGCTTAGCAATGGCTGCCTTGAGCTTTTGTTAAGATATTGCACCAGACTCTACCAAGTAGCTTTTGTTCTAATGCAGCAGACCCTAGTGGTGTGCCCTGCAAGGGTGTCTTCTGCAATCAAGTCTTCGCTTACGTCACAGGCTGTGTGCCCACTGTCCTACGTGTTCCTTCTCTTCTAGTTCTCTCTGTTCCTCGGGATGTGGGTATAACCACGATGCCCTCTAACTGAAGCTGATACTGAGAGAGGCTAAGGGGCTTGCCCAACATCACACAGCGGGTGAACCGAAAGTCCAGGCCCTCTGCTCTCAAAGCCCCAGCTTGGAGCCACCTACCAACACCAGGGACCAAGTTTAGGGTGGTGACCTGCTAACCTAATCACCACTTCACAGTTCTGTCCTCAACACTTTTACCCTGGGACACACGCTCAAACCACAGTATGAATGGATGTATGCAGAACACAAGGTTGTCTCCCCACTTCCGAGATCAGCTCCCAGCACACCCCAAACTGTTGGGGCAATTTGCACTTGTGTTTTCTGTCCTACCTGTCCTTCCCTACTGTTTACCGAATGGCTTTCATTTCCAAATCTGCCTTCTAGTCACCTTTCTGTACGGTCAGAACCTGTCTGAGTGTGCTACAGTAACAAACAGCCCAACCCAGTCTCAGGGGCTAGTGATAAGAAGAGCCTGGCCTAAGAGCAATGGCTTGTCAAGGAGAAGATCCTATGGAAGACCTGAGTCCCACTTCAGCCAGAAGTAAAAAGAGGAACTATTCCAGTCAAGGGGAGGCCAGTGTCCTGTCGAAAGCACAGGTGGCTTGGCTGTCCCTGAGGACTGGTGTTTCCTGCTGCTACTGCAGAATGGCTTCAGTGGATTCAGTGAGTTTGAAGAGTCACTGTAGACCAGGGCTTTTTTTGTAAGGTAAGCCATTCTGATGACTTGTCCCTGGGGCAAACCAGCTTCTTCTTGCTCCACCAGGTCCCTCGTCCCACCTGCTGCTGTTAACAGGATCATTTCCTTGGTGAGCTTTGTCAAAGCCTCTGTCGGGCACACTAGTGGAAAGCTGGAGGCTTCAGGATGGAAGTGCCCAACCGGAGTTAGTCACCCTTAGTCGATGATGAATAGGCTTAGCTTACCTTTCCCCCAGCTCCCTGTGAGTCTGTGGGACAAGTGTAAGGACAGCACTGGGTCTCACAATTTCTGTGACTCCCAGGGAATTAAGCTCCTGTCATCTGCAAGCCACATGCTCTGTGTTTGCTGACTTGCTCTGTCTCACTCCTGCCCTGCACAGCCTGAGGAAACCACCTGTGCTGGCTCACACCCATTTCTGGTTGACTGCTAATGAAAGGGCAAGCCTGGCTGAAGCCACTCACGATGCCCTCTTGTGGATCATTGCGCTGTGCCGCTTCCCACAACAGAGAGACTCCATAATTGCTGGGGATGAGGCCTATCATGGCCTATGAAGGCCTGACCTCAAAGGTCCTTCCAGCCTTGCCAGCTCCAGGCTAATGGATCAGGGATTGGGGGTTACAGACAGGCTGTCCTCTGCTTTAAACTGTATTAGAGAGGGTTGTTGATTGGACCCAAATCTACAGAGGACCTTGTTGATGTAACCCCTAAAGCCCACGACCGTTCTGTGTTCAGATGAGGGTGACAGTGTAAAGGAAGTCCCTTGCCCAGCCTTGGCATCAACACTGGCCTTTCCACTACCCCCAGTCTCCCTTAGGCCAGCCTTTGCTCATTGTCTGCTTCCAGTGTTGCCCTGCTCAGCCCCTCACAGTCTGTGTGGCAGCACCAGAACTGTTGACAGCTTTAGGCCAGGTCTATGGTCCCCAGCATCATCCCCTCCCTTTATTCTGCTTTAGCCCGCCAACTCTTCCTCCTTCTCCACTCTTCAGCCCATGGTGCTTCCTCCAGGAAGCCTCCCTGGCCCACTTCTCATAATTCCCAGAATTTTCTCTTGGTCATTTCTTGTCACCCATTGGACCTGTATCTGCCACCTCAGAGACTCCACACCTACAGGCTGTACCTACTCTACCTGCCCCAGCACTCAGCACCCAGCATCACCAGGCCTGGAACATATAGGCGCCCATGGGGTACTGAGCAAGTGGGTGCAGGCCAAGTGCCCTGCAGAGAAAGGGGAAGGGAGAGAAAACAAGATCTTCTATGACTGAGCCAATGAAGTCGCTGGAGAGAGCAAACCCAAGGAACTATAAATAGCCTGGAAGTCATGCATATTACATTAGGGGTGTTGGTGACAGCTTAAGTATATTTCCATAAGACTCCATTATATTTACGTATTAGTTAATGGATACTTAAAATATTATGTTACCGTAATGCTCATGTTTTATTAGCAAACTATCGCATCAAATGGAGTTGCTAAGTGTGATGGAAAATTGGCTCTGCCGCTAGATTTCTGTATTTTCACACCGAATTTTTGATTTCTAATTCCCCAGACACCTACGTCTGGTGAGGAGGTGATTTTCCTCAGAACACATGTGATCTCTGCCTGCCACTTGACCCGGAAGTGTGGGAGTGCGAAGGACTCTAGCCTCTCCACAGCCAGGGGACTCTCCAGAGGGCATGCTGACCTGCAGGGGAGGGGTTAAACTGCCAGCTCTCTCTGCGCCTCAGTCGCCTCCTCTATTAAGGGAAGGAGTTGGACAGTTGGGCTCTATGGCAGTCTCTGCACTAGTCAGAGTTCCCGAGAGAAACAAAACCAACATGGCATGAGGATGCGTGGAAGGAAAAGCGCGGGATGGAAGGGGGAAGCATATGCCTGGAATCCCAGCGCTAGGGAGGCTGGGATAGGAAGATGAAGATGTTGAGGCCAACAATGATCTACATAATGAAACCTGGGGAAAGGCTGGAGTGAGGAGGGTTGTGGGGTGTGGGGAGTAGGGGGAAGGATGCGTGAGAATTCTGCAGCCTGGAGGCCCAGGAAGCGTGAGACCCACAGCATACAGGTAAGGAGGGCACTGGTCCTTGAGGCTTTCAGTCTCTCCTCTGAAAGCCTTCGACTGATTGGAGGAGGCACATCCATATCACAAAGGTTCCTCTGCCTCATTCAAAACCTGCTTTCCATCCTCCTGCCAATTGGCCCCCATAACACCTTACAAATGCTGGGGGAGGCTCCTTCTCTCTTTTAACCTTTGCTTGTGGGTGTGAAGACATACTGGGTGAGGGAATGGTGCGGGCAAGAGCTGTGTAGTGGGAACAGCTAGTACGGGGGACAGTTGGACTACAGGAGTGGGAGCACTCATGAACCTCTTCTGTTCCTCTCAGTGGCCAGTCTAGAGGCCTGAGTGTCCCCAAGTCGTGCTCATGGGGAGAGATGCTGGTGAGGGCCAAACATGGGATCCTCCTACCATCCAGGTATCCCCAGTCCTCTGACTGTCAGCTGTGTCCACAGAGGCTTGGCGAGAGAAGTGCCATGTTAGAAAGAACGTGGACTCCATGAGAGGGATTTGTGTTCAGATGGCATGCCAGCAACTCCTCAACTCTGCCAGATTCTTCAATCGTGTGGGGTGTCCTGCAGGACTCGAGCCCAGGCTGTCTTTCTGGCTGAGAACAAGGATTCGGTAAATGCTACGCGCAAAGAGATGAGTGAGCAAAACCATGGCAAGGATTCAAGATGGAGGAGACCAAGAGCTTCACTTGCTGGGTGACCTTGGACAGCTCCCAAGCTTTCTCATCCTGGCCTCCTCACCTGAAAAATGGAGATTCAGACAGTGCTTGCCAGGGGATGACCCATTCTTAGGACATGGGTTGGATGCCGGTATGCGAGGGATGCATTTGGGCCTCTTTCCAGTCCTCACGGCGCTGACACTGAAGTGGCAGACCTCTGGTGTGTAAGATTGTAAGCTACATAATGAAGCAAAAAAAGGAATCAAAGATATGGGACTCGAGTTATGAAGAAACGACCAGCCAGGCTCCAGCGGAGGACTGCCTGAACTGGGTTTTAACTTTAAAATTGAGGAGTTCTAGGAAGGCTGGACAAATGGCATCGAACAAGGTCTGCAAGTGAGGCCAAGAGGGAACAGGGCAAAGCAGAGGGCAGAGCTGGGTCCAGCCCGTTGTTCCTGCTCTGCTGCCCAGACTGTGTAGGCATCAGCACAGCTTGGTACAGCATGAGAGGCCCAGGAAGCTTCACACACTTAGCAGCTCACCCTATCGGAAAAGATGGCCAGCCCTTAGCACTGAGTCTGCTTAGATTTTTCTGGGTGCTGGGAGGGCTCCATAAACAATGTATTGTTGTGATTTTACTAGGTGGCAGGTGATGCTTCCACTGAGTTGGTAGGAGCAGGAACCAGAGGCTGCTGCCTTCCCTGCACTGTGGTTTTGGTTTTTTTTTTTTGTTTTTTTTTTTTTTGAGGTTGCACAGCCTCAGAGAGAACGGGAAGAATGGCCTTCCGGCCCAGAAAGCAGCTTGCCCAACTTGCGAGTGTGAGATGACAGATGGTGTTTGGAGCGTGGTAAGTGGCACGCCGAAACAGGCTCCCGTTTCCACCTCCAAAAAAATACCTCTACCCCGCATGTGGCCAGTAGTGGGCTGGAGGGACCCCCCAGCTGTCAGCAGGCTGCTTGGCCAGCAGCTGGGCCACAGTGCCGTGAGACGCAGCACATTAGCCGCCTGATTGAGTTATGACAGCTCCTCGCGCCCAACGGGAAGCCAGGGAGGCGGGCCTAGCGGGGGCCGCACACAAATGATGATAGAGTGCTCACTTTAAGGAACCGTCTCAGCAATATTTCATGCTGGCGTAGGGGAGGGGCGGCAGGCTGCCCCTGTGGCACAGCTAACTACTCCATCAACCGAGTTGATTCACGACGCAGCTACTCCCCGTCATAATATTTCAAACAAATGGGGCCGTGGATAGAAATAATATCTGCATCAATATTAACCCTGAAAGAACTAATGGACAGAAGCCATAATTTCCTGGACACTCTAATAACGCATTGTGACCATCCTTGGCATGGGACAATTTTTCTTTCTCTCTTTTCTCTCCTCTGCTCGTCTGTCTGTCTCTCCCGTTTTGGAGCTCCTATAGATCCACCTTGCTCACCCCAGCCTATGGCTTGGGGACATCAATTGGCCACTGCTCTCACCTCCTGCCAACCTCGGCACTCCACTGAAGAGGAGAGCAGGAAGTCAAGGGTTTGTGTGCACTGCTCCAAACCTGGTAAGTCGCTCTGCAGTGCTGGATGAGGAGGACTGCCTAGCCAAGTGGAAATGGCCTAGCAAAGATGACAGAAGAGAGACCCTGCTGAGCCTGCCCCCACATCCATTCCTACAGCAGATGGTCGCTGAACACATACTGTGTGCTGGCTCTTTATGGACTGCTTGGGAAAGCAGAATGTCCCATGCATTTATTGATAGTACAGGGATGGGCATTTGAGAGGCCCCAGCACGCATGTAGTTAATGACACAGTGAGGTACGCAAGACCAGGATGTTCCACAACCCTACAGTGTTCTATCCTTGAGCAGAAGTCTGGGATTCTTGGACGAGTAAGATGTGCAGACTGAGTTGGAGTCGTCCTAATCTCTTCTTGTCCCCAGTGGCCGAGGCCAGGCTCTGTGGAGACGGTGGAGCGGGGTGGAGCATGTTCTCCAGAGGTTGCCCTTTTAGTGGTGCTCACCCCAGTGTGGTTCCAAGCTGAACTGACCTCCTGTGACATACCCACCTTCCCTTCTGCAGTGGAAGACAGGCCCAGTGTTCCCCAGGATTCCTATGCTCGCCCGTGCTGAGTAGATCACTGCGGAACATCACTCTCCTGGCTCAGATTCTTGAACTGCAGTGAGTATGGGAACCAAGGGAAGGGATGGGGTGGGAACTCGCTGAGTCTGTAATGCTTGAAGTCATAACCAGAGGCCAAGAGTTTGTGCTTGTCACATAACCCCGGGGGCACCCTGCTGTTGACTCAGGACACATCTTAGGAACCGCTCATTCAAATTGCTATGATGAGGTTGGTGTGTTAAGAAAAAAAAAGGTCTGAATGATGGGGCTGGCAGTGTCCTGTTCTCTACTGTGTGTCCACAAATCCTAGAAGCAGGTGAGTGATAGCGTGAATTGACTCTCCTAGCTGCAGGGTTCTGAGTCCCTAAACTTCCCAGGCCATTTACCAAGCAGGATTGACTCTGCCAAGTTCCTGTTGAGGATCCAGGACCAAGACCCAGGTGGGCAAGGGGTATGGGGAGCCTGAGTCTGCTCCCACAATGAGGGCAAGAAAACCAGAAAGGCATTGGCTACATCTCCATTCTTACAGTGTGGGTGTGACTTTCACATTGTGGAACTTCCGCATCCTTTCTGACTGCATCCTTTCTGACTGCTTTTCTGTTAAAAGCTGAGAGATCTGGTATCTCACGCTGCTATGTGCCATGCTGACGTCACTCAGACTCCACCTCTCCACACTGTGCAGGCTGTAGTTGCCCAGCACAGGTGCCACCTGACCATGCCTCATCTGGCCCTGCGCACTTCTGGTCTCACTTCCTGCCAGCCCTGCCTTATGGAATACACGGCGCTCACATACGCTTAGCCTGGAAGGCATTTCCTTGATGGAAATGGACGGACTCTCGCATCGGTCCTCCTCCTTCCATCCTTGACGCCTGCCTGACACCCCTGACCAAGGAGCACTTAATTAGCAAATATCCCCAACACAAGCCTTTGTTGTGGGCTTGGCTTTGAGGGAAGCCCTCACCTTCACTTGCAGGGAGAACCTCCAAAAACCAGATTGATTCCAAGTCTGACGGAGATCATCCCCATCCAACCCACTGACTGATGCCTGCTGAGCTATGAGCTTGAGACCTCACATGCTGGCCTGAGGGACTCATTGATGGAAATCAGCAAGGGACAGACACCAGCCTTAAGGAGTTCCTGGTGTATGGAGGACATAAATTTTCAACCAAAGGCAGCTTGCAAGGACCAAGTGCCAGCATCAGGAGAAGCTGAGTGGGCACCCTACCCACCCTGCCCAGGCTAGGTGACACTTGAGCTGAGATCTGTCACTAGACCAGGACAAAATCCAAACGAGCTCTTCAGTTTTCAAAGTCCATTGGGGGTGGGGGTGGGGTCAGGAACTGGATACAAGCAATGGGTGTAGCTTACAGCAGAATCCACTGCAGTCTAATGATCTGTTCTCAGAGGCATCTCCTCTGTGTTCTAACCAGGGCCTGGCCAGCCCAGGTGCTCTACTCTTTCCTCCCTGGCTTTTGAGGGGTACAGAGAGCAGGTTCTTAAAGCAAGGGAACAAGATGTGAGCCCAAGATAACCTCCCACCACACAAGGCTCCAGGCTGACCCTGAGCTTTAGTCCCCCCTCCATCATGCCATTTCATCTTGTTCTTCCTCCTCCAGGTCCTTTTCCTACCTGGACAGTTATGACACCACACTGGAGGAAGATTTGGGTCTGGGGGTGTCGGGATTTTAGGGGATGTGACTTTAGGAATAGAACCTGTTTCCTGAAATAGATCACCTTCTTCAGGACAAGCTCCTTCCTCGGAATAGAAAATCGACTCTGTGTGGCCAGACAATGCTGCAGAGGGGCTCCAGGCAGGTTTGGATGTCCTCATAGGAACCCTCCCTCAATGTCAAAGTGTAGCTGCTTTTAATTGGCCACAGAACCAGGGGCGTAACAAGACCCAAAGAGAGTTTAGAGATGAAAGGCTGGGGACAGTAAAGTAAAAATCTGCGAGGGCCAACTTACACTTACTTCTGAGCTGGGGAGAGGGTCACATGCACAGTCCCTAAGCAACTCTCCTGGGCCGTTGAAGTAGTCAGGCTTCTTCTGTCTTCTCATGGGGCCACCAAGCTTTGATCCCCAGGACCTGCTGGGGGAGAGGCCTCTGCTTTCCTTCAGGTTCTGGGAAGTGTGCAGCTCCTTCAAGGGTCCTCAGATTGGCTACTGATTTCAGCTAAGGGTCTTCATTTCTTGGGCTGAGACTGGAACAAAATCTCTTGGTGGTTCTTCTGGGTCAGCCCTCAGACTCCCGAGGTTGTGGAGTCAACAAGGTCTCTGTTCACTTTCTGGAACCAGAGGATCTTGACTGAGAACAGACAGACAAGGCAGCCAGCAGTAAGAATCAAACATTACAGACGCTTTGTCTAAGCAAGGAACCTATGGACAATGCTATTTTCCTCCTGGCCTGGCATCCTAGAGACCCAAGCTTCAGCTTTTTTCCCACCTTGCTGTGGGACTTTGGGTAGGTCACTTTCTCTCTTTGAGTCTCAGTGCCTCCATCTACAAAATACTGATGGTTGGGACATCTGTCACGTCTGAGATTAGAAGTGTGTTCTGGCAGGTGTGAAGGAAAGTGAGAACCAGCTTTGGGGAAGAGCCCTTTGCAGCCTGACAGCCTGCAGCATCCGTCGGAGCAAAGTCATGTATTTGGAATTCCAAGATTACTAAAGTTCTTTATTGCTGAAGGGGGAAAGGGCCGAATATTGCTTAGCAAATTACCATGTGCTGGGGGCACCATTATGCTGTGACACAACCATTGGTCAGCAAATTGGTCACATTATTGGTTAGTAAATTTGAAGCTGCAGAATTATTTATTGGCAAATTAGAGATGGCAGAATTATTGGTTGGCGAGGCCAGAATTGCAGTGATTGGTTAGCAAATTAGAGATGCCTGTTTTGGTCTGTGAATAAATCACGGCTGGTCAGGGTATCGGAGGCCAAATTAGAGGTGGCTGGGTTATTTATGGCCAAGCCAGAACAGCAGAAAGTGCCTTTGCCAGGCAGAGTGGGGCTCAGCCCTCCATGCGTGGGGCCACTCCATGAATGCCTTCAGATTGACACTTCGCAAGGGGACACTTGTCATCTGTAAGCTAATGATGCAGTGACTCGAATCGGACTCTGGTCCTGCACCTTCTGCTCTTAGCTCCACCCCACGTTTCTAAAAGAGCTCACAAGGTGTTCGTGGCACTAGAGCTGCTGGTGGGACAGGCATGTCAAGCCTTGGTCCCAGGAAAGATGTTAGCTGAGTACTAGCTGACAAAGAGGCTGAGTCTGCCTCAGCAAGTATCCTCTGGCATGGGGCCTGAGAAGTCCTTGACCTCAGCAGTCCAAAGTCAAGTTGAAGCCTCTCTTCTTGTTGGATCACAGCTCATCAGGAAGACGCCTCTTCTCCGACACTCTTCAGTGAGCTGGTCCTGCTTGAATCTTTCCTGTATGACTGCTCATTACTCAGTTATGTTTGCCCTGACCTTGGGTTACTTTTGACTCATGTTGAATCTGCCACAGCTCTTCTGCTAGAAAAAAGTTTCTAAGGTCAGAGCTATTCTTGCTCCACTAATGTTGCCTGAAATAAAAGTCACTTTGTGTAGGTACATGGGATGGATGTGTTGATGGGATGGATGGATGAATGGAGTATAGCTGATAGATGATTGACATTTATATATGGATGGATGATGGATGACAGATGGAGGATGGATGAATGGTAGGTGAAGGGGGAATTCTTGGATTATAGATGGATGGATTAATGGATGATAGATGGATGGGTGGATGATATATGGATGATAGATGATCAGCAATTTGTACATGATGATGAATAGATAGATGAATGAAAGTTGTGTGGAGGATGGATAGATCATGGATGATGAATGGATAGATAGACAGACAGATAGGCAGATAGATGGATGGAATATGGGTGAATGGAGGCTGGATAGATGGAGAATGGTGGATGAATGGGTGAAAGATAGGTAAAGGATGTATGGATGATGGGTAAATTAAAGATAGATAATGGATAGGTGGACAATGGATTGTCAGGTGAATGAATGGTATGTTGAATAGAGGATAGATGGATGGAGTATGGAGGGATGGATGATAGCTGCACGATGAATGGAGGGTGATGATAGATGAGTTGGTAAAAGATGGAGGGAGGATGGATAGAGAGATGCACAATGTATGAATAAGTGTATGAATAGAAGATGGATGAATGAAAGATAGATAATAGACAAACAGACAGATAGATGATATATAGGTAGATAAATAGATATATGATAGATAGATAGGTAGGTAGATAGATAGATAGATAGATAGATAGATAGATAGATAGATAGATAGATAATGATGACTGGTAGATAAATAGTTGAATGATGAATGGATGGGTGGTGGATGAAGGGAAAGGTGTTGAATAAGTGAGTCAGCAAGTTACTTGGACATGGACAGATCAATGGTGTCAAAACTGCTGGATAGAAAGACAAGCGACTACTACTGATGTCGCTTGTAGGAATTCCAAAGAGATATTAGGAGTTTCAAATGAAAAGCATTTGTCACCAGGTAATCTAGTTCCCCGCTCTTCCTTGGGACTATCATGGGATAGTCCTGTTACCATCCCCACATCCAAGCTAAGAGAAAATTGTGGTCTTCTGGGTACCACAAGGGCAGTGAACTCCACTCACCCCGAGTCTACAGTGGAGAGTAAGCACTGGGGCAAAGAACCAGAGCTATAAAGGAGAACCACGATGTCACGGTGAGCATAGGCCTCCATGCCACCATGCTGTCCTAGAGAGTAGTGTGTCTTCACACCCTCGTGATGATAGGCTATGTACTAACATCTGCAGATGACTACCCTCTCCTCATCACTCACACCACCTCATCCTGGAGGGAAGTTGGTGAAAAGTCTTTTCATTTTAGAAACAGAAAACTCGAGCTTAGAGGGACAGATGTTTTGCTCAGGGCAAACTGGGATTTAGGATAGACTCCAGTCTCCTGGCCACCTCCTCAAACCTGCCACCGCCAGCCAATAGATCTGCCTCTCCTTTCACCTCCCAGGTCTTTTTGGCATTGTTGTTAAGTTGGGAAAAACAGAAGTGTATTTAGTTCATGGTACTGGAGGCTGGGAAGTCCAAGAACAGGTCCCTGCTTCTGCTTGGAATCTGGCGAGTACCCCACTGCTACAAACCATGGTGGTGGGCACACATAGCAAGACAGACAGACATGCCTCCTTTCCCAGATCTTGTTTTACACACACACACACACACACACACACACACACACACACACACACACATCAGTGCTCACCTCAGTACTCAGATTACAACTTATTTATCTCTAGGTGGTCTCCCTCCCCAGTGATACCATATGCACCTGATAGCGGGGATGTCATTGTCTGCCTTCAGGTGGAAGCTCCAGACCAGCACAGGTTCCCCATCCCACGAATGGAGGGGATGAAATGGTGATATAACTTCACACTGCCAGTCCAGCACAGTTTTCAAGTTTGTTTTTTTCCCACCTTTCCCAGGGGTCTGGCTCTGAGTCTCCCCCAAGAGAACTTTGGGGATGATCCCATCCCAGCCGCTTCATGTATCATCTTCCTGAGCTGTCATCTGCCTGCCCTTGTCCAGCCACTCTGTCTAAACTTCCCTGACCTCAGGCTTCTGCTCAGCTTTGACTGACAGGAGGCACCAGCATGGGATGAGATGGGAAGAGAAGAGAAATCAGAGTGTTTCTTCTCTAGGACCCCCTTGCTTTCTTGCTGCATCTGCTAGGAACTGCATTTCTTTCATGATGGCTAGTCCCCATAGGTGGCCTTCCTACAGTTCTGAATCTCGCTGGACTTTAAATGCTACTTCTTCTTTGTCCCTCCATCTTCAGACGCCAGGATGAGTGCAGGAGAGAGGGAAGTCCATTACCCACAGCTCTCAACCTCTTAGTTAAAGAAAACTCACTTGACTCTGCAGTGGGGGAGATTATTGAGCAGTTCCCTGTGGATGTTGCAGAATACCTGAGGCTGACTTCCCCATAAAGCAGGAAAGCAGTTTACTTATTTCATAGATTTGAAGGCTGGAAACCCAAGACTAGATGAGGCTGACTCATTGATTTGACCTCTGGTGAGCCACCTAAGCTAAGACCTATGGTGGATGGCATCATAGTAGGAAAAAAAATGGGGGGCTGGGGAGATGGCTCAGTGGTTAAGAGCACTGACTGCTCTTCCAGAGGCCCCGGGTTCAATTCCCAGCACCCACATGGCAGCTCACAGCTGTCTGTAGCTCCAGTTCCTGGGTTTAGATGATTGTTCTCCAGCTGATGGCACACTGTTTCGGGAGGTTATGGAACATCTAGGAACCTAGCTAACTGACTAGGGGGACACTAGGGGACCGGCTTCTGGGCTGCAGCCTGGCCTCACCTCTGGCCCCAGCTGTCTCCTCCCTAGGTGCCTCCACTATGTCTTCAGCCCCAGCTCCCACCATGACTGACCCACTGCAGCCACCATCCTTCCCTACATGATGGACTCTAGCCCCTGAATCACAGGGCAGAATAGACTCTACCCCAAGCTGTTCCCATCAGGTCTATGGTCACAGCAACACGATGAGTAACTGACACACCCCTCTGCCCTTCACTTCCTCCTGTGACATGAGGTAGAACCCTGCCATGAAATGGATGAGATAGCATGCTCCCATGTCTACAGCACAGGAACCCTCAGATACGCCTATCCTAACAACAACTATCCCTTCATCATTGGACATCTTGGTTCTTCCCTCCCCATCACCAAGAATGCTGTGTAGAAACAAAGCATTGCTCACACTTCACATTGTTTTTTATTTTGTTTAGTTTCGTAGACTTGATTCTTGGAGTCACCAGTGGAGATGCAGCTCTGACTTTTGGTAGCTCGGCAAATGCAGTCTAGTCAGTCTTCTGAAGCTGCCTTGCTGGGTGGAGTTTCTGACAGCTGCACAAGCCGGCATGTATGAAGTACCTACTGTGTACCCACAGCACAAGCCAGCATGTAGGAAGCGCCTATTGTGTGCTCAGTACTGCACTAAGATTCTAGTGTGTGCTGAGCAAGCTTTGTGAAGTGAGCCGCTCCACAGGCTCTCGGCTCCACAGGCTCTCTACTCCACAGGCTCTCCTCTCCACAGGCTCTCCTCTCCACAGGCTCTCCTCTTCACAGGCTCTCCTCTCCACAGGCTCTCCTCTCCACAGGCTCTCGGCTCCACAGGCTCTCTGCTCATAGCGGCTCCACAGGCTCTCTGCTCATAGTGGGAATGAGAGCAGCTCAGAGCCTTCCTCAGGGTCACCTGGCCTCTGCCATCACTGAAATTCAAGTCTGGGTCACCCTTTCAGCCACGTGCTGTCCCAAAGCTGGTATGGCTGTTCTTCTCTCCTCGTCACTCATGCCTGGGGACGTGTTCTATGTATGCTTCCTTCAGTAGGCAGGAGGCCTCTCCAGGGAAGATCCAACAGAAGGGAGGAGACAGGAACTCTCTCCTTACATGTCCTGTGCTGGCTAGTTTCAGGTCAAGTTGACACAAGCTAGAGTCATGGAAAGAGGGAACCTTAATTATGAAAATGCCTCCATAAGATCTGGCTGCAAGGCATTTTCTTAATTAGTGGTTGATGGGGAAGGGTCCAGCCCTTTGTGGGTGGGGTCATCCCTGGGCTGGTGGTCCTGGGCTGTATAAGAAAGCAGTCTGAGCAAGCCATGTAGAGCAAGTCAGTATGCAGCACCCCTCCATGGACTACAATGTGGAAGTGTAAGCCAAATCAACCCTTCCCTCCCCAACTTGCTTTTGGTCTTGGCGTTTCATCCCAGCGATACTAACTCTAGCTAGGACATTCCCCTGCCTGGACCACATCAACGTCTTGCAGCTCAGGGAACACTGAACAGAGACTCACAGACTTAGAAGCAGGAGGGTTGCCCCAAGAATATGCCTTTCCACACGTGACAGCCTGCTGGCGTTTCACCGGGCTGGGAAAGGGTGCTTCCCAGCCCTGTGTTCCAACTCCCTGAGGTTGGTTATCAGGCTAAGTAGCCTTTCTCTGGGTAGTCTAGGGTCACAGAGTGAGCTAGGAAGTTCCCCTGGCTTGGTTTGCCTTGTTTCCCATCATTAGATTGGCTGTGCTCTTCTGAGGGGCTCCCTGAGGGGCTAATATGGCCTCACATCAGTGCTCAGACACTTTGCATGCAGGAACCCTTATCTACAGTGTCCAGTTCCTGAAGTTCTTGGAAGGGGGTCAGGGGAGGCATTGCCAGCTGCCAGGAAGACACAGACGGAAGCATTGCCTGCTTGTTCCCTGTTGCTTGGCATCCTCCATCCCAGCGCCTACCATGGTCTTCTTTATGATCCCAGCACCTTAAGGAAAGGCCTTGGCCTCCTCTTTCCCTGACTCTGAGGACAAGCGATAGAGCTGCACAGAAGAACCAAAGCCAGCTAGGGGTCATAGTCAAGCTGGGGTGAGATGCCCAGGGCATGGCTCTGTTCCCCTGTGAGCCTTGACAAAGGAAAAGAAGGACACGGCAACCCAGGAAGAGCCCAGGACAGGTTGCTTGCTCAGTGCAACTCTGTCACCTTTTCCATGGACTCCCTGGGTTCCATAGAGAACCATCGTAGGCATGACCACAGGGATGCATGCTGGACCCTTCACAAGCCCAGATGTGTTTTGTTTCATCTATGCAGGATTTTCTGAAGTATGAAATTGTATCTAGCCAACCTAAAAACATTACAGAAACATTTTTTTTTGCATCATTGACTGCTGTTGACAGTATCAGATTTGGCCATACTGAACACACACCCTCATGACAATAGTGTGATGAGTAACTCTCTCCCCCCCTTCCCTTTCTCTCCTTCCTCCCTCTGCCCCCACTTTCTAGCTCTGAACTCTTCTAGTTTTTCCCACTCACAAAGTTTACCGTTTAACCCTGACTATACCAGGACATCTGAGAACTAGTTTTGCTTTCACTTTTAGGTGACCAAAGGGAGGGGGCTTGAGAACAGGGAAGGGGTGGGTGTGCACGGTGTTGCAAAGCTCTGACCAAGGGTCTGTGAACTAAGAATGCTTTCAAAGAGATGAAGGCAGATCTCTTGCAGGAAGTTTTCTCTAAGCCGCCATCTCAGTAACAGTCATAGGCCAATGACAGAAAAGGGGAGTGGGCTCCCCAGGAACCAGTGGGTGCTGGCGATGACAGATTCTTTCAAGATAATGAACGCAAACAGATAGAGGGTGGAGGTGGTGTGGAAGGAGCGGAGGACAGGCCCTTAGCCAGTGGAAAAGGGGTCCTGATGACCGTGAAGTCCTGGCCCCAGCAGCTATCCTGATTTTGTTGGGAAAAGTCTGGTTCTAACCACAGTGAGGTATTTAATCTCAATAGTCAACTTCACAGGACGTGGAATCACCACGGAAACAAATCTCTGGGCATGTCTGTGAGAGGTTTTCTGGATTAGGCTGAGAAAGGAAGACCCATCCTAATTATGGAGCAGGGTCCAGACTGAAGACAAAGGAGAAAGGAAGTCCCTCCATTTGCTGACAACTCGTGGAACAGGGAGCCCAGAGGTGGCGGCTCAGAAGCACATGCTTGGCTTGAATCCCAAATGTCCCCCTTGAGCTCATAGTCTGAATGTCTGTTCATAACTGGGGGCACAAGTTGGGGATTCTATGGAACTTTTAGGATGTGTGAACTAGTTGGCAAAAGTATGTCGCTGGGGTGGGAATTTAAGGGTTTTATCCCAGATCCTGGTTCCAGTTACTTTTTGCTTTCTGGTCCGTGCTGATGTGAACAGCTGTTACCACATGCTCCCACTGCTTCAGGCTTGGCTATGTCTTCTGTGGGGCCCTAACTATAAGGACTGTGGCCCTCTGACACCACGAGCCCAAATAAATCTTTATTCCCAGGGAACTGCTTACAGAGACACACCAGTCGCTAGCAGAGTGCACAGTGCAGACTGGAGTCCTGGTGCAAAGCTAAGCAGGAAAGGTTGGCCCGCCTCTGAAATAGCCATGGAAACACCCACAAACTTCATCACGATGACAGCCCCTAGCTGCTGCCGGCTGAGCAGGAAAAATGAGTGCATGCATGCTAAGAACTTGGACACTGCAGGTCCAAGGCAGGCTTCACAAAAAGGTCTTCCCTCTATATGGACAGGGACAAACATGAAGTGGGAGTTTCTCAGCTCCCAGAACGAAGCTTAGAAGGACAGCTCGAGACAGATGAGTGTCTACACACACCCCAGAAAGCAGGGAAATTGGAATGTTCAGAATTCCAGGCTCCAGGACTTGACAGGAGTAGGGACAAATTCTTGCTGCCAGGTAGGTTCCAAGAAATGCCAAAGAATACTGGCTATTAACCTTGACAAAGAGCAAGTGGGTATATCCATTTGGAAATGACAGTCCTTCGGCTAGGAACTAAAGCAGCCACCGCTGGCAGGGTGTGTGTGTGCGTGCGTGCGTGTGTATGTGTGTGTGTGATTTTCTCCTAACTGCCACTGCTCTGTCTCCAGCAGAAAGCCACCCTGGAAGTCCAATGACTTTGATCCCAGTATTCTATTCGGAGACCCTCAAGTCTGTGCTTGTGCTGGGAATAAGTTGGAGGCATACTGAATCACCTCTGAGCTCTCTGGGTGGGACAAGGACTCTTGTCACTGCTCTGAGGTTTTGTGTGCTGTTCCTTAGTGGCACTCACCATTGTCCAGACTCCAGTGTCTGGCCATGGACTGGTCTAAGGGTTATTTCAGACCCTCACTGAACTGCTTTCCCGAGGCTGTAACTCTAACAGGTGTTTGAGACCACCATTCCTCTCTTTCCCCACCTTGCTCTCTCTCTTTTTTCTTTCTTCTTCTTCTTCTTCTTTTTTTTTAAACATTTTTCTCTGTGTGTGTTTTTCTGTTTTTTTTTTCACAGAGAAAAAATAATAATATAAAAAAAAAATAGCTTCCTGCACCTAAGAAAGACACTCTCTTACTCCAGTAACTGGGAGTTTTTCAATGGCAGTCATGGAGCAATTATATGCTGCGATTTACACTACATCCTCCTGTCTGTTCTCTGACAAAACGAGTCCCTATTATTAGTCAGGCAATAATCAAATTCCTAAAATAGGCTTATAAAGGATCTCTGAGCCACAGGCATGGGCTGTTACCAGGAGCTAAGATCCTCTTCAGGGGCAGGTCTCTAGCAAAATACGCAGCAGCGTGCAAACGCACACTCTTTTTTAAAACCAGAAACTGCGTAATACAGAAGAGGGAAGGGGGCGTGAGGGCTGCTATTAGGGCACCCTCATACCCATTGAGCTCTTAACTCAGGGTGTCCTCTGGAAGCTCTGATGGAAAAGACAGTTTACTGGGCATTGGTTGAACTTCACTGCCCAGGAAATCACCTGAAGGGTCAGAAATTCTGACTGATTCTTAGATTCCTTTCTGCTTCCTGCTCTATTTATCCCAAACTTGTGTGCATGCGTGTGTGTGTGATGCATATGTGTATGTATGTATATATGTGTATGTGTGTAAGGGTGTGTGTGTATGTGTGATATACATATGTGTATGTATGTATGTAGGTGTGTGTGTATGCATGTGTGCCTGCGTGATATTTTTTCACAACTTTCTCATACCCATGTACACCCTGTGCCGTCATGTTGAATTGCCACTTTCTCTTTAAGAGAGGTGTTCAGAGTAAACAAAACTATAAACTTCAGTTTGGGCATAGGCAACTTGTACTGTTGTCGTGGAAGGGAGATGGGTCGCCTTCATTCCCACTGAAACCAGGCTTCTCTCTAGCCCGGCTTCTTGCTGACCTCCCCTTCCTCTGGGTTCTGGGTACTCTTGGAATCCCTGCATGAACTCTGAGCATGCTCCGGGGTTATGTGGTGGGCAGAGAGGAAGTGCCACAACTGGGGAACCGTGAGAACTGGCGTCTTTGTGTGTAAGGATTTCTGCTCAGGGGTCTGTTTTTGCTTGAAGAAGCCATAGCTTCTGGCAACTACCCCACTCCCGCTGTCCTCTTACCTCCGTTCCCTAGTACTGTATTTACAGCAAGTGTGGTTTTGTCTTTCCCTACACTAGGCAGGCAGGAGCAGGGGTCCAATTCCTTGTGCTTTTCACATTCCCATGGGCTAGAATGCTGGGGGAGTTGCTTGTTTATTTCTCAGCCACCTAGACTCCTGAAATAAACACACAGAAACTATATTATTTAAATCACTGCTTGGCCAATCACTTAAGCGTATTGCTAGCTAGCTCTTATATCTTTGGCTAACCCATTTCTATTAATCTGTGTATTGCCACACGACTGTAGCTTACCGGCAAGGTTCTGGGATACATGGCATCTCCCTGACACTCCACTTATTCTCTCTCAGAGAGTCTGGCTATATTCTGTTAAGCCATTGGCTGAAAGCAGCTTCTTTACTAACCAATAAAAGCAAGACATACACAGAAGGACTTCCCACACCACTAGAATGCTCCAGGGAAGCATCCAACTAACTTGGAGCCAACTTGTTGAGGTTCTGGGGGGCACTACTGGGTGATAACTTGAGGGTGTTGTTCCTAAAAACATAGGAGCTGGCCGGTTGGCACTTGCCACCTTCTAGTCTTCACAGCAGAGCTGCTCACTGCAGGGTCTGCTACTTGGAGAACACAGTCTTCATCTTCTTCACAGGATGTGCACCCTCCTTGGCACATTCCGCCAGAATCTAATGCCACCTTTAAGGGGAGTATTTCACATTCTGAGGCTCAATTCTTACTGTTCGGTGGGAAAGCTGAAGACGATGCCTCTATGCCCAAGCCTAGGCAACACAGTGACCAAGGGAAGAGGGCACACCAAGTCCCTAGCCTGGTCCTGAGCTTCTCATTAGTATACAGCCCACGCCTTAGGACCCCACTGCCACTAGGTCAGTTTGGAGACTCCCAGAAGACTTGTCTACCTCCAGCGTGGTTTACCACGGAACAGTATGCCCTAGCGCCCCTTCCCAGTGTGACCGAGTTTGTGAGTGGCATTGCTCCTCTTCCCCATGGCTGACCTAGGTCAGCCTGACCTGGGAAGCATCCCCAGGGTCCCAAGTTTTGAAAGCTGACTGGTTACAGACTGTGTCCTCTGTCACGATGTGCCCCTAGCTCCCTTCCATCCCATCCTGCCAGTAGGCCATTCCATCTCAATCCTAACCAGAGCTAAGGTCCAGGAAGTGAGTCTCAGTCTCCACCAGATGTGAGAGCCTATTTCATCTCCAGGATCTCCAAGACATGTGGTCAACAGCTGCAGGGTGATGCTGACGCACAGCTTGGAAGAAAGCATTAGACAAAGAATCCAAAGACCTGGTTCTGGTGAATTCTCTTTTGTGGATTTGAGCAAATGTATTTACCTGATTGGCAGCTCATACAGCTGGAGAGACATAACACACACATCTGTTTACCCGGAAAGGGAACCTACAATAGACTAATTAAAAATGGCACCGAAGTCCAATTTAGTGAACCAATGAGCTTTACTGGGATTCCTAACAGGAGGGTGGGTATTATGGAATACTACTTTAATTGGACAAAGATGTGTTGCATTTGTTTATGCTGTGGAGTATTATTTTAACTGTGTAAAGGTGTACTCCATTTGTTTATGCCGCATTTATTTAAAGATATAAGGATGTGTGTTTAATTATGTAAAGATGTGCCTGCCTGAGGCACCTGATTGGTCTAATAAAAAGCTGCATGGCCAATAGCTAGGCAGGAGCGGGACAGGAAGGACTGGTAGGCAGAGAGAATGAATAGGAGGAGAAATCTAGGCTCTAGAGAGGAACAAGAGAAGAAGGGGGAGCTTGAGAGAATGGGGGAGACACCTGGGCCGGAAGAAGCCAAGCAGCCGCCAGGCAGCAGACACAGAAGCAGTGAAAGTGAGATCTGCAGACAGAAAGACAAGTGAACGGCCCTGAGGCAAAAGAGGATAAAGAGAAACAGATTAATTTTAATCAAAAGAGCTAGCCAGAAATGAGTCTAAGCAAGGCCTAGCATTCAAAAAGAGATCTCTGCGTCATGATTTGGAAGCTGGTTGTTGTCTCCAAAGAAAAAGCCTGGTACACATGGGTGAAGACTTTTTACCCGACCCCAACACGAGTGAAACCTCAGGAAAGCTGTGACCCAAGGCTCTCTGCACATCCTGGAGGCAGCTCCGCAGTCTGAGGATCTACCCTCTGCATCTCAGCGGGTCAGATGCCTGTCCGCAGCAGCTGTCCATCCTTTCCTAAAGCTGCCAAGGAGATTTCTCTACTTTCCCAGCCTTCTGGCCTTTCCCTTCCCTTTCTCTCCCTTATGGAGGGAACATTTTAATTAGGAGGTTGGCACACAGCATGGTCCTATTTCTTTTACTCAAGAAAAGAAATGTTGTTTTTTAAGTTTCATTGTTATACACAGAAATAGACAAGAATCATAGATATTCATCATAGACATCTTTCAAGGCTTAGTATCCTTTCTGGAAAGAATCAGGAGAGAAAGACTTTAGACTGCAGGCTACACCATCACTTTTGAAGCCACTTAGCCTGGCCTTTGCAGTATGAAACCAGCATGGTTCATGTGTAAATGAATCACCATGGCTATGTTCAAATAAAACTTTATTTGCACAAACAGGAAGCAGGCCACATTTGGTCCACCAGCCATAGTTAGCCAACTACTATGAACTGAATGTAGTCATCAGCATGATGGGATTTAGAGAGGGTTGGGGAGAGAACTCAGTGGGCAAAGTGCTAGATATACAAGCTTGAACTTGGATTTGATCCTCAGAACCCACCTAAAAAGGTAAGGGCAGTGGCACACATTTGTAATCCAAGTGCTGGATAGGCAGGGGCAGGTGGACCCTTGGGGATCTCTGCCTAGCAGCCTAACCCTAACTGGGAAGTCTCCGGTTCCAGTGAAAGACCCTGCCCCCAAAACAAGGTAGATGGCTCAGAGGAACACCACCTGAGGTTGAGGTTGACTTCTGACGTCTTCACACAGGGGCTCATGCTCCTGCATGGGCTCTACACACACACACACACACACACACACACACGTGCACACACATGCACACACACAAGCACGTGCACACACACACAAGCACGTGCACACACATGCACACACACAAGCACGTGCACACACACACACAAGCACGTGCACACACACAAGCACGTTCACACACGTGCACACACAGTGAGTAAATAAGATAGAAGTGGAGCCTTGAGAAAGTAACTAGGGTTGGCGAAGGTGATGCAATGCCCACGGTGGAATTAACACTCTAACCCAGCGGTTCTCAACCTTCACGGTGCTGCAATCCTTTCACACAGTTAATTCCCTACGTTGTGGTGACCCCCAACAATAACATTATTTTGTTGCTCCTGCATAAATGTAATCTTGCTACTGTTATGAGTTGTAGTATAAATCTCTGGAATGCAGGATATTCAATATGTGACCCCTAAGGGGTCATGGCCCACAGGTTGAGAACCACTGCTCTTTACCAGGAGGAAGTACCAGGAACTCTTGTTCTCTCTTTGCCAAGAATAGCAAGATGGCAGCCTCAGTCCATTTCAGCTGTTATAACCAAGTACATAGTTTGTGCAATTTATGGGCAGTAGTAGTCTATAGCTCACAGCTATGGAGATTGAGACGTCTAAGATGGAGGATACTCAAGACAGCAGTCTGGGGAGGACTCACTTCGCATAGATGGAGCCTCCTATATTCTCATATAGTAGATGGAGAAAATACACTCCCTGGATCTCTTTCACAAGGGCACTGTCTCCTCCATGAATTGAGACCTTTTGTGACCTAACAATCTCTCAAAATAATATCATCATGTAAATGGAGGCTTTTCATCCCACCCAGTCCCACAGTTGCTTTTAAAATAACCACTCTTGAGGCTTAATATTAATTTCAAACTGTTCTTCTTACCACTGGTTAATGATTAGCCAATAGCCAGACAGAATCGAGCCAGGCAGAAAAATCTAAGCAGAGATACAGGGAGGAAAAGGGTGGAATCAGGGAGATGCAGGTAGCCACTGAAGAAACAAAATGTGAGGTAACAAGCCATGAGCCTCACGGTAAAATATAGACTAATAGAAATGGGTTGATTTAGTTAATAATAAGCCTGAGCTAATAGGCCAAACAGTTTATGTTAAGCCTCAGAGTGGTTATCTTAAGAGTGACTGCAGGGCATGACAGGATGAAAAGCCTCTGGTTACACCATCACATGAACAATGGGCTTTCAACAGGAATTCCGAGCAGACAGGTGCCCTGAGACCACAGCAGTGGCTATCTGTGAACCAGGAAGGAGAGCGTCAGGAGGCCTCAAATGTCTGGTATTTTGACCTTGGATTTCAAGCCCCCTAGAACTGTGAGCAATGAGTGTTTGGTTAACCTAGATTGATGGAGGCTGTGATTGAGGCTGTGTTGCCACCACCCCAACTCAGGGAATTACAGTGAGCACTTCTGTCCTCATCTCAATGAGGACGATGACAATGTAGTCCTTATCTCGAGAGTCTGCCACGTCTCCTCTCACCCACTGTGCTCAGCTTGGCCTCAGGGTTTCATCATTGCTCCGGTCATCCACATCTCTTCCTTATTCCTGTTTCTACCCCAGACTCCTCAGACACTGTCCTTAGGACGGTGGCTTGCAGACAGCCTTGAAGCAGCAGAGTCCTGTCTACAAGTGAAGCACGCTCTAACACTTCAGTATGTCTTTTGGACAAGAACAGAGCTTTGGGGGCCCTGCAGGGAGATGCTGGGCCCATCCTGTCCCAACATCTCTACATCCTGCTCCAGGTCATTGCCACTGAAATACATCCTGGGGCTCTGGGGACTTCTCTGACCCTGGCTCTGAATTTCCCAAGGCAAGAATGCAACCTCTACCTCACCACAGACACCTGTGTCCCTCTCCATGGATCCGGGGATGCAAACGGGAACACAATGTGTCTGTAGGAGCAGAGGAAGGCATGTTAGAGGTGTGAGGCGAATATATCTGAAGTTCCCCCTTTGAACCCCCAGTTTTGAGGAGGCTGGATCCCTGCACCATCAGTAAGAAGCTAAAGTAGACAGGTGATGGCCGTCATGGGACCTGATCTGTGCTCTTCTGGGGGCACCTGGGCAGATCCAGTCACTGGAACATCCTTGATTATAAAGAATATTTCTGGGATTCAAAAACTTAACTTAGCTTCTGTTTTATTTCTTTGTTGGCCGAGCTGCATCTTTTGGTTTCCAGGCACTTGGTGGCCTTTTCCCTTCTCTGGGATTTAGATCCCTCCTGGGGAAGGGCAGTGAGGGCTAGAGGTAGGGTCATGGGATACTTGAATAGGAATTCCCATCACCTGACGGCAAAATGGAAGACTCTAGTAAACGCCTTGGCTTGGGACTGCCCCTGGCTTCATGACTGTGATTTTATGATGCCCACTGTGGGAAAGGGTCAAGTTTTTTCAGAAGAGTTGCAGGTGTCCAAGAGAAGGTGGAGTGTAGGCGAGCTGATGAGAGATGGTGGAATGACCAGGGCTACCCCAGGGTTGGGCTGGGCTTCTCTGCATGGCTTCTGTGTGGCCTGGGATGCTCATTTAGGCTTTCTGATGCTCAGCACTCACTGTGCAAAGAAGTAGGGCGACAGTACTTTCTTAAGTTCACTCTCAGAAGTTTTGTCTTCAGACGGCATGGGAACGAAGATGGCTGTCATTCTAAAGCTATGGTCCTAGCAGGGGATTATTCTGTCCACTTTAATCCCACCCCACTAAAGGCACAATCGTTAACAACTGGAAATAGTTTCAGTTGTCACAACTGGAAGAAATGGGAAGATGGTGCTGGCATCTAATGAGCAGAGGCCAGGGAGGCTGCTTAGATGCTTAGACCAGGATGTCTGGTCCTACAGTAAAGAATTCCTCAGTGTGAAGGTTGACAGAGCCAAGCTAGATAAAGTGTACCCTTGAGTCACGATGTGTGACTTAGACAGGGACAGCTAGCTGCCATCAGTGAGCGGGGCATGATTTGGCTTGGAAGTGAGCTGAGAAGGAAAGATCTCAGAACCCCTGCTGAATCTTCTCTGGAGTTGGGGTTCAAAGAACCATAGCCCCTAGCCAGCATTGGGCAGTAGCAACAACATTAACAGCTTTCTGAACAAAATCATGACTCCCCCACAACCTGAGTACCCAAGCTTCCTTGCTGAGGCCCCCTGCTCCTCTGGGTCCCCATACCTGCATGGTCCAGTGTCCTAGCCTCTGCCTTGAATTCTGTATCATTATCAGTTCGGGATGGGGAAGCGGTTGTGGCGAATCACTAGAAGATCAAGCCGTCGACACACCATGTGTCTTGTCCCCAGCTGCCCCCAGAGCTGGCTGCAAGCAGAGCAGATCTGGCTGCGGGTGATGATATCATTCCATGTCCTCAACCAGAGACACTGAGATAATAACTTTCCAAATATTGTCTTACGAGATGTGTATCACTGTAAAGCAATATTTCGTCACCAACCAGTGAGCAAGCGACAGTATCGTCTTGCAGATACACAATGCTGGGGAGGGAGTTGAGGTCATCCTGCAGCTCAGAGGTCTGGAGGAGGCGGCAAATGGGCCGAGATGGTGGGCTTCAAAAGCTGAGGGACTGGGTGCACCTTGCCAGGGGGTAATTTTCAGGATAAAGATGGTAGTGCCAAATCAGAATGAAAGCTGATCATTGATGTCCCTATGTAGCCCTGGTGAAGTTTCTCTTGCTTAACCTACGAAGTCTGAACTTACAGACCAATGCCACCAGGCCTGGCTTAGAGCTTGCTTTTAATATTGGGTGAGTGGGGAATGTAATTAATTGTAAGACACCACCCCTGCTCCTGAAGATCTGAGACAAGAAGGCAACCCGGGAGTAGCTGGTATAAACCAAGGCTAGAAAAAGCCAGCAAAGGGTCTTGTCGCATCATAGGGGAGCATTGGCTTAGTGGAGAGAGCCATGCTCAGCCAGGTACATACACTTGTTAGAGAGCCAGAGCACACCTTCCTTTGCCTTTCTGTTTGTAATGGAGAGGGATCCCGACAGTGGCAGGCTCCTCCTTCTGTGAGCTCAGAATGATGAGCCTGGCATAGAAGGAAATCTTTACTGGAGAACTGAAGGGTCTGGTCCAGGCCTCCCTTTTATGGTATGGTCAAGGAGCTGCAACCACCCCTGATGCCCTGCTCCTCAGTCAGAACTCCTTGAAAAACTACCAGTTTCTGAGAGACCCTTTCTAAGGGAGCCCCAACAGGAAAAGGCGAATGAACATGGAATGGGGAGCAGAGGTCCTGCATGCATGCTGTTTTATTTTATTTAGGTTAAAGGGAGGGTCGTCCGGTAGTGTGGGACTGCACAAGTCCACTTGCTCACAGATTCAGCAGCAGGTTGTGGCAAAGGCATCATTGTCCAGCAGGCTCCGCCCAAACGCGGACTCCACCATTTCCTAGCAGCAGCTGTGCAATCTTGGGCAAAGTCTTCAACCTCTCTGTCTCCATTTCTCTCACCTGGGAAATGGGGCACCTACACCTAGAGCTCCTGACCTGGGATGGGGCCTTTGTGGTTGTTAGCCTTTGTTCCTATCACAAACACGTTGTGAGCGTTATGTGGGACAACACACAGAGTTTCTGGTATTTGGGGGTGCAATGGTTTGAATGGGGTGCCTCCCATAGTCTCCGGCATTTTCCTACTTAGTCCCTGGTGATGGAGCTGTTTGGTTGTTTGGGTAGGTTTAGGGCTTGTGGCTTTGCTGGAGAAAGCATGCCACTGGGGGCTTTGCTCCATTCCCAGTTCACGTTCTCCGCTTCCCACTCATGATTCAAGATGTAAGCTCTCGACTTGCTGTTAAAGCTGGCACACTAGCTTCCATGCCCTCTGCTCCGCCATCATGGACTCGAACGCTCTGGAATCACAAGCCCCGATTAACTCCTCGTGTAAGTTACCTCTGCTGTGGCGTTTTTTTTTTTATCACATCTGTTAGAAAATGGCTGATACAGAGGGATGATCACTGCAGGTGCCGGTGTGTGGACAGACGAAGCCCGATGTGTGTGGGAGCTTACATTCTAGTGTAAAAGATGACCTTTGAATGTGTTTTAAAGATAGAGTGTTGATAATGGCCGTAGAAAGGAAAAAGAAGGAAGGGGACGAGGACAGGGCCAGGACAGGTGAGGCAGGAAGGGGCCTCTAATTAGCACTATTGTCAAACTGGAGGAGAGGAGCAAGTCTGGTTCTGTTGAAGACTGGGGACAACTGTACTAGGCAGGAGCCCAATAATCAGGAAGGAATGCTGTATCCGGAGCAGGTGTCCCCAGAAAGGGACGGTGACAGGGCTATGCTCAGATGAGCAGGGAAGGGTCCTGGGGGTCTGATGACCACGAAGAAGACTTCTGAGTGATTTTGATTCACCTGTATCCTAAGGATGCTGAAAAAAGTGCCATAACCTGGGTGTCTTGAAAGACTCAAAAGTCACTTCCTCGGTCTTAGAGTCTAGAAGGCTCATTTCAGTGGGTCAGCTGTCCACACTGAGATGTCACTTCCTGGTGTGACCACCAATCCTTGATCTGTGGTCGGGTTCCTCCAGTCTCTGCCTTTGCAGCTGCACAGAGTCTCTCGGTGGGGTTAGGTATTCTATGAGCAGCCACCACATTTGGTTAAGGCCCCACCCTACCTCAGTGTGACCTCATTCTAGCTACTTACATCTAAAATGACCCCATTTCCAATTTAAGGTCATTATGTGTGTGGCCAAGGGTAGGACTTCCACACATATTTTGAAAGGAAACAATTCAGGCCATTAAAGTGAGCCTCATAGAAAGTCAGGAAGGGGGTTGAATACAGCCGTGTGACATTATTTGATTTATATTGTAAAAATATTCCACCCGCTGTGGTACAAGACTCCAGAAGCCTGAAGTAGAAGCTGGAACCCCCCAAGGAGCAGTCATAGTGGCAGGTTATACTGTAGCCACTGCTTAGGCAGGGGAACAAGGTGGTGGCTACATCCTTGGTGCAGTATGGAGGGAGGGTGGGTGAAACACGCTGATGAGCTGCTGTCCTGTGAAGGTGACAAAGTTGTTAGTGTGACTTCATTGGGTTTTGTTTTGTTTCTTTAAACCTAAATATCTGATGGAATCATTTGTCTATTTACTGACACAATGGCCAAAGGAAGTAAGGCGGGCTCACGGTGGGCTACGGAACAGTGGCCCCAGAGTTTTCTTCCAAAGTCAAGTGTGGTCGCACACACTTGTTATCCCAGCACTCAGAAGGTGGAGGTAGAGGATTAGTTTGTGTTCGAAGCATCACCGGATACATAGTGGATATCAAGCCAGCCAAGGCACATAGTGTGACCATCTCAAAACACAAAACTAAACCAAAGTCCCACTGGCAACCACTGAGCTGACTTTTAGAGCGCCAAGTGGAGTACCACATGTAGGAAGAGCCGTCACACTCAACACATCCAGCCCCAGCCCCTGCTTCCAGCCTCAAGCCTGACTCCTCCTGTGTCCACGCCTCAGGTAACAGTCCTGCCACCCGCATGAATCCCAAGCAGGAATTCTTGGAACAGGTCCAGTCTGTAACACGTTGCCAAGTCTTTGGGAATCTTGCCTGTGTAGGGGTATCTCACACCTCCCCCCAGGCCCCTGCGACCCTGCTCTCATCCCTTTTTGCTTCTGCCCAGGTGGCCATTTTGATTTCCTCAATTTCCCTGTTCCCGGCCTGTCCTCTGCTGCACATCATCCCACAGCCACAGAGTGTCTAGTGACGACAGAGGGACATCAGCTGGTGTGGAGTAGCCAGGCTTCCCAGGAAGCTGGGCAGTGATGATCGCATCTCTAGGAAGCTGGACAATGATGATAGCACCTGTTGGATGAGTTCTTCATCTTGATTTATTTATTTATTTATTTATTTATTTTGTATACAGTGCAAGCCAGAAGAGGGCACCAGATTTCATTACAGATGGTTGTGAGCCACCATGTTGTTGCTGGGAATTGAACTCAGGACCTTTGGAAGATCAGACATAGCTCTTAACCACTGAGCCATCTCTCCAGCCCAGTTCTTCAGCTTGAAAACCCAGGGCTGAAGACCCAAGTGCTGACTCCACGTCTTATTGGCTGAATTGAGTCATGTGCCCCTAAGATATTTTGTCCCAGCTAGAAGAGACAGGCTTTATAATAGAGATGGCACTGCAAATAGGTATACATGGCTTTGCTGTGGGTTGGTCACAGTCTAAGATCCCTAGAGGTTAGCTTGCAATATCCCTCTGAGCCTCAGCTTCTCCAGTACTAGAGAATAATTATGCCTAAGCAAGAGAGTTACACAAGGATAAAATGACGTCACTTGGTGCCAAGCCAGGTGGCTGAACACCTGATGGAGAGGGATCTCCACTGACTGCAGCCAAACAAATGCTTGAGAATTAATATCCATCGCTGCCTGATAATCCTTGGCTGGAAGAAGAACAGTTTTGAGGTACTACAGTCATTTAAATTCCTCAGTTATTAATTTTATACAGAGTTATTTTGCTGTGGGTTTTTTGGGTAATTAGATGCTGTAAATTTTTTTGTGATTTTCTCTTCTTTGTAATTAGAAATAGCGATTAGAGTATCTTTTATATTACATGGCATTTTTTCCTTTAAACAATTGTATACATTTTGTATTCTTTCCTTTTCTCCACACAGACTTTAATGAGAATGGGTTCATTGTGTACCATAATTTGCTATTATTATAGTGTGTCATGAAAATGAGTTATTTCCGTCACAGAAATATAATGCTCAGTGTAATGTATTTTTTGCTAGTGGGTTTTTTTTTTCTGTCTCTAGGGACAGGGAAATGTGTTTGCCAAATTTGAAGCCCACTTGAACCTGAAAGACTGGGTTACCCAGCTCAGGCCTCTGGGAGTCTGAAATAGCCTCCTGCTGCTTTGTGCTGCATGGCACACACTCCAGGCAGTGGAGAGGTGGGTTTCCATGTCTCTCTGTGGGGGCGCATAATTTCCATGGTGTGTTCTCAGCAAACAGCAGCTGTTCAAACCAGGCAGAGTAAACCAGAAGCACACTGTCTCTTCTAAAGATCTGGAGCTGGGAGCACGGCTCTGTGGTGGAGCACTTGTGTAAGTGGGAGCACAGCTCTGTGGTGGGTTACTTGTGTAAGTGGGAGCACAGCTCTGTGGTGGAGCATTTGTGTAAGTGGGAGCATCACTCTGTGGTGGAGCACTTGTGCAAGTGGGAGCTCGGTTCTATGGTGGAGCACTTGTGTAAGTGGGAGCACAGCTCTGTGGTGGAGCACTTGTGTAAGTGGGATCTCGGTTCTGTGGTGGAGCACTTGTGTAAGTGGGAGCTCGGTTCTGTGGTGGAGCACTTGTGTAAGTACACACAAGACTCTGAGTCCAGTCTCCACACTACAAAAATAGCAAATAAAAGTGAAGAGCCTGGGCCAGAGCTGAGGCTGGTAAGGAAATCTGCCTTGTCTCTGCTGCTGAGGGTATTTCACTCATGCAGAAGATAGCATGTGGCATGTGACACGTGGCACAGGCTGGCCTACTCACAGAAAATGCTAAGGGCTGCCAGCCAGGGTAGGTGCCCTATCAGCTCCAGCCTGCCAACTCACGTGGCACCCCCAACACACATGGCTGCCCAGTGGCTGGGTTCTTCTCTATGCTCTCACCCACCAGCTGAAGCATCCTCCACAAGAGGTTGTTCCTGGGGTAGAGACAAAATATAGGCATGCCCAGTACAAGGCAAGCGAGGCCACTGAGGGTTCTCTTTGCTGCCACATCTAGTGACTCTGGTTAGGAGAGGTCTGTGGAAGGGAAGCAAATGGTATGTGCTTCGCCATGGTCCCTGTTGTTTAATTTAGATGCTTGTTGGAGAGCCTATGATGTCTGTCCCCACATAGATGTCTCACTGGATGCTCTGAGAAGCATTCCAGTCTCCAGCATGCTGGTAAGGCATTTGGATCTGCAGGGACCCGCTGGATCTAGTTCAGGCTCTGGGTCCAGCCCCTGAAGCTGACCCTCTTCCCACAGCAGACAGAAGCCAGGGCCCTGGGATGCTAGATGGGAGGTCCTCCTCTGGCCCTGGGATTCTAGCTAGGGGAGGTCCTCCTCTGGCCCTGGGATGCTAGCTAGGGGAGATCCTCCTCTGGTTCTGGGATACTAGCTAGAGGAGATCCTCCTCTGGTTTTGGGATGCTAGCTGGGGGAGATCCTCCTCTGGCCCTGGGATGCTAGCTGGGGGAGGTCCTCCTCTGGTTCTGGGATGCAGAGTCTCATGCTTCCTCTCATCTCCTATTCTCCTAGTAGCCTTGGAAAGGGCTTCCTTGGGGGACAATTCTTAGCATGTCACATAGAGAAAGCAGAGATGCTTGGTAAATAGTGATGCCATACAACACCTGGTTTTAGTCTCAGTGTTCAGTATGTTCAGTGTGGGGAGCAGCCTGAGGTTGGAAGGAGAGGACAGTGTGAAGTCAGGGGCCATACCATTGTCTCTGCAGCAATCTCTTCCTCAGCCAGACTTGATTCCATGCATCCTGGCCAGGAAACCAGACTCAGAGTTGAGAGTCCAGCGCCATTCCTTACAGCCATGACCTTGGGCAAACTACTCAACTCTAGGGTGCCCCGTTTCTCCATCTGTAGTAGATCAGCCCATGAGGCTATGGTGAGGAATTAGCATGCTCCCCCAGAGCCTGCAGACAAGCCTTGTATTCTCATTTGTATAGTGTTCACAAAGGTGCCAGGTCCCAGGTTGGGAACTGCAAACCCACAAAGCTCACTTGGCTAAGCCAGGCAACCACAACAGAGTGTCTGTCCAGAACAGGGACATTTTCTAACATATCCATCTATCCAGAGAAGCCCTGCTATAGTTTGGATGCTAAATGTCCCCAACAGGCCATGTATTGAAAGTTTGGTTCTGAGGTGGCCCTATAGGAAGATGGTGGAACACTCGGGAAATAAGGCTTGGTGGGAGGTCTTTAGGTTATTGGGAGCATGTCCTTAAAAGTTTTCTTCCTTTATTTCACTCCTTGGCCGAAGATGAGGGACTATTTGCCCCACAGCATGCTCCTTCGTGGGTACTACCTCACCCAAAGCAACACAGTTATGGATGAGAACCTCTGAAACTGATCAGAGGAAAGCCCTTTTTCTTCACAAGTTTCTCAGCTATGCTGCTTGTTACAGCCAAGGAAAGCTGGCTCGCACAGATGCCCTTGCATTGTCCTAAGGAGGCTTGCATTGGCGTAGATGTTGCTGGTTCTAGAGCCGCTGCACCTGAGGTGCCTGTAGCTACTATGCCTTTCAGACAGTGAGACCCTCTTCCTCTTCATGCCCAACCTGTCCTCTGGAAAGGGGAAGAGCGTGTCTGATCGCTGAGCCTAGGAAGAAAGTACACCCTCTTAGGTAGCCAAGAACTTGTATCCAGGCTACCAAAATCTCAGCCTCCCTGGGGCCCCACCTGATCTTCCAAGTCCCCACCCTTCCCTGCAAAGCATACCCTCACATCTTCACCTGGCTCCCACCTGCAGTTCTTGAGGACTTTTGACTCTCTCCCTAGCTGAGGACCTATGTTTAAGCCGCTCAAAGTGGCATTTCGACATTCATACCTAATGCAGAGCCATTGAGTTCTGTCAGAATGCATGCCCACTCAGGGTCCCGCCCACCCCCTCACTGAACGCCCCTTCCCATTTTAATTGTTTCGTTCCCCTAAATTTAGATGTAATTCAAGTCCGAGAGATGGTGGCTGGATTCCATCTGCTGGCCTGGAATTATTAGTATGACTTTTTGGCAGCATGACAGTAATGTTTCGACAATCTATATGTATTGATTTAGGTCGATAATAAACAATTTGATTAGCCTCCCCATCCGTGGGCTGTCATTTCAATCACTGGCAGGGCCCAGCAGAGTGAAAGGGGTGCAGCACGCACAAGTGGCAAGAATTCTCAAAATAAGAAACTCGGTGCTGATTAGAGGCCTGGCTTCAGTGAATTGGACAAGACAGCTCGGCTGCCACGTTATTAACTCCCTGAGAAAATCCCAGTCGTCCCCGGGGCCAGCCGCATATTCTGATGGGGATCGATAAGCAATCTCCGGTGTATATGGAATTCAGACTCGAATCATTTGTCTCTGGCTCCTTTCTCCAAAGGGAGCACTGTGGTCCAGACCTGGCACCCTGCCCCACCCCCACCCCTTTTAACTAATGACCCGCTGCAGAGGAGGCTGGCGGATGGCAAGGACCTCTTCCATCATCCCATGCATTTTCTCAGGTGGGCTAATGATGATAATGGCCTTCTTGCAATTTTTTTTTTAAATGCTGCTTGCCCCAGTGTCTTGGAAGTGAGTTTGTGTAAGTGATGGGCATGCCCCTCAAAGACAGAGAAACACATGTCCTGGTAATGGGCACCCCTCTTCTGTGTCCATACTGTTGATGAGGTTGTAACAGCAAGAGCATGGCTTCTGGTGGGCCTCCAGTGCAAGAGAGATGGCAGTGCCCTCAAGCTGAAGACTCCAGGACTGTGGCTCATTCAGGAAAGCTCCAAGTGTCCCTGTGAGTTGGAGTCTTGGGCCTTTGATCTCTAATTGGTGGCGTTTCCTTAAAGACCATTGGATCCTTGCCCCTTTGGTGCCAGGAGGTCTCTGGAAGACACCTAGAGTGGCTGGCACCTGCATAGAACCACAGTTCTTTGTTCCCTTCTTGCAGCGTCTCTGGCCTCCTACCTGCTCAACATAGAGGGGGAAGTGTGGACAAATGGTTAGGACAGGCAGCCCTAAGTGTGGCCTCTGGTGTTGTCCTTCATTTTCTTGAACTAAAGTTTCACCACATGAGACATGAGGTGACACCCCCCTCGCCTCTCTGTGATGAGCACGGAATACAAATACAGGCTGGCCTAGCCCAGCGTTGCTGGCATGGCAGAAGCTCAGCAAATATTTTTTAACAGTGATGTAGCCCAGTGCCATGAGCTAAAAAGCCGCTGCTTTGATTAGACCCTCCTTCCAAAACACGAGGTCTGAGTAGGGCTGGAGAATAGCTCAGCAGTTCCTAACCTGTAACACAGCAATAGGAGTTCCAATATATGACAGGGACACGTGCTGTTCTGCCTCGGCCTGAGGGTGGGCACCTGACCACTTGACCGTATCTGCTCCTACTTCTCAACTCTGAGGGCCCCTAGGGTCGTCTGAGCCAATGCAGGAGCTGCTGGGACAGCGGGAGAGTAACAATGTTCAGACTTTGCCTCTTCCTCCCTAGAGGCCTCAGTTTCCCCAGCTGTGTCCACCTCAGCTCTCAGATTGTCTGTGAAGTAGAAATCCCTATGGATTGTGAAGTTGCCAAAAAAAAAAAACTGGACATCCGTAGTCCCGACACCACCAGCATGGTCTCCACGCTCCTTCACACGGAAGAGCTAGCTCCTTGGCTGCTCTAGCAGAAGAGACCAGAGGCCCTGAGCCCCGACCTGGTGAGGCAGCTGACATCTCACCCAAAGGATCCATGTCTTGTGTGTGGGGCGGGGGGGAAGCAAAACGGTGGCTGTGATGACTCGATTTGGCGGTGAGAAACAATGGCCTAAAATAACAAGATTTCAACACTCGCAGCCTTTATCTCTCTTCCACATAAAAGCCGGGAAGTTGGCCAGCCAGGCCTGGTGTGGCTGCATAGCTGTGTAGAGTCCTTGGGGACCCAGTTTCCTCCCAGCTCATGACTCCCCATCCTTAGGGTCACAGGGGTAGCTTTGTCATCACTTCCCAACATGGTAGCCAATGGATCAACAGTCCAAGAAGTAACATAGAGGAAGTGACAAGAGATTGGGACAGGGGTCCAAGCCAATTCTCATCTTCCTTTTAAAAAAAAATATTTTAAAGAAGTTTTGGATGTACAGATAGAAAAATTGTAACGATAGTACAGAGAGTTGCCGTAGCATCCACATCCCAGTTTCTCCTTTTATTAACATCTTATCATATAATACCGTCAACTAAAGTCCACGCTTTGTTAGATTTCTTAGTTTCTACCCAACATCATTCTCCTGCTCCAGGATCTTACTGGGTGCTTGGCAGAAGTGCTGGACAGGTGTTCTGCAGGATGTCCCTCCACTGGAATATTCCTCCACGAATGAACTGGGGTTGTGGGCTGTGGGGAGAAGGCTAGAGAGACACACATTCTCACTCTCAGTGGCTTCCAGTTTCAGATAATTATGCATAGAACTGCTACAGTACTTCATGGACATTTTATGTGATATCGCAAATCTCTTAAAAAGATTCTGTCAGACAGTTGCACACCTCTGCCTCATTGCTACATTTAGCTGGTCACACTTAGCTGCAAGGGAATCTGAGTGATATGGGCTTCGTTTTTTGTTTTTTTTTTTTTTTGCTCTGTGCTACAATGTAACGGTTTACTTGTGGCGGATAATAAACAGCAGTCTCCATTGAGGGGATGAACAGTGCTGAAAGGGGCTAGCATCTGCAAACACAAAGGAAAGAATCAGCTTTAAATGTTCAGTCCCTGCTACCAGGGGGCCCAAGAGAAGGTTGGTTAGCTGTCCTTGCTCTATCAGAGTTCTGTGTTAAGGAAAGGCTTACTAATTCATTAATTCAGAAAAAAAAAACCGAATCAACTATCTTGAGAAACAAAGTAAAGGCCGTAGTCCCCATAAGGTGAATTTATAAAACCTTCCTGCAATGCCAGGTAGCAGATCTTAATGAAGAAATGGGCAGAAGCTTCCCATCTTCAGAGCTCCATGTGCACAAGGAGGACTGGCAACAGCACGCTCCCTAGGGTAAAGAACCTTGCCAAGGAAGCCGGAGGAATCACTAGACCTAGGTTTCAGAAAGGTTGGATGAGCAACCATGTCATGTAGCAATGCAAATAAACATGGCCAGAGTTTCCTTCAGCTGGCCCTGTTGGGAAGTCTGAAGGTTCTTCCTGGGGCCTAGTTACTACTAGAGAGTATAAAACTCCTCATACAAGGGGCTGCAGGGATGGCTCAATTGCTAAAGAGTTTACCCATACAAGGGTGAGGACCTGACTTCTGATCCCCAAACCTGTGTGAAAGCCCAGAGGGAACAGTGTACCCTGTCATTGCAGCGCTAGGGGGTGGAGACAGGAAGTTTGCTGGAGTTTCTGACCAGCCAGTTGAGTCAAACCAGTGAGTGCAGGGTTCAGTGTGAGAACCCATCTCAAGGGACAGGTCATAGGACAGGGCCTGGAGCACTGACTGCACAGTCACAAGGACCAGATTTCGGATCCCAGAACTCCTCACAAACCCAGGCATAGCATAAATGCATGTAGCACCAACTCCCAGAAATCAAGTGCCCTCTTGTGGCCTCTGCGTAGGCACCACCACACATATACACACATGCACAGACATGCACACAGAAACGTACACACATAAATCGCTTTGAAAAGTTGAAATGTAAGGTGGATGGAAGCTGAGAAGCTGACTCCACACAAGCCCAAAGACCCGAGTTTGGGTCCCTAGCAACCGTGTCAAAAGCCAAACATAGCAGGCACATATCTGTAACCCCAGCAGTGGGGGAGGAGCAGAATCAAGGGTTCCCTGGAGCTCACTGGCCAGTCAGCCTAGTAAAACTGATGAACTTCAGGGCCAGTGAGAGACTCTGACTCCCCAGAAAGGTGGAGAGTAATTGAGGAAGACACAGCATCCATCTACATGTGCATACCAACATGTGTGCCTGAGCGTGCACACACACGCACACACACACACACACACACACACACACACACATGAACACACAACACAGCACACACAGCATAAATAAATGAGGCAAAAGGCAATTGGGGAAGACACACAACATCAAATTCTGGTCTCCACATATAGTGTACACATGGACATGCACACCCACAGACACATGTATACATATGCGAACACACGCACCACCACCACACGTTTCTAATATGACCATAGCTCAGTAGTACGTGCCTGCAGTGCCAGCAGCTGGGAGGCTGAGGCAAAAGACTGGGAAATCAAGGCTATCCTGGACTACATAGCAGGACTCTGCCTCGACTAGCTATAGCAAAGACCCCCCCAACACAATATTAGAAAGATATTTCAAATTCTTCCTCTACTAAATGAAAATTCACTTTCTTTGCTTCCTTGTTGCCCATAACTGGTGTTCACAAGGTAGATAGTTACACACTATTTGGCTGTGCTTTCTTGTTCAGGATCATGTGCGAGGTTCAATTAGCAAGCAGACATGAGCTCCTCGAGGGGTTGGCCTTGGCTTCCTTTGCTCCGTCCAGCATGTCCTGGTTTAATATGGGGCTGTGGTGGACAGCCAGCAGGTCCACTCGTCCCCCTTCTCTATCCACATACCTGAAGAACCCAGCAGCTCTTCAGCCTCCATCTGTGCAACGGAACCAACATTTTGTCAGATGTGTGCAAGCACCAACCCAACTGACCCAAATGCCTGCCCCAGAACTGGCCAGAGCACATGCCCAGATGGGAAAAAAACAAAAATAGATGCCCCGCCCCCCAATGTCCAAGGATGTGTGGATGCTTCTCTCTGGATTGGGACGGCAGTTAACAAGAAAAGGCTGGAGTTATGCTAATCCTCATTAATATCCTCAGAGGGTGTGGGGGAAGATGGGCCGCTGAGCCTTGAAATGCAGTCAGATCCAGTTTTTATCTCCTCAGCTACAGTTTTATTGTGGTGAAATACGTTCACATTAGCAGAGGGCAATCACCCTAAATAGACAATGGGAGAGGCGTGAGATGGCTGAGGGAATTTCGGAGCCCCCTCCTAGCCTCCCAGCTCCAGGCTGCCTGGGTTTCTGCATTGCAGCTGCCTGTAGGTGGGACGGCGGCGAGGAGCTGCTGATGTATATCCGCGCGGTTAGTCTGCATTAGATTCAATTTATCCCCCAGCACTCATTGTTGCTATTGATTGATTTTTAAATTAGATGAAGGCAATCAGTAAATACCACCCAATCAAGTTCTAAAAACATACAGGAGATTAGACAATTTAGGGTAATCAATGGAATATTCCTTGATTTGCTACCACTCAATTCTGACCATAAATTACAACTATAACTTGCAAGTTAGTAAGCTATAAAACAAGTAGATGTGACAAGAAAAACCATAAGAAATGAATTAAGGGGCTGAAGAAGCAGCAGTGGTGTTGTCCTGTAACGAGGCGAAATGACGCCTTCTTCATATTTTACATTTTCTGTTGGGTCTTGTCACCAGTAACTGGTCAAAATAAGGAGGAAAGCGAGAAAGGCGTATTTTTTTTGTACTTTAAAACAATTGAGGAGGCTGGCAAACCAAGCAGCGGCCAATGAGAGCCTTTCTCCTCTCGGAGCAAGGGGTGAACGATAACTGATTAACCTAATTTTGTGGCTGCAAATAAATGTCATATAATTTTAGGCTCAAAACCCCAAGGTTTGTTAAAACCCTCACCTACCTCACAGACACTTTCAAATGCTAATGTGAAAGTCACACTTCTGTACTGTTATTTCCTACAAAGTCTAAGATGTAACAATAATTAAATGTAATTTTAGACCAGAACTTTGTACTCTTCCAATGCTATATTTGTCTGAATGTACAATCTGCCCATCTTCCATATTTTCAAGGGAAGCGCATCTCAGATGGCGGATTCTTTCTTTCTCCACCCATCCCATAGGTGCAGGGCTTCAGGGAACCCAATCAGCGTTCACAGGCAGAGACCCCGCAGCAGTCTCTCCCTCCCTCCTTTCTTTCCTCCCTCCCTCCTTCCCTCCCTCCCTCCCTCCTTCCCTCCCTCCCTCCCTCCCTCCCTCCCTCCCTCCCTCCCTCCCTCCCTCCCTCCCTCCTTCATTCATTGTTCCCTCAGAAAAGAAACACTGGAAGGGAGAAGGATACTTTGGGATTCCCCATGGCCTGTCCTTGTCAGCACATCGAGAGGCGAGAGGCGTTGTGGCAGTGGAAATGACCGATCAAGCCTAGGACACTCTCATGCCAATGTCTGCCTTAGATCATGTTCACTTAGATCATGAGCTGGTGACCTCTTTCTCCAACGGCTATCCTGAGCACTAAATGAGGTCTTCTTTGAGAAACCATTAGACACAGTGGAGAGTGTCACCCCAGGCTATGCCCTCGGCTGGCAGCAGTGATAAACAGAGATGCCTACACCAGACATGGCTGGCTGCTAGGCTGTGGGCCAGACCTGACTTACAGATGGATTTCATGTTGCCTTCATGGTGTGAAAACTGTTTTTGAAGGATTTGTTAATATTTTAAAAGCAGGACATTTCAAGAAAGAAAAAGAATATCCAAATTCCAGTAAAGCAGGATGGCCCACTGAGTTCATGTTTCCCACAGATCACACTAACCAGGGTTGGGCATGCGCCACTCCCTATGAACATGGGTGTGTTTTTCTGGGTGCCTTAACTCTCACCACTTCCTTCAGTGCCCTGCACTGACTCTACTTGTTCAGCCTTGGGTGGTCCATGAGCCTTGTCTTTCCTGGATATTTCCAGAAAGTGGAAGTATGTTCCCATATTCTATTGATAACCCTGGAAGTGAATGGCCCATTTCTCTTGACTCTTCCTCAAGTTTAAGCTTCAGACTCTATCCTAATATTATTTTTGTTGTTTTGCAGATGGTCTAGGCAGGCATGTTAATCAGGAAGTACAGTTTGCATGAGTGAATGGGAAGGAGGCTGTCCTAAAAGGGTTGTTATTGATGTGAAGAGACACCATGACCGCAGCATCTCTTATAAAGGAAAACATTTAATTGAGGTTGGCTTACAGTTCAGAGGTTTAGTCCATTATCATCATGGTGGGAAGCATTGCGGCAAGGAGGCAGACATGGCGCTGGAGAAGGAACTGAGGATCATCAGGCAACAGGAAGAGAGATACACTGGGCCTGGTTTGAGCATCTGAAACCTCAAAGCCCACCCCCAGTAACACACTTCCTCCGACAAGGCCACACCTCTTAATAGTGCCACTCTCTATAGGCCTATGGGGACCATTTTCATTCAAACCGCCCTAGAAGCTAAAGAATTCTGTAAGATACAAGTAGTTTGCTTCCAGGGTAAAGTTGGAGCCACCTGGCATCATCCTCTGTCATAACAGATGAGGTCATCTACAGGAAGTCACCTGCAGATGCTGGTCCAGGAGCCTGAGAGCCCAGGAAGGTGAAATTGGCCAGAGCCCTCTGTTTCCTATGGCGGCAGCTGCTCAGGAATGAACTCCTCTGGTGCTCCTGTAACAGAAGATGGTGCTAGAAGCCCCACCAGGCAGGGTTTTTTTCCAGCGTCGGCTATGAAGCACATTCTCCGTTTTCTTTTTCCCAAGCCTGGGATGTGAAAGAAGAGTTGGGCTGGCAACTTAGCTGTGACTCAGTAAATAAGGGAGGGGTTGGGCTCTGGTCCAAGGGCACATCCTGCCTGGATCCAGTTCTAGAATCTTCTTACACTTCTGAACAACCATTTCTTCCCAACCATACTCATCCCATCATCCATGTTTTGTTGTTGTTTTGGTTTTTTGAAACAGGGTTTCTCTGTGTAACAGTCCTAGCTGTCCTGGAACTAGCTCTGTAGACCAGTCTGGCCTCGAACTCACAAAGATCCACCTGCCTCTGCCTCCTGAGAGCTGGGATTAAAGGTGTGTGCCACCACCACGTGGCATCATCTATGTTTTTAAGGGCAAACAGTGGGTTTCTTTCTTTCTCTTCCAATCCCACAGGCTTGAGAGTTAAAGGAATCCCACTTGCTTTTAGGACCTCAGGGACCTTTTAATAGAAGCTTCCGCAACTTACTAACTTCTCTGCCTCAGTTGTACCTACCTGTGAAATGAGAACAATGGCGGCTTCCGAGCAAGATCAATACAGCTTGCTCCCCGGGAGTGAACATGTTCTGAGCAGTTACTGTGTGGCTGGTACTGTGCTAAGCCCTGAGCATGCACCACAGTGCCTGATGGTACATGGCGAATGTCGGCTGTGCCATGAGCCCTTTGTTAAGCAAATCTCCTTGCATCTCTGTAAGCTCACAAGAGAGGTTTTTCATTATCTTCAGTTTTTTAGAGAAACTGAGGATAAAGAGGGTCTATAATTTGTTCCAAGATCAGACAGCTGGTAAGGGAATGGGCTGAGACCCTACCTAGAGAGCTTGAGCACTTCCTCTAGAGCCCACTTGCCAAGGGCTACATCTGTATCCTTATCTCAAGCAATGCTGTGATCTCTACTGAATCTCATGTTACAGACACCAGCAGTTTCATAGGGATAGGTGCTTGGGAGGCTCTCTTAAGAGGCACAATGATGACAGTGATGGCTGGAATCCATGAGGGCAGGTGTGATCGCATTCCAGGCTGCCCATTTAGGTTCTAGGCCCTGGGCAGCACCCCAAGAGCCTCTCAGAGGGCTGCAGCTCTTTAGAGGGATTGCCTGGGGGGTGACCAGGAGAAGTGGCTTCACTTTATCATGGTACAGAACTGAAAGGGCAGACCAATTAATCATGGAAGTTTCTAAAAGTGCTTTTATTTTGCCATTTAGTATGCCAGCGAGATCATTTCCCTTAATGTATACTCCTGGTATTAACACGCCTTAATCCATCACAGGCTGTATTATGAAATTACTGGGGTTTACTCCTGGGTCCTGCGGAAGATCATTAACGCAACTCTTTCTGGGCCATACATCATCAGAGGTATTACCTCACAGGTCTAGGGACCCCTCTCCCTGGTTAGGTGGCAGGGCAGTCACAGTCATTTTTCCTTGCCTCCTCTGACAGAGGAGATTGCTTGCATTACTGAACAGATGGCTCCTGATGATGGACAGACATCACCTCCCACTGCTTGGTCAACTCTCCTCCCCCTGACCCGGGTTTCTCAAGGGGCACCCGAGAGGGAAACGGCATCCACCCAGTCACTCTTCCCTCCTTCCATGACATCCAGGCTGCTCAGACCTATGTTCCTGTGGCCTTAAGTCTGTCAGTGACACTCTCCTGGGGCTCTTCTCTGAGGCTGGGACTGGGCAAGAGGGGAGCATATGCCTCCTGGCAGTAACCAGCTCCAGGGCTCGCTCCAGTGGGTCATCCACTGATGGCCTTGCTTTCCCTGACTCGTAACCCCTGATCCATCTTGTTAACTTGCTCTGTTTTTATATTTTGAGGAGCAATTTTCTTTTTTATTTTTTAATCTCTCTGATTTTATCTCACAGAATTTCTGTGTAGCCCTGGCTATTCTGGAACTCACTCTGTAGACCAGGCTGACCTCAAACTCAGAGATCCTCCTGCCTCTGCCCCCCTCCAAGTGCTGGAATTAAAGACATGTATCACCACTGCCTGGTTATTTTAATAGTTTTTAAATTGACAAGTAAAATTATGCATATTTATGGCATAGAACATGATACTTGGGTATAAACACACACATGCACACCCCCTATGGGAGAGTTTAGTGGGGCTATAAGACATATGTATCACTTCACTGGTGTATGTATGTGTTGACATGTGCTCACCTGCTGAGAACGCTGATTATCCATTCACTTAGCCATTTTCAGATACAGAATACCTTGCCATTAACAGTTATCATGTCCTACAAGGCATCCCTTGAGCTTACTCCTCCAGTCTAACTGAAATTTTCTATTCTTTGGACAGAGTTCCTGACACTTCCTCATGTCCTGGCCTCTGAGCGTCACCAGCCCTGCCGTCTGAAATCCGTTTGACTCTTTCAGATTCTATAGTCAAGTGGTTTGTTTCACTTGGCTTAATGTCTGTCAGGCACTGATGTTGCAAATGAGAGCATTGCCTCTTAGGTCTGGCTAGTATTCTGCTGCTCATAGGGACCACTTTCTCTTAATCCATTCACTTGCTGATGGATGCCGGGCTTGGCTTGTATCTTAGTCACAGTGAATTCTCCACAACAGCATACCTGTTGTCAGTTGTCTGTCAGTTTAGCGCCAACCTAGGAGTGGCAATGCTAGGCCATGCCGTTTGCTCGGGACCGTCTGTACTGTTCTCTAAGTACATTCTCACCCACGGTGAGCAACCCACCCCATTTTTGAAGCCCAGACCTTACAGAATTCTTTAATCTCACCCATCTGTGCATATCAGCAGCTCTGACTGGCTCTCTCAGCAGAAAGTCTCTCAAGCCAGAAAGTCACCATAGTCAAGCCCAGCCGTGAGCGGTCCCCTGCCCAGTCTTCACCATAGTCAAGCCCAGCCGTGAGCGGTCCCCTGCCCAGTCTTCACCATAGTCAAGCCCAGCCATGAGCGGTCCCCTGCCCAGTCTTCACCATAGTCAAGCCCAGCCATGAGCGGTCCTCTGCCCAGTCTTCACCATAGTCAAGCCCAGCCATGAGCGGTCCCCTGCCCAGTAGTCACCATAGTCAAGCCAGCCATGAGCGGTCCCCTGCCCAGGCCTTAGTCCCACAAAGCTTCTCTTCAGCACAGCCAGGGAGAGCTGTTAGAAACATAAGTACCTAGATGTTGGAAATGTTCTATATGTTGACCTGAGACCAGTGGTGTGTATGTGTGTGATTACTCTTCAAGATGTCTGTCTACTAAGACATGTGCATTTACATGTCCCCAAATATATTTTATAGCTCTTTTTTTTTTCTCTTCGTAGTAATGAGGATGGAAAACACACACACTGGGGAGACATTCCAGCACTCAGCTGCTGCCGCAGCCCACACCCCTTTTAAAGATTAAAGATAGGGTCTCACTCTACTCCTCACTGGCCTTTGACTTACTCTGCAGTCTAGGCTGTCCTTGCCTTTGCAGCTCACCTCTTTCCCACTCCTGCATAGTTGGATTACAGCCCTGTGCCATTAGAGTTTGCTACCTTGATTTTTAAGTAAAATAAGAAAAAGAACAAACCAGGGGGCTGGGAAGATGGCGCAGTGGTTAAGAGCACATACTGCTCTTCCATAGGTCCTAAGTTTGCTTCCCAGCACCCTCATCTGGCAGCTCACAAATGCTGGAAATTTAAATTTAAGGGAATCGAATCCCTTTGCTGAACTTCTTCGGCCTTCCCTCCATTTCCTAAAATCCCCCCGGGACCAACCATCCAACCCCAAAATTACCAACCAAATTTTAAAAAAAAACAACTAAAAAACATCAATCTGAGCCAGTCATTCTCTTAATCCTCAGCTGCAGGGATAGACGTCCTACTCTTGATGAAACTCTGATGCCCCTGTACTACCAGCTGCCCTCCACATCCCAATTTCTTGCCACGAGCCCTACTCCAGACCTCAGTCCTACTCTGCAGATATTGAGGGCCCCTGTGCCCAGCCCAATCTTTGGCCTGGAACCTTACTCAAAATGTCTGCAGTCTTAGCTCAAGGACACCTCCTCAAATGGTCCTGTCCAGCCCGAGATATTCCACGTTCCATACCCTCCTGATCACACTCTCTCATTACTCTGGCTTATTTCCTTCACCTCCGTGGAATTAGCTTTCTCCTGTCTCCTTGGGCTGCAAGGACAAGCAGGACAGGAAACACACGTGCGTAGTTGACTCGTCTCCCAGGTCCTGCCCTTCTCTTCCTGGACTTGCCCTCCCATCTCTGGTCCACAGAGATAACCACATTACACGGACATCCTGTCAATCATCTTTGTATCAACCTAAGGGACTTCTTTTGCCCATGGTTTCAAAGGTTCCTTGCTCAGGCAGGAAGATGGGATGTGGTGGAGCTGTACAGTCTGGGCAGCCACGCAGGAGAGGTGCAAGACAAGAAGGACCCAGGGCAGGACACAGCCCGTAAGACAAGCCCTAGAGAGCCACCTCCTCCAAGTCGTCCCCACCTTCCACAACCGTATCGCTGTCCCTCCACCCCCATCCCCGCCACAACCGTCTACTCACAGTTTGAATGCACTAATGGATTAAGCCATTGATTAGGTCAGAGCCTTCAGAAACGCCCAGGCTGACATGCAGGGGTGTGTTATACCAATGTTTCAACACTGGATCTCTCAACCCACAATCCAGATTAATAGTCACGGGATTTCAGTGCGGAAAGAAGGCACCAATAGGCTGTGCTGTCCTTGAGAACAGACTTGCAAGGCAGCTGCTGGGCAGCGTAATGACTTTCTCTGCAAAGTACTCCACAGTCAAATCTTTGGTGAATACCGCGATGCCTGAACCCTGTGGGCAGTGAGCATGAGGAAGAGATGCTGGGCTGAAGGCAGCCCCTGCGCCTTGCAATGCTTCTGTCAGCCAAGGTAGCAACTCAGTGTGCTGGGGAACTCAGACTTCAGAAGCTGTGTGCCTGTGTGTTAGTCAGGGTTCTCTAAAGGGATGGAACTGATAGAATAAAGACATACCACACACACACACACACACACACACACACACACACACACCACTTGTATATGTATTAGACTGGTTTACAGGACGAAGGCTGGGAAATCCAACAATGGCTGTCTCACGCTGGGAAAGCCGAGAATCTAGTAATTGTTCAGCTCAAGGCTAGCTGTCTCGGCTGTCTCAATCTGGTGCTGAAGCCTGAAGAATCCTAGAGCTGCTGGTCTTCGGTCTACAGTGGAATCCCAATGCAGTGGTTTTTTTATATCAATAGAGGAATGCCACAGCCTCAGCAACAGGACAGGTGAACTTGACAACAGGAGCGAAGGCAACCAGGCTGGCATCAAAGTCTCCTTCTTCACACCCTTGTATCTAAGCTGGCAACAGAGGGTGCCGCCCAGATTTAGAATGGATCTCCCTACTTCAAACCATCTGATCAAGAAAATCCCTCACAGAAGTGACCAGCAGCTTAAAATCTGAGTTGATTCCAGATGCAGTCAAGTTCACAGCTGGGACTCACAGTCACAGCCTGTGCAGAGGAAAAAGCTACGGCAGGGCTGACTTCCTGTGACTGCCCCAAGAAGGCAGAGAGAGATATAGCCTTGGCCTGCACATATGCGAGCAACAGGGAGCTCACAGGTGTCAACCCTGGCGATCAGTCCAGTCACTAGGGGGACTTGTTCCTTATGAGCGGCGTTCCAGGCTGAAGCTCAGTGGTGGGTCTCTCCAGAGGGAAGCTGGCATGACACTGGCTCTGATCCCGCTGGCATTTCCAAGGTGAGCTCACTGAGAGTCCTGAGTGGAGATTTGAGGAAAGGGGGCCCTGGGACCCGGATACCTAGGACAGGCATTTTAGATCAGTGTCCTGTTAGGTTTCTCTAAAGGTTGCTTGTATGAGGGAGGTAACATAAAAAATTTAATTGTGGCAAGACACCAAGACAACAAAGGCATGGCTTGTCAGCGATCTGGTAAAGCCAGGGCTTCTAGACTTAACCATATAGCAGCTCTGGGACCATGAAGGCATGTGACTCATTCCTTTAGAACACAGAGACTATCCACTGACTGCTAAAGTTAACCCCTAGCAAACCTGGTGGCATCCTTAAGCAAGCTCCCTGTGAGACAAAGAAATGTTTGGGGTGGAATACCATCTTCCTTAAAGGACATGTCTCATAGATCCATGGGGACACTCACAGAGGCCATGGGGACACAGGATAGGTGTCAACAGACTTTGCCAGGAGTCGTTATTGTCATAGGCTTGGACTGACATGCCTTACCTCATGCCATGAGTGGACAGTCTGTGCCTCCCAGGTAGTTCTGTGTCTCTATGGTCATGATCTTGGTCAGCCACAGGGCCAAACAGTCCTCCCCATCTGGCTCTACTAGACTTTACCCATCACCTCTGTCAAGGCCAGGGCTGAGAACTGGATGTTATGACTTGACTATGAAGTGCCCCACTTTCCATGTGACCGTGTGTTTGATCACATGCTCTCCACCTGATGGCAATGTTCCAGGAGGTTGTGGAACCTTCTGGACACGGGGTAAGGGTTCTAGGCCAGCTCAGCTTTCAGCCTGGTGCCTTAGGACTACCCATGGTGTGTTCCTACTGTGACAGTCACAAGCCTCCAGGGTTATCAAGCCTTTCCTGGCACGATGAATTAGATCCCCTGAACTGCGAGCTGGAACAAAACTTCCTTTACGTTGTTTATGTCAGGTTTTCTCTCACAAGAAGGAGAATTTGAAAAAACCAATTTGCCGGGTGGTTGGAGAACCTACCATGTTAATAATCTTCTCTGGTTTTAGCTTCCCAACACACCACACCCCCTAAAGAACATCATTTTATTTCATCCTCACAAGTACCCTAAGCAGCAAGTGCCACAAGGCCCTCCACTTTCTAGCTAGGGAAACTGAGGCACCAGAAGCCCAGTTCAAAAGCTCTGACCAGCTGTGGGAGTGCTCCCCACAGGACAGTTCCATAAACCACCATGAGTAGACCCATCCGGCAGCCCAGGGTTTGCCTCGGTTTAGGGCTGTCTTAAATGTCACACTGTCTCTGACTCAGCGTCATGCAATCTGTGCCTGAAGAGGGCTCATGCCACCAGCATCTCCCTTGTGCCCTCTAGAATGTGAGCCCCTCCTCAGAGAAGAGAGAAGTGGAGCCTGGACCTGTGATGAGGAGCCCTGGGCAGCTATTGGCACAGGACAATGATTGGGCCAAGGTATGTCAAGCCTATGGAAGAGCCACCAGGAAACCTAAGGACGTCCCTGCTCAAACAGCCAGATCCGTCAGAGGCGCATGGAGCTTGGCAGACTTACTCCCAAGACTACTTGGCTGATTTAATTACCACAGTCCCTTCTCTGCACCTTTGTCCTTACTGGCTCCTTTGTTAGGAGGGATCAGGGTCTCAGGGGAGTCACCATGCACAGCTGGCATCCACACATTGGTTGTATGTGGCTTTGCCAGGTTTGGTTGTGTTCCCCCAAATCAGTGGGAGACACTTGGTTATAGATTAATGGCCAAAGTACAAATTGTTCTGGACAAATTTGGTGGAAAGTCAGAAACCACAAGATGACAAGCCACAGCAAAGGTCAACAGGCAGTTGGCAAGGCATGAGTACAGGCTGCTGGACTTTGTAACATAACACCAAAGTGCCCTGGTTAGTCAAGCTCAGAAACCCAACAAACGGATGTGTGGCAAAGCTACATTGACCAGGGCTACAGCAGGCTGGCCTTCTAGGATTTCCAAGAATGTCGGGCAGGTGAGCTGTGGCTTGCTTGATGGAGAGGAAAATGCTGGGCAAGTGGCCAAGAGGCTATGGTCAGATTCTGTATTCTTCAGTTTTCCATTGCTATAAAAAATATTTCAGGTTAGGTAATGATTACATGAAAGAGTTTATTTAGCTTGCAGTTTAGAGGCTGACAGTCCAACACTGGGCAGTCCCATTGGTTTGGCCTCTGTTGAAGGCCTCATGGTATCACAGCAAATGTACATGTGAGGAGTGACTGCATGGTAAGACGCAGCCTTGCTCTTTCAGAACAGCCCTCTCCAGAGAACCAACTGTGCAAACTCTTTCCAAGGCTAGCATTGCTAATGATCGAATTGCTTTACACCAGGCCCTCTTTTTAAAGGAACTGCTACCTCCCGATGTGACCACACTGAGGACCAAGTTTCCAGTGTACCAACCTTTGCGAACAAAATACCTGAGAACCATGGCCATCCCCATCCTAAACCTTCCATACAGCCAGATCAAGTTTCTTTGTTTCTTTACTCTCTTGGTCTCAGTTGTTTGCTGAGGCAAACAACATACCTAGACCTAGCAAGAAGCGGGCCTTATTTCTTCTCTCAGCTGACATTCCAGACTTGGTACCAAAAATCATTTTTTTCTGAACATGGAAATAGACATCTTTTAGTCTTGCACAAGACATCTTGAAGCCATCATTGGTCACTACTAAGCTCCTGGAAGTGGCTTAATTAGGGAGCATGCTGGCCTTCTGGGATTTGGTCAAGGGTCAAATATCAATTGGCCATTTCCTGGTCTATGACCTTGAACTCATACTGAAACCCTTCAGAAACACAGGAAGGCAAACTCTCCTAGATATCTATGTTTCTGGAAATTCTGAATAAGTGGACAGGTATGGCTAGAAGATCCAAGCTGCTTTCTGTAGGGCCTGATGTAACTTCCCCTGGCCTGAAATGTCCATATTGCCAACCCACCCACAGATACCCCTTCATGATCAGAAAGCTGGCCATTTTTGACTAAATCTCCCCCATGGCTTTTATAGTTTGCTTTATGTTTCTTTGATAGACACTACAACCCAAAACAACTTAGGGAGAAAGTGTTTACCTCTGCTCGCAGGAGAAGCCAGGACAGGTGAACAAGGCAGACGCCGGGAGTCAGGAACTGAAGCAGATGCCATAGAGGAGGGCTGTTTAATGATCGGCTTCCTCTAGCTTGTCCAGCCTGCTTTCTTGTGCAGTCCATGTCCATCTGCCTAGGGATGGCACTGTTCACCCACCGTGGACTGGACCCACTTTCAATAATTAACAATCAAAGAAATGCCTCACAGACAGGCCACAGGCCAATCTGATTGTGGCAATTCTTCAGTGGTGGTTCACACTTCCCAGACGACAGATAAAGCTAACCATTCACAGGTTTCCTGATGGTTCTTTCACTGCTTCCTATTTGTTTACATCACAAACCTGCTTTTATTAATAGCTATTTGATTATTACATCTCTTATCTGTGTCTCCAAGCTGTCACTAAGCTCTTATGGGTGGACAAGTTTTATTTATAACTGTTGCTCATTCCTGTATAACTATCCAAGGTCAATCCCAGGATAAATAGGTGGATGAATAGATGGTTGGATGGATGGATGGATGGATAGATGGATAGTGAGATGGTTAGATGGATGGATGGTTGGAAGGATGAAAAAGGATGGATGCATTAATAGTTGCTTTGATGTGTAGGATAGATGGATGAGAATGGATGGGAATGGATGGTTGAATGGTTGAATGAACAGATGCTTGAATGGATAAGGATGGATGGACGGATTAATGAGTGGGTGGGTGGGTGGATTGATGGATGCATGGGTGTGTAAATGAATATATATTTGAATGGACGAGGATGGATGGATAAATGGATATATGCTTGAAAGGATAAGGATGGATGGGTGGATGGATGGATAAGGATGGCGGATAGATAAGGACAGATGAATGGATGGGTGAATGGAGAAGGCTAGATGAATGGATGAAAGGTTATGGTGAGGAACAAGTAAGACAGCATTGTATGAACTGCTTTGAAAATCATGACACAACTCTGTAAACTCCTAGTGCCAGACAGTGATGGAGCTTTATATGCTGCATCTCCTCTGTCCCCTCAGTTCTGCCTCACAGACGCTGTTCTGTGCAAGGAGAATCTTGCGTGCTGGTGAAGTGAGTTCACTTAGACCACAGACTGATGGAGAGTAGGGTTTCGAACCCAGTGCGTCAGCTTAAATGTATCTACTCTGCCCCAAATCATTACAAAATGACCATGGAGTGAAATCTTTCTGCCTACAGACCAGTGTGCAGCCAAACACACCCACCAAGGGAAGGCCCACAGTGATCTTTGTGGCACTTTGTCTTCTTCCTGAAGCCTTGCCTGCCTTCTCTCTCATTGTACGCTGCCCCTTGCTACTGCCATTAAAGCCTCTTCACTTAACGCTGATGCGTCTCTAAGGAGGCACTCCTAATTACCTCTAACACAGAAGCAACTCTACTAAAATTAGGTAGAAAGCGGGGGTCGAAGGAGCCTTGGCAGGAAAGGATTGACTGTGAATTAGTTGCAGCCTCCTTCGGTTCCTCTAGAGGGGTTTTAGAAAATTCTTTTTAATTTCAGGACGTGAACCCAGAAATTTGGAATTTGCAGAGTAGATGGTTTCGATAGCTAAGTGTCATCCTGCCTTTCTCTTAAGATTACTTATTTATTTTAGATTCTTTATTGTTATATGTATGAGTGTTTTGCCTGCATATGTGTATGGTACGGGTACCATGTGCATGTCTGGTGCCTGCAGACTTCAGAAGAGAGCATTAGATGCCCTGAAGCTGTAGTTACAGATATCTGTGAGCCACCAGGTAGGTGCTGGCACCCAAACCCAGGTCTTAACTACTGAGCTATCTCTCTAGCCTATATCTCATAGGAGTCTTAGAAGAACCATATAAAAAAAAGAAAAAGGAAAGAACATTAGGAGAAGCCCAGCAATGTGAAGAAAAAGCTAGTGTTGGCTACTTATCTCTCCATTATAACAGAAGACCTGATGGAAACAATGTGAGGGAATAAAGGGTTTATGTAGACTCGTAGTTTTAGGGGTATCCACCCAGTTTGGTGGGAGGGCACCTGGGGAGGCTCCATCTGTGGCAGTGGAGGTTGTATCTGTGGTGGGTGTTTCTGAACTGGTTCATCCACATCTTGGTAAACCAAGAATGTCACCTTCAAGGCCAGTGATCCACTTCTGCTGGCTAGACCACAGACTTAAAGACTCACAACCCCTAGAAATGTTGCCACCAGGCAGGGTCCAAGCCCGTAGGAGACATTTCACACTTCAAACCTTAACATTCTGCATGCGTTTGGAGAGACAGTTCAGTAGTTAAGAGCACTTGCTGCTCTTGCGGAGAATTGCATATCCATGTTGGTGGTTCACAATCACCTGCTCCAGCTGTGGCCTCCTCAGGTTCTATACTCATGTAAACACACGTGCCTGTATGCACACGCACATACATATAAATACAAACAATTTTTCCAAAAGGATATGCTACTACTGTTCAACATCACTTTAATTGCAAACTCATTGTGATGACAACATAGCTTCCTCATAGTTTTTATTTAATCACTTTACAACCCCATGCAACAAACACTGATAGATGCATAGTGTAGAAATAAGTGCCTCGTTGGAGAGGGTCAGGACCTGACCTTGGATACCATGACAATTTTGTCTTTTCTCCATAATGCACAGCAGTCATGCACTCATGGACATTGGATAGCACTTCCGCTTTGCACCCGGGGCCATTGCACACAGCCTGAACATCAGCCAGAGGCACAGAGTGGAAAAATACAAAGCATAACCAGATGGTACTAACTGAACCTCCAAGGACCCTGTGAGCTAGGGCTGGAACAGGAAGACAGAGGGCCACCTTACATAACCTCAGCTAGGAATGTGTACTTTGGGCAACTCAGTGCTCTGTGTACACCTACAAATGATGGTGTATAATGATTTCAAGGTTACAAACACATGGTCATCAGTGACAAATAACAGGGGATATGAAGAAGTAGAAGAGGAGGAGGAGGCAGAGAAGGACGACGATGAGGAAGAGGAGGAGGAGGAAGACATGCGGGTTGAATCAGGGTAAACCCTAAAACCAGAATGAGAGGGCCATGATAAGAAAAGGTGACCAATGAAAAGGCAGAAGCCATGTGGTGACAGAACTGGAAGCCGAGTAGCTGTGATGCAAGAAACAAGGCAACCAACATCCATCCAGACCTCCTGGGGGAGAGAGAGAGAGAGAGAGAGAGAGAGAGAGAGAGAGAGAGAGAGAGAGAGAGAGAGAGAGAGGCCTGCCTGTGCAGGAGAAGAAGGGCACACACCAGCCTGAAGGATGTTAACAGAATGTATCCTGCTGCTCAAGGTCAGTTAGATGGTGACCTGGCTATGGCAGCCCTAGAAACTGACCCAGAACACACAGTTGTCACCTGGTACTAAGGACAACAGTCATGGGGTTCTGGAGAATCCTTTCCCAGTGGAGGGCCAACCCTCCTGGAGTCCTACAACCCTGCCTCAATAATGAGAGAGACATTCTGTGGGAGATTTGGGGAACAAGAGTGTTTGGTGGGTTATTAGTCAGAGTCTCAGGACCCAAGTCACTTGTAGCCACCTCCCAGCTTCAGGGAGCTGAACTCTTCACACACCCAGGCAAACACTGGCATGGGGCTGCCCACATCTCTCCCCAGGCTCTGCTCACACCAGAGTTCCATCCCTCTGATGCTAAGATGGAGTTCTCCTGTTCTCTAAAGCCTCAGTAACATGAAGAGCATATTTCCCTGAGGTGGGTGTGAAATCAAATTCTCCTATATGTGGAGTAGAGTGACGGGCATTGCTCTGATGCTACTTCCGGGATTCTTCAAGACCCAAGGACAACAGCCAGAAGTCCCGTTTGTAGAGGAGAGATGGCTGTACCCCTTCACATTACTCTGAACATGGATTTCATTATATCCCCTGGATTATGCCTACTTCAGAGCAAGCTGCCAGGAGGTGAGCCAGATGCCCACATTCTGCTAAATGTCTCTGTAGTTTGATGGGCCAGATACAAAGTGGGTATGATATAAGAGAGGGCCAGACACAAGAGCGGAACCCAGAGAGTCAGGGGACCTCTGTTCTGGTAGAGAGGACACTATGCCTTCTAGGGAAAGTTATTGCCTCCATCACCTTCCTTGGAACCACAAGGTGGCAGTCTAAGGAGGATACGGAAATGCTAAACCAAGTTCACATTCAGGACCAGAAAGGTAACCAATGTGGGCGGCTGCTGGGTATACCTCCAGCGTGCTCCTGGCCTGTGGTCTCACCTGGAAAAGGCAGCCTCAGCTAATTTTGCCTTTAACCCTAGGGCACATGAAAATGCTTGACCAGACTCAGACTCTCAGACCCTTCAGTTCTCCTGATGGCAATTCAGACCCCAAGAAAGGTGGTGCAGAATAAGAGACCACATCAGCACAAAGAAATCCCAGAGCTCTGCAGACACCCAAGCCTATCATACCATCATCCTTTTTCTTTCTTTCTTTCTTTCTTTCTTTCTTTCTTTCTTTCTTTCTTTCTTTCTTTCTTTTCTTTTCTTTTCTTTCTTTTTAAACTCTGGAGATATGGACATGCAAGAAGAGTTTGAGAGAACTTGGAGAAAGGGCATTAACCAGGCAACAAAAATGGAGGCCACAGGTGGGAAAACTTGGAAGACAGAGCAGTGGGAAGGCAAGGGTCTCCAGCTGGAATGTGACCTGGTTGTGCGTGCTCACTAGGGGTAGCTATTCACTCCTATCAGGCCTTGTCTCAGCACCTTAGGGGATTTCGAACCTGCAGATCTTGTGTGGGAACCTTGCTGTGTGGTCTACACATCCCTGACATCCTCGGCCCAGGAAGGCTTCTACACCATTGACATTTTCTTCCCAGACTCCTGAGCCCTCCCTTCAGGTGCCAGGTTTAATGTGACCTCTTCAAATTCATAATGTGTATGAAATGAGCAGAAAACAGCTCATGGTGAGTCATTCATTAATCACAAACAAAACAGGCCCAGATCAAGGGCATAGCAGGAACCATAAAACAGAAAAGGGAAGAAGAGTTGCCCAATCTCTTTATTTAATATTAACTACTTTATGTTTTATCATCTGAGTTCTGAGAAAGCTTGCTTTCTGCTCAATCCAAAGTCAATTGTCCTTAAGGACCGGGGTGCTAGCCTGTGGGTGCTGAATGCAGCCTGCCTTTGAACCAGGATCACTTGAAGGAAGGATGCCCAGCTGGCAGGCCCACCTCCACTACTTGGGTCAAGGGGTCTTGTTCTTAATCGCCTTTTCAGTATTGCCTGATGCGATCAGGGGAAACAAATGTTATCAGGACCTGTCCTTTGTCCTTGGAGTTGTAAACTTCACTGATTCAGAAGTGACAAGTGCTTAAGAGTAAGGACGCAAGGAGCCATCCAACAATCCCAGTGGGCGATGGCCAACGCAGACACACTCTTCCTCTGGGAAGCAGACTGTGCTAAGGGGTGTGTAGACTGCTCAATTATGTTTCCACCCACCCTTTGCTCTCAACTCTGTCATATGATAGAGACAGGAAAAGCGCAGGACCCATTTTATAAATGGGCAAAGTATGGCTGATGCCCAACAGGGGGTTCTTTCTGACCCTCCCACACACACCTTCCAAGAAGCAGGACCTGGGACTCTGTGTCTTTAACGGGTAGACGCTGCTTCCAGATGGGGCATGGCCCCAGGGCTGCTGGTTTGTCCTGAGTGGAAGAATTTGAGTTTGGCAGACACTGCGCTTTGTGAGGCTATGCTCCGCGCTACCCATCACGGAGCCCATTGTCTCTATCCAGCTGAGGAAATAGCTAGGCTCCACCACGCACTGATTAGTGTGCAGCTCCCTGCAAAGGTGGCAGGACCAGATTGGTGTGGGTACGCCCCCTGTGTCATTTGCACAGCATGGGAGCACTGTAATCCCAAGGTGCACTTCAGAAGCCTGTCTCCCAAAAGCCAAGCTGAGGAAAAGGCCGGAGATGGTAATCAAAGCTGCCGCAAATTACCTGGTGTTTGAATGAAGCAGAGGGAGCTTCGGGGGCAAATCAGGTTGGCCCCATCTCCATGACACTGAGGCTGGCTTGGTTGGGGGCTCAGGCAGGTGAAACACTCCAGTGGACTTGCTTTGGACATCATTTGGAAACTCTACAATGTCAGTTTCATTTGCATAGAAGTCCCAATGCTTCACTGTAGCCAATTCCCACCCAGGAATCTCCTAAAATGCGGACAACTGCTCTTACCTTGGCACTTCCAAATGAGAGATACCAGGCTGCCACTAGGGCAGTCATATTGTCCGGCACCAAGCATGACTGTGGTGCAAAGCCTGCTGGGAAATCACCATTTGGCAGTTTTCTCCACTTCATAAATGAGGAAATCAATCTCAAGGAAGAAAGGGTCGGGACTTACTGAGAGCTGGATGGATTTTTCAACTTCTTCTTCATCCTACCCTTGTCCCTCCCTCTTTTACTCTTCCTCCTTTGACTGATATATTCATTCAACAAGCGTTTGTTGAGAACATGCTTTTGTGCCAAGTGCTATGGTAGGTACCAAAACATTCTTTGCCTTCCCCAGTGGGAGCAAGCATCAAATAGGAAGGGCAGGCACTAATCAAATAATCACATATATAAATGGATGGCTACAGCTATGACCAGGAAAAACCCCACCAGTGCTGTTTGGGGGGGACCTGACATGGCATGGAGGGCACTCGGTATCCTCATCTGTGAAGTGGACTCCACTTGCATGCTTCCCTTCCCTGTACAGCTGGCTCACACAGGACATTAACAAGGAACGGACTTTGCAAACATAAAAGAAAACTCTCCAAATGCTGGGCTTAGCCTCACTCTGATAAACATTCAATACATGTTTGTTGAATTGAATTGCTGAATTGAATTATGCTACAAAAATAAAGCAAGGATTAGCAAGAATCCCCATCACTAACCGCAGCGTTCATTCAATTTCCCTGTGAGTGCAGAGAGAACCCAGGCTGGGTTGCCAGCACTAAGCCCTTAAGAGCCGGGAGGAATCTAGGGACACCTGGCCACACTGGTGTTTTACAGAATGGTAAATCGAGGCCCAGAGAAGGGGAATATTGTTCAGTGTCATATATGAAAAAGTGTCAGAGCCAGAGACAGCAACTTCCTGATGCCCTGAGTGTTCGAAGCTCACCTTGGGCCTATGAAGCTAGAGGTTGTTCTACGTGTGCCAAGTCCTAAGGATGGAAACATCTGGCAGCTATTAATTAGCGTTCTATTATCCAATCAGGCCCCAAGGCCCCAGACTCTTTCACACCCCCCACCATAATGTTTATGTCTGGTGAATGTTGATACCGTGCTCCATTTTATGTTCTGGAAACGTCTCCATACTCCTCTTTGGTGAGCCACACTCTCTCCTTTCCCATCCTCAGTCAGTGAGGTCTGGGCATGGCAGAATCTACCCCTTCCAGAGAACATAGTCACATGTCTCACTCCCAGCCAATCAACTCCTCCGGCTCCCTGAATGTTAGGAGTGATTCAGGGAGGAGCCTAAGACTCAAGGGTGGCCAATGTCTAGTGACTTATGGGTAGAATACATCTTATGTATTATTAATGGAATATGTCTTATTGGTGGAGCCCAGGTCATGTGACCATACTTCAGAGAAGGCTGAGATTTTCCATTCCTCTAGTGGGAAACAGGCTCCTTCCCAGTCATGGGAAGGAGGTCCAAACATAGATTGTATCAATAAATAAGTGCTTCTGCCATCTTGGGACAACTTCCAACACTGCGCAAAATGCAGCATTCAATAGATGATGCCATGAACGCGCCATGGCCCAACAGTGGTGGAAACCGTTATTTCCACTCTAGGATGGAGAAACTGAGTCCTGGGGAAGCCTATTCCTGGGCACACAGCAAGGACATGGGGAATCCTGTACTTCAAAGCCCAGAGCCACAAGACAGATTTCGATACACTGAATTCTATCTGGAAGTGACATTGGAATTCAAGTGAATCTGGAATATGACAAGCTGCAGGAATCTGAGGTGGGGATAAAACTGAGGGCTCTCCCAAGACCTGATCCTGAGAAAGAGGTTCAAAAATAAGGATCCTGAACAACCAAGAATATCCTTGGCCACAGGGTGCCAAGGAAAGGCCGTGACTGTGCTGGGGCAGGGTCGGCACGGCCCTCACTTGCCTCCTGGCACAGTCTTGGGAAACAGCCTCAGAGTCCTGTGAGCGAGAGAGTTGAAGGTGGCACTGTGTAGGACCTGCACCCAGAGGCTGAGGACACAGTGTTGCCTTGGGACTCCCCAGGCAGCAGTATCCTGGGGTCCTGGGGTGGGGAAGCCTTCCCAGAACCATTCCTGCAAACCCCCATGAAGCCCTGCACTGCGGAGCCCAGAGCATTGGTGGAGGTGCTCAGAGAAGCATCATCCCCGAGGGAGACTTGTTTGTGATGACACACAAAGCTCTCTAAAATACCCGGAGAAGGAGAGGTTTGAAGAAGCAAGAGTTTCTCTGGTAGCAGGTGGGGACAAGAGCCCAAGAAAGTCCAGGAGGTACACAGACCGCATCACACAAGTGTCCTGTGTGTCTTCTACAGACTGCCCCTTCCACCGTCCCCACTGTCTCCACCTTGCTCCAACCCCACCAACCGAGCTGCCTCAACTACAGACCCAGGAGCCTGTGCCATCTGGCTTCTGGCTAGGTTTGGCCGTCGAGTGACAGCCACAGACTAACTCCACTGCAGCCCAGCCTTGGTCCCTGGGGATCATGTGACCAGCCCTGGGATCTTGTTATACCTCTTTCTCTGGCTTTATCAGCCTGGTTTATCACCATTCTGGAGCCTATGGCGAATCTACCCCAGGTGGGGTCCCTAGACCCCGCCCACGCCTTGGTGAGGAATCCCAGCATTAAATTCTCTCTATTCCCCCATTTTTATCCACCAATGCTGAATGAGAAGAAGAAGCAGAAACCTGTGCAGAGGCAGCTGCCCCTGTGACCTTGAGAGGAAGGAGCCCATTGACTTTGGCTGTGTCTTCCTGTCTTCCTTCCCTTCAGTCAGACACACCTGCACTGGAATTGCTGGGTTTCTGTAGACCGCTGGGAACCTGGGCATCTTGTCACAGAACTTTGAATATTGTAACTTTGAGACCCTGTCAAGCTGGCCTTAGATCTTCATTATTGGGGAAAATGACACAAACCAGGGATTTCTACAAGTGACTGAGGGACAGATCACAGAACGAATGACTTCAGAGCCTAAGAGGAAAGAACGATTCCAGGTCTTTCACAGTTATGGAGGGTCTAAACTGTCCCAAATGAGAATCAGGCTGGAGAGAGGCTCACTGACACAGACGGGCTGTGCCGGTCCCACCTACATGGTGAGGTCTGTGAGACCCTTGCCTCCCTCCTCTCCCCCCAGTTCTCAGTAGAGGCAGCAATTGCCTCTAGTTGCAATTGCCCAGGTTCTGACAAGTTATAGAAAGTGTCTGAATTCCCACCCCTGACTTCACGCAGCTCAGGCTCTATACCCTCCTGCATAGCCCAAGTGGTCCACGATCCCAGGCAGGAGTCGGAGGGGACAAAGAAGATGGCTAGTTGCATACTGCTGCATTTAGGGAGAAAGGGCAGTGGGAGGCCTTTCAAGGAGCTCCTGTCTATCTCTCCCACTTTTCGGGTGACAGACACACCCATTCCTGCCTTACAGAGCTGAGGTTGGCTGTGGTCTAGAAGTCCCAGCCCACCCAAACTCAGGGGAAAGACCCCTGTATCATCACCGTTTCTTACTATGCCTCCTCCCCTGGGATGTCCTGACAGAGTTAGTGCTCAGTGTGCCCAGTGTGGGGGCTTCATACTTCCAAAGAAGGCATCCCTAGTCAGGAGCCATAGTAGCCAAGAACATGATAGTGTACAGTCCCAAGAGCCATGTGCTCTGAGACATGAGCCATGGCCTTAGAGAGCAGGACATGCCACCAAGGATAAGGCCTGAATGGACAAATGCCCAAGGACCTTTGCACACAAGTGGGTCAACTAAACAAGGCCTGGGACTAGAGCCATGACAGAAATCATCAGAAAGAGATAGCCAGGATATGACTCAAAGGACACCTGCCTCGGGCCTTTGTGCGTAGCTGTACAGGTGGTGCCACCCACAGCAGTCACCCTGTGCACTGCGTTGTAACAGCATTTAGCAAGTGACTGTAACTGACCTGAGGGAGCAGCAGCCAGGCCTGCTTCTGAGACACCAGTTCAGAAAGGCTACTAGAGATTCAGTTTTGGAAAATGTCCCCTTCTTCATCACTTGCAAGGCAATGGCACATGCCTGCGGGTCCTCTGATGTGGCCATCTCCATTTACCCCTACAGAATAGCAGAGGACCCAGCAAGGCCTCGGGGTGCCACCCCATAAATCCTCTTCTCACTGGAGGCCTATCAGATAATGATTTAAAGAACTAGTCACTGGCTGCAATTAAGCACAGAGAAAATAGATCAGTCCCATAATTTCCGTGTGTGCAAGGTCGGGCTGGATCCGTAATTAATGTTTGCGCCCGTTAATGAAATGCTCCCCAGCTCTGCACTTCTGTCATTCATGAAGGTAATTTTTCAATTGATTAGTAAAATAATACTTGAAAAGTAAATGCACCTGCTTCTTCACCGAAATGTCTCAGTCAACCGGACACACTGGTTGGGACACTAAAAAAATACCACTGCAATCCAGTGGAGACCAGACCTACACTATCAGCATGCAGAAATCCCGGGAAGGAGGCTAGAGGAAAAAGCAATTAGAGCAGCCGTGGTGACCGGAATCCCTCGGCAGCCCAGGGCAGCTGAGCAGCTGTGGCCATTCTGCCCAGTGCCAACCTGTGAAGAACGGTGGGCCAGATGCTGAGGCCTAGAGCTCCTGCCCAGCAGGGACAGGCGTTGGGTGGGGGAAGGCTGCAACAGAGCCCCAGTGAGATCTTGTACTGTGGGGAGCAGAGTGACTATTCTACAGGGTACTGTTGTTGGGGAGCATGTCACAAACCAGGGACTCACAAGTGCCTGAGGCACCCATCCACAGGTGTGCTGAGTGGGGTACTGACAGGCTGGGCACAGACACTCCTTCCCAGGGCCTCCCCTGGCCTGGGCTACCTGAGCCACTATTTCTTAGCTGTTAGGAAGTGAATCATTGGAATAAGCCTTATCTTGAAAGCAAAACTAAATATTTTAAAAACAATGTCATCTTATGTTTTATGGAAGAAAATACAGCAAGAGCTACAATGGAGTTAATTCTTAGAAGAAAGAGTCAAGTATTGATTTGTTCCTGTTTTTTATTTTCCAAATAGTTTATGTTTTTATGTCCCAAATATTTTAACAGTAGCATTCATCTCTCCACTTATGGGAGATTCTCCACGGCACTGAACCCAGGATCCAGACGAACTACTCAAAACCTGCAACCCTTTCCCGGAGCCATTTCTGTCTCTTTGCCATTTAAAGATTTGGTGATCAATTATTGAACATCAAATATTGAACCACTTAGCCCATCACCCTCGACAATTGTTTCTTCTTTCAGCTGATTGCCAGTTGCCAGTGGCGTGTCATGGGTAATAAGGCTTCTCCCATGTCACGTCCATAGACATCGTGAAATACCGTGCCTTTATAGAGATCAGCTATTGCTGTGAACAATGTAATTTATGCTTTAATAAATGTGTGTCAATGGCGATGAGAAGACCAGGCTTCTCGCGGGGGCGGGGGAGGGACTAATGCCACAAAGGGTGGGCTAACTGGTAAGTGTCTCCTTGTATCTAAATGATACTGGCTTGTCTTGCTTCCTGGAAACTGTGGGAGCTGGGTGGTAGACTTTCATGTGTGGGGACTCCCTTGGCCTGGACAAGTCTGCTTGGACTGAACCTGGAAGGAAAGGTGTCCCCTAGTACCTACCCTAGATACAACAGGCAGATCTTACCAGTCACTTCAAGCAGTAGGGAACTTGAGAGAGCACAGTGCTACAGACCAGACTCCCTCAGAGGACCAGGGTTGCAACAAGCATAGAAGACGCTCGCCCATGGCACAGCTGGGTAGTGTGCAGTCTTTGCTGCTGCAGCTGGTACTAGCCTAGGCCATAGACGCTGTCAGGACAGTCAACCTCTGTTCCCTTCCATCCTGGCTCTAACCTGAATGCAGGGCAAATGCAGTTCATTGGTAAGGACTAGGTCACACACCTCTGCTTCTCACTGTGGACAGGAAAAGGTTGGCCACTCTAGGGGATGCGGGAATCTGTCCTCAAAACTTCACTTGGAGGGAAATCTTACAATGTAAGAAGAGGGTCTAGGGGCTGGAGAGATGGTTCAATGGCTACACTGACTTAGTTTGCTGCTCTTGCATAGGACCTCAGTTCAGTTTCCAGCACCCATATCGGATGGCTCACAACCCTAGCTTCAGGGAGTTAACATACACTTCTGGCCACCACAGGCACCCATATGCATATGTACACACACACACACACATGCATGTGCGTACACACACACACGCAGAGAGAGAGAGAGAGAGAGAGAGAGAGAGAGAGAGAGAGAGAGAGAGAGAGGTGCATACATGCACTAAAGTAAAAATAAATTCTAAAAGAAGTTCTACACACAGAATCAGCTAGGAACACACAGCGCCTCTGCAGATGGGCTCCGTGTAAGCTGTGCCCTCTGACATTTGTGGGCACCTGCTGCACCAGCTGCTCCCACGTGCTGGGTTATTCACCCCCTGTGAAGGGAATCACAATCCCAGTTTCCAGAGGAAGAAACTAAGGTACAGAAGGGCCCAGAGGTTAGAAGTACTCAAGGCAGGGTCATGTTCCATTTTGTTTTTCTAATTATGGCGTTCTCAATCCAAAAGGCAATCCTGAGGAAGGGCCTTTAGTTTTCACTGGGGGGAAAACCCAGGCTGTACCAGCAGTCCAGATCCCAACTCAGAGCCGGGGGCCTGCCTGCACCTCACACCTACGCACACACGGTTGTCCTTGGAGTTTCTGAGGCCACTAAAGAAACCACAGCTCGCCGGGCGGTGGTGGTGCACGCCTTTAATCCCAGCACTTGGGAGGCAGAGGCAGGCGGATCTTTGTGAGTTTGAGACCAGCCTGGTCTACAAGAGCTAGTTCCAGGACAGGCTCCAAAGTCAGAGAAATCCTGTCTCGAAAAACCAAAAAAAAAAACAAAAAAAAAAACAAAGAAACCACAGCTCCAGGGATGCAGCAATGCTCGACTCTTGATCTTTGACCTTGGCTGAGAACAAAATTTGGTTTGAGTCCCCAGTGGACTCAGTTTGCTTTCTTTACTCAGGTCTCTGACCCACCCAAACCCTCGTGTTCCTCGTCTGTAAGACACAAAATGTAGAGTGTGTCAAAGGTTGCATGGTGGCCTTTTGTTCCAGACTGGCCCACACAGAAGTTCTGTTTGTTTATTGTGAGCCCCTACCTCTCCTGTGGTGTCCCCAGCTCTGAAGCCACCACTCAGAGAACCAGGGTTACCGCTTATCTGATGGTCTCAAATGATGGAAAGGCCACTGCTGGTCCAAGAAATCAATGTGTCACAAGGAAAAATGGAAAACTTGTCTGCTACCTAGCCATGCCCCGAGGGAGAATGTTCCTTCGCTGTCCAGGGGACAAGTCACTAGTCACAGGTGCCCACCAGAATTTAATTTTAAGTGAATTAAAATGAAACATAGCAAAAATTTCAGTTCCTTGGACACTTTCCCCCAATTCCAAGAACCCAACAGCCATACATGCCTAGAGACTAGGCACAGGGCATGACCATTACCACAGGAAGTGTCCCAAGACAGCCATGTTCCAAGTTTCCCCACAGGACCCCACTGTCCCTTTCCTCCAAGCACCTGGCCTGTCGCAGTCAACAGCTGACAGGGCACAGTGACCCAGGCGAGCCTGTCCCTCTGTTAGCTGTCTTCTTTCACAGAAGAGACTAATCTGTACCGCAGACCCTTTTCTCTGCGGGAACAATGGGAGCGGCCCAGGAAAGGGGCCCGCCTCACTCCCAGCACCTCCTTCCGACTCCCTTAATAGGTGAAAATGCTCCGTTATTTCAAATGAATATAATTACAAAATCCTCTACTTAGAGTAATGTGCCTCCTTTGTGGGGAGAAGACGTCTCCTCTCTCTCATCCTCTCCGAGAGGCACTTTACCACTCTGAAAGGCATGATTCACAGGTCTCCGTGGGCCACTCTCTCCCTGCTGGGCAGTGGGGCACAGTGACTTTGAGCCACCCTCTAGCCCCACATCTCTGGTACGCTGCCTCTTTTCCTGGGTGGACATGGAACTCAGGAGGTCACTCACATGAAAGACAAGCCATGACCACCTGACTCTCAGGAACATTCTCACTTTTGTTCTGAGCCACTCGAAGCTGAATCCTACCCCTCCCAGCCTGAACCAAGATGATCCCTCCCCCATTTCCTTGGCTGACACCAGAATTTTTTTCCTCTGGAAGAAGCCCCTCATGCCCGACTCCAAACCCCAAACCAACCCTGCCCACCCACAATGAGTTGAGTTCAAATCACAGCTCTCCCAGTGAAGCCTTGGACAAATCACTCTCTTCACAGCTTAACTTCTACAACATGAAGAAAAAAAAATTCAACTCATTGTCCATGCTTCAAGATTTCCTACTCTTCCTCGACGATTGGTCTAACCATGTACGTATAATGTTTGGACTTAGCACTGATTAAATTTTTTTGTCAACTTGACACAGACTAGAGTCATCTGAGAAGAGGGAACCTCAATTGAGGAACTGCCTCCATAAAGTTAGCCTGTGGGACGTTTTCTTGATTAATCACTGACATGGATGGACCCAGCCCATTGCGGGTATTGCTATGCTTGTGCAGGTGGTCCTGGGATATAGAAACGTGATCTGGGTGAGAATGGCTCTCATAGGATCGCTCATATGCTTAATACTTGGTCTCCACTTGTTTAGGAGAGATTAGGAGGCATGGCCTTGTTGGAGGAGATGTGGCCACTGGGGGTGGTCTTTGAGGTCTCAAAAATCAGCAGCACCCGCTCTTCTCTGCCTTGTGGTTGTAGATAAAGATATAGATAAAGACCTCAACGTTGTGTAGTGGTTTGAAAGGTACGGACCCCATAGACTCATGTGTTTGAACGTTTAGCCCATAGGGAGTACTATTAGGAGGTGTGGCCTTGCTGGAGTAGGTGCAGCCTTGGTGAAGGAAGTGGTACACTGTGGGGTAGGCTTTGTGGCTTCATATGCTCAAGCCACGCCCAATGTGGGACACACAGTCTCCTGCTGCCTGTCGATCAAAATATAAAGCTCTCAGCTCCTTCTCCAGCACCATGTTTGTCTCCACGCTGCCATGTCCCATCATGATGATAATGGACTAAACCTCTGAAACCGTAAGCCAGCCCCCAATTAACTGGTTTCCTTTATAAGAGTTGCCGTGGTCATGGTGTCTCTTTACAGCAATAGAAACCCTAATAGAGACAAGTCCCTTTGCTCGCCGTCATGGGCTCTAACCCTCTGAAACAGAAAGTCAAATTAAACACTCTCTTCTATAAATTGCCTTTGCCCTGGTGTTTTATCACAGAAATAGGAAAGGCAATAAGAAAAAAACCTGAACAACGCAGGAGAAGTAAGCCAGTAAGAAGGTTCCTTCCAGGACAGCTGCTTTGTTCCTGCTTCCAGGTGGCGGTTTTGAGTTCTCCCTTACTTCTCTCAGTGATGGAGTGTGACCTGGGAGTTATGAGCTGAAATAAATCCTTTCCTCCCCAAATTTCCTCTCCTTGTAGTGTTTTATCACAGTACTATAAACCCTGTGACAGACAGTTGTACCAGGGACCAAGGAGGTACCTTGTGCTAGCAGCTGAACTTGGTCATGTGTAAGAACTTCTCACGTGATACTGGTTTTGAAGACATGAGGGGATCATGGAAAGCAGCTTGGTCCTGTGAAAGGCCAGGGGAGGCCATTGGCTGCAGTAGAAGCCCCTAGATCGAAGGGGTCATGGAGAGCAGTGAAGGGTTGGCACCATGTGGTAGAGTCCTGAAGACAGTCCATCAGAGGCTGCTACTGAAGTCATATTCTGAGTTTCAGGGAAGACCCCAGTATATTAAAGATCCTGGTACCATGGGGTAACCATGGACAGTGTGGCGTCGAGGCAGCCTGAGCCCACAAGACAAGCTCCATGTGCTAAAGATGGTAGAGGCAAAGAAGTGAAGCCGTCCAAGACCCCCTGGAGCCCAGGGTACCACAAATAGGGCCCAGATGTCAAGCTCTGAATGTTTTACACTGTTGGGTTTCGTTTTGCTTTGATGTGATTGTAGCTGTGCCCTGACTCTTCAGTTTTGAAATAAGAAGTACATAACTTATTTTTTTTTAATTTTATAGGAGCACACAGTTAATAGGCCTTGGAGAGTTTAGAGAAACTTTAGAATTTTAGAGAGATTTAGAACATTAGAGAGATTTTGGCATCGTATTTGTGTATTTTAGAGAGACCTTGGATCTTTTAAAGAGACCGAACTTGAAAAATGTTTGATTTTTTTAAAAGACTGTGGAACTTTTAAAATTATATTGTTTCATGTCATGATGTTAATACGACATCTTGGGGACAAACGAGAAGAGAAAGGTTGTGATGAAATAGTGATGTGTTTGCGTTTCCAGTTGACAAGGGGTCAACTGTCATGGCTAGTCTTATGTCAGCTTGAAACAAGCTAGAGTCATAGGAGAGGGGGAAGCCTCAACTGAGAGAATGCTCCCACAAGACTGTCCCGGGGTCAAGTCTTTGGGGGCATTTTCTTGATTAAAAAATTGATGTGGAAGAGCCTAGACAATTGTGGGTGGTGCCATACCAGGGCAAGTGGTTCTGGTTTATACCAGAAGACAAACCAAGCAAGCCATTAAGCGATATCCCTTCATGGCTTCTGCTTCAGTTCCTCTTCCTAGATTCCCACGATGAAGGAGTGTGACCCAAGGGTTTAAGCTGAAATAAACCCTCTTTCCTGCCAAGCTGCCTTTGGCCGTGGTGTTTTATTATAACAACAGGAGCCCTAAGCCAGACTGGGAGCACAGAGTATTCTTCAGTTGAGAGCTGTCGGCTTTCTTCAGTCCTGAAGACACAAAGGGTAGACCCTGGCCAGGAAGGAACGAGCCAGAAAAATGAACATATCTAGGCTGATTGCTCACCGTGAGGGCCATGCTGTTTTGTGTACTCAAACACGTTCAAATTATAGCAGGTACCCAGCAGAGGGCACCTAGCAAGTTCTGCTTGCAGTGTGGAAATCGTGGAAAGCAATGGCCTGCTCCCACTGTTCTGAGCACCAGTGTACTTGAGGCTTGGCCCCCAAACCTTACTGAGCTGGACAGTCAAGAGCATGGGGCTACCCTCCCCCACACACTCTCTCTTCACAGCCTCCTCCCGACTCTCTTACTCTGCAAAACGTTCCTCCCTCTCCTATGTAGATCTGCCTCTCACAGGGAGCTGCCAGGGATCAAGGACTGGGAGTGACATGGGATCGAGAGCCACTGTACCAGATGGGTCTGTTATTTATGGACCCAATCTGAAGTCAGGTCCTGACACTGGAGATCACCATGCAGTGGCTGTGTAGCGACTGGTGCTGGCTGGGGTGTGCACACATTTCATGACAGAGGCAAGTGGGGCCTGTCCCCAGACAAGCCCAATCACGGGTGTGTGACTCAGTTGCTCTAAGGTCACCAACATGACCTGCAGATCAAGGAGAGCTTCCTGAAGGAGTGTAGACTTAGCTATACCAGGCATAGAGACCAGTTGTGAATGAAGGAGAGGAGAATAAGGGAAGGAGGTAGCCCAGGCTAAAGGAACGGTATAAGCAAAATGAAGGTTATCTTCTTCAGTGGGAAACACAGAGTGGTGGATGTGGAAGAAAAAATGATCTTTTGATTCTGAGAACCAGCTTCCCCAGGGAACCGGAAGCTTTTCGTTGGTGGTTCCATTTACACACTCATCCAAACATGCACTCCTGTGAGAGAGCCTTGAGGCCCCTGGAATGTTGGGAGCTGCATTTAAATCTATTTTGTTCTTGCTACTGAGCCCACTGAAGAGTCCATCAGGTGCTCTTGTCCCCGGGGACATGCATGGAAAAGAAATGAGAAACAAGGCCCAGAAGATCTTGAGAACAGAGTACCTGGAGGCTGAAGAGAAGCCAGCAGAGTGTGTGTGTGGTGTATATTGTGGTGTATGTTATGTGGTGTGTATGTGTGGTATGTGTCATATGTGTGGTGTGGTGTATGTGTAGTGTGTATATGTAATGTGTGTTATGTGTGTGTGATATATGTTATGTATAGTACATATGTGTGGTATGTATTATGTGTGTGGTATGTGTTTGTGGTTTATGTATGGTATGTATGTGTGATGTGTGTTATATGTGTTGTGTGTGTTGTATATGTGTGCTGTGTGTTATGTGTGTATTGTGTGTGTTATACATGTTGTGTGTGGTATTATGTATGGTGTGCATGTGGTGTGTATGTGCATTGTGTGTTATATGTGCGTGGTGTGAATTATGTGTGGTATGTATTATGTGTGTGTGTGTGTGTGTTGGCAGCTCCCAAGAAGAAGCATTAAAACCAAGGACAAGTTCCAGCAGACAGGGAGAGTGTTCCAGGAGAGAGGAGAAGCATATGCAAGTCACAGACAGAAAACAGAAGGGTGAGGGGACCTGGGGCTGGAGTGCCAAACAAGATGGGCATAGGGCATGAAGCCTTGGTGCCTTGGCCTGTCAAAAGCCAGGCAAGCCAAGAGGTTGTGGATTTTATTCTCAGCTTCAACAGGGACCTCACAACACGGAACTGGGTAAGTCATGTGGACATGCCTTCTGCCCTGTGAGGGGGGTGCAAGCAGTGCCCAGGTTTCCTGCAGCCAGGAGCGGAGAAGGGCTCCGATGGTTTCAAAAGTTTCAATCTAGCCTCTGCAACATTCTGTAACATGCCTGGCTCATCAGGAAAAGAATACTGATTCCCAATTTAGAACTCCAGATAAGCAATTATTATCTAGAAAGGGGCAAATATAACAGCTGGGGGCATCACTTAGTAGAGACTTGTCTAGAATTCCTAGAGTCTTGGATTTGATCCCCAGCTGCCTCAGGAAGGGAGGAGGAAAAGTGATATATTTGTGAACACCCTGGGGGAAATAAAGCTTCTCTCAACTGGAAGAAAAACAACAACAGAAACCAAAGGGGCTGAAGAGATGGTTCACAGGTTACGTTTTTGCTGCACAATCATGAGGCCTGGGGTTCGAATCTATGCATAGCAATCTCAGTGGTATCCCACAATGCCTGTAACTCAATCTCTGAGGGATCCAAGCCTCTCTGGCCCTCATGCACATGCTGGTATGTATGCATGCACACAGACATGTACACACGCATACCGGTGAATATATGTCCACACAGATACACAAGCAAATAAATTAATCAAATTAAAATATTAAAAATAAAGACTATTATGGCAGGATTTGTGTGGGTTTTTGTTTGTCTTTTGAAAGAGATAGGGTTTGGTTGCAGAGACCTGTTTGAAAGAGATAGGGTTTGGTTGCAGAGACCTGTAATCACAGTTGCCTGGAGAATTACAAGTTCAAGACCATTTGTGGCAACTTAGTAAGACACTGTCTCAAAAAAGAAAAGTCTGAGAATATAGCTCAGTGAGCTCCTAGTACCACACACACACACACACACACACACACACACACA
>JAQHUG010000066.1:4462140-4473005 GCA_028555095.1 Dicrostonyx torquatus | reverse complement strand
ACACACACACACACACAGAGAGAGAGAGAGAGAGAGAGAGACAGAGAGAGAGAGAGAGAGAGAGAGAGAGAGAGAGAAAGCTCATCATATATCATACATACATAAGCCTGACAGCTGGACAATATAAGACAGACAGATCACTTGAGCCCAGGAGTTCAAGGCCAAAGTTAGAAAGAGATTTTGTCGCCAAAGGAAAAAGAAAAAGAAACCCTATCCTCAGTTTCCGACATGTTCTGGTATGGAGAAGAATGGGGAGGGGGCTCCCTACTTCAGCTTACTCTCCTGCAACTTCCCACCCTCCATCTCCCAGCTCCTGGAAATCCAATTTCCTAGTTATGGCGTTGCTTATTAAAAGCATGACTGTGGAGGCTGTTTACTCCAAGATCTATTTTTGTCATAACTGTTTGTAATGGTTAAACCTCAACAGCTTAAACACTCCATACAAAATAATGTATCTTCAATAAACTGAAATATTAACCAATCATATGTAATGGTTCATTTCCAACAGATGCACAGCTCAGGGTCCTCGGGGCATCGTAGAAATTGAAAACCATATTGATGGACTGGCCAGCTTTCAAATTACACCGGGAGGGAGGAAAAAGCATAGGAAAAGTTCTCATTATGGCTCCCTGACATTAATTTGAGCATTTTTATATGTATGTCCTATTAAGCACTTTAAGTGCTTTTTGATAATTGTGCTTTGTAGTTTTTTACAGCACTTCAGCCTATTCCCAGTTCAATTTCCTCTTTTATCCGATGTTTGAAATATTGATTTCTGACAGATAAAAGCAAACCTTATAATCTCAGCAGCGAGCAATGAGTGAGTGGGAGAGGCTGCGGAATGCATCGGGGAATGGTCATATTCGAAACAGTCTTTGTTTTATTACATTTCGTCAACAGAATTTACTTACCGCTTGCTGATATTTATGGAAAAAGCCAGGCCGCGGAGCGGGCCGAGATATTGCCAATTTCAGCTCTACTTTTTGCATTTAGTAAGATAAAAGGCGCTTCCCCCTCGGAGCCCGGTGATTGCAGTGGCTTAAACTGCTGTCAGGCAACTGTGAGTAACTGTGATTTATCTCCTTCAGCCTGTGCATGGTGTAGCTGCAAACTTTTCCTCCACGTTTGCATTAAACGCTGACAGCCTGTCAGGGCGCTTACAGTCTCCCTTCTTGGGCCTACAGGATCTCCAAAGAGACCCTGGCCAGGGGAGAATCCCACACTCTTTTAGGCCGGGTGCCCCCTTAGCCCTGACTGTGTGCATTTCCAAGAGGTGGCTCCGGAATGCAAATTTGCCTCTGTTGTGGTGATTTCTGCCACAGTCAGTTCATGGATTACATATGGACCAACTTCCTGGCCCTAGATGTGCAGTGCAGAGGCCTTCCCATGAGGACCTTCACTCTCCACAGCAGGGGTTCTCAATCACCAAGGGTGAGTTTGACCACATACCCCACAGGGGGACATTTTTGGTGCTCATGATTAGGAAGGGTGTCCTGTTGGCACCTCATGATATAGGTCCGGGAATCTGAGAGAGGTCCTTTGAGACACAAGATGACTCTCCACAACACAGAATTCTCTACCCCCGCCAAATGTGGATGGGGCTGATGCTGAGAAGCCTTGATGGTGAACACAGGGGTTGCAGGTAGCAGCAAGGAGGGCAGTTAATGAAACAGAGCAAGGAGACTGAGACTTGGGCCTACCTACTTCAGACACTGCGGTCAGAGGAGGAGTGACACTCTAGGGGAAGTCCCACCTGGCAGAGAGAAGCCAGGAAACTTAGGGGCGGTGACTGTAGTGGTCCAGGATGGGGACCATGAGACAAACACAAAGTAGGGATGTGCTTCTGAAGTCACACTGGCAGAACTGACATCGCGTGACAAATACAGGAAGCCGAGGGCCTAAGAATGACAGACTGCCTCCTCTCTATAGACTTAGTACAGTGTGATTACAGGCGTCGTGCAGCCCGGAGAGAAAGGACTACGAAGAAAACAGCCTGGTGTGAATCACCATGGAGGTGACACGTCCATGTGACAACATCTCTGAAGCAGTGCAGGGATGAGTGGGTGATGGTCATCACATGGATGCAGGAACTAGAAGGTCCAGAGGATTTGCCCCAGCTTCTCAGCATGCCAAGAATGGCACCCGCCCTAGAATTCCCACAAGGTCCTCTCTGGTTTCCCTGGCTGCTGTGGGTGAAGAGTACAGACTCCTGTCAGGGTTTGTTTGTCTCAGCATCCTGGGAGACATTTAAAACCAAATAAAGACTGGCAAGGACTTGGCCAAGCTGCATCCAAAAGGAAAGTGGGAAAGATCCCACCCACTCAGGTGCCTGAGCCTCCTCCCCTCCCATACCTGATGTGCCAATCACTCCATCCAACAAATACTGAGTACCTACTGTATCCCATGAGCCCCATGCTACACAACGGAGCCACAACAAGAGAACCAAACAACCCAAATCCGAAGCTGCCTCTCCCGTCTGCTCTGCTGTTTAGTAGTCGTGAAGCTCTGGCAGGCTGGCTGTGAGCCCAGTGATGGGATAAAAGGGCACAGTGAGGGTCAGCATCGGCCAAGTGATGCAGCTGTAACATGCACGTGCACTCTCATTGCTTCTCATTCTGTAGGTCTGCGTGGCTGTCCCCTGGGAGCCAGGTGGACAGAACAGCCGGCATCTGGAGCAGTAGTCTGGTGGCATCCAGAGAGCACAGGGACACTTCTGCTAGCTCAGCATGCCTCTGCTTGCCTATGGCACAGGCTTCATCTCCCATTCGATTGGCCAAAGAAAGCCACATAACATTATGTCTGAATTCGACAGCATGGGTTGGGATCACGTTGCTCCAGTGGGAATGGGGTCTGCAGGGAGAAACGAGAGTCATAAGCCTAAGAACACATCCCAAGACCTCTGACTTAAAGTACTCTAGGTCCTCGGCCTCAAATCAAAGTCCACTGGCAGAATTTTTAAATTAGCCGCCAACAAATTTTTAATGAAATTTTATATCAAAAAACACAAAGCACAATTCTCTCAACACTTTAGAAGGACAAGCCACAGTGGTTGTACAGTTCTGTGGCAGCATCTCTGAAGACAACTCAGGTCTTCTCACACTGCCCAACCCAGCCCTGCTTTCTCCATTCCAGGTGACCTCCCCAGCCCATGGGCTCTCGAGCTGCAGGCAATGAGCTAATAATACACTGGACCAATGAGAAACTGAGACCCAGAAAAAAAAAATGGGCCAGCACAAACTCACAGGCCAATTAATTGCAGACTCAAGACAAAGGCACTCTAGTGCTCAGTGTGACAAACCACCAGGAAAGAAAAAGGTTCTGAAAAGGGGCCTGGGCCATGCAGACGGATTGCAACTTTGGGGTACACACCTGTCCCTCGCCCAGCTCTCAAATGATGGGGAATCAGTTGTCTTCATTGGATGAACACCTAGCATCACCTGTGATCCAAACCAGGTACAGAGCTCCACAGGGCTTACAGGGACAGCAGGCGACCCTCACCTTTCAGAGAACTGCCGGCAAACCAGATCAGACACTCTTAGAATGGCATCCACAGCCTGCTTTGAGCCCTGTTCCTCTGGAATACACCCCAAAACAGGAAGCACAGGCAAGGGTGATGCTGGTTAGGGACAGAATGCCTGCTGGGGAGCCTGGCTTGTGCGTGAGTTTGAATTTTCCTGCATCTGTATGCCTCCGTGTCATGGGGGGACTGAATCAAGAAGGGTCAGGTGTTATCTCCGAACAGGTGCAAATGGGCCCTGCTGAAGCGGGTGGTCAGTTAGCCCAGCTGCCACCCCTTAGGCGGAACAGCACCATGCTCCTCTGTAGGTCCTGAAGGTCCTCCTAAGCAGAAGCCGGAGGAACTGCTAAGGCCTGTTCCACTCCATGCCACGGGTGTATAAACTCCACCACACCGTGGGTGCTGGCCTCGTAGGATAGGGTGTTAGTCAGCCTTTCTCTCCTGTGGCAAAATAACTGATACAACTTCAAAGGCGGAGAGGTTCAGGGTACCAAATGCCCTTCAGAGACAAGCTCTCCACTCCCAGTAACCTTCCTTCACTCGGCCCCACCTCCTGACAGCCCATCAGTAGATTAATCCACTGATGAGCTTAATGCCTGATGACCCAGTCACCTCTCAATGGTGGCCCCAGGTGGCGACCAACCCTTAAAAGTGTGATAAGTCTTTGAGGGACACTTCATATCCAAGCCATGGCAGGTAGAGAAGTCTCCTGTCCCTAAGACGGTGGTTCTCAACCTTCCTACGCTATGGCCCTCTAATATGGTTCCTCATGCCTTGGCAACCCCAACCATAAAATTATTTCCTTGCTATTTCATAACTGTAATTTTGCTACTGTTATGAATTGCAATGTAAATATCAGATATGCAGGATAGCTGATATGTGAACCCTCCCAATGGGGGTCATGACCCACAGGTTGGAAACTGCTCCCCTGAGACCACCTGGTACCTTCCAACACTCTCAGGAAGCTCCAGACTTCCTGTGAGGGCAGGACTTCCTGTGCTCATGGGACCTCTCCACACCTACCATCGGCACTGCCTGCAAAGGCAACACATGGTTTAATCCCTGTCGCCAGGGCTGCGGGCTAGCCTGCACACTAGCCCCCAGGATCACAGCCTGACGTGACAGAAGGGTCAGGAACACGCCTACTTCCCTCTTACATTGTCTTGGGGGGGAGCACATGATGTTCTGAGTGATGTGTATTGTTGACATGGGCACAGCCATGCCAAGGATCCTGGAACGGCAAAGCCTTCCCCAAGCCAGGTTCAGGGAATTGGCAACGCCCCTCCCTGGTCCATGTGTGGATACTCAGAATGTGTACAGAAAGGTGGCTTGACTGTGGCTTCCTCCCTCTTCCTCCCCCTGCATGTCACAGCCGAGATCTGCTCTGCTGCAGAGAACTCCTACCTGGATGAACTAAAGCTGCCCCACTGTGCACAAACCCCCTTTCTTACTCAGCCTATACCATACACCGGCCTCCTTGGTTCAGACATATGAAATAAACACTGGATCTCCAGGGTGCTGCTGCTCTATGTCCAGCACAGAACAGAACCCACCCAACCCCAGCCTTTCTAAACCCGTGTCTGTGTGTCTGTCCTTTCTTCATTCCTTGTTGCTCCAGTCAGGTCAGCCCCAAAGTCACACAGGTTGTAGGCTGTCTGTCTGAAGTCACACAGGTTGTAGGGCTGGCTGTCTGAAGTCACACAGGTTGTAGGGCTGGCTGTCTGAAGTCACACAGGTTGTAGGCTGGCTGTCTGAAGTCACACAGGTTGTAGGGCTGGCTGTCTGAAGTCACACAGGCTGTAGGCTGGCTGTCTGAAGTCACACAGGTTGTAGGCTGGCTGTCTGAAGTCACACAGGTTGTAGGCTGGCTGTCTGAAGTCACACAGGTTGTAGGCTGGCTGTCTGAAGTCACACAGGTTGTAGGCTGGCTGTCTGAAGTCACACAGGTTGTAGGCTGGCTGTCTGAAGTCACACAGGTTGTAGGCTGGCTGTCTGAAGTCACACAGGTTGTAGGCTGGCTGTCTGAAGTCACACAGGTTGTAGGCTGGCTGTCTGAAGTCACACAGGTTGTAGGCTGGCTGTCTGAAGTCACACAGGTTGTAGGCTGTCTGGCTGGTTTTAATCTGAATGTGTTCTGCTTGGGGCTACATAGTTTTCCTCCAGGGATTTATGTTTAGTGGAGGAAGAATGATTTGTTGCTTTTTATAGTAACTTGACGACTCTCCTCTCCGACTGAGTATTATTTGTTTGTTTGTTTGGTTGGTTAGTTGTTTGGATGGTTAGTTGGTTTTTCCTAAAATTTCTGGGACTGAACTGAGAGCCTAGTGTGTGGTCGGCAGGATCCTTCCTCCGAGCTGCACTCCAGCCCGGGAAGATCTTGCGGGAAGTGAATCTGTCTAAGTAAAACTAGAGCCAAGTTAAAGAACGCCACCAGGAAGAGAGGTCAGCACAGGGCAGAGTGAGTGTGGCCTTCGTGGTGGCGCGCTGAAAGCTGCAGGTCCTCGGGGTCCCAAGGGGACACCCGGGCTGTGAGAACTGCTATCATATATTCTTGTCACTGTGTCCTCAGCTTCTGCCAGTTACCGAGATGGAGTTTCTAGAGATTACGAAAGCAGAGCTGTGAACACTGACTAGGGGGCAAGGAGAAAAGTGTGAACCCCCACGAATACTGAATCCTCTACAGGAACGACGCTGCTTGTGGAGCTTGAGATTGTGGCAGGCATTACTAATCAATCCTGTTTCTAATTTCCCTTGACCCCAATGTAGCCCCAGGATCCATCTTAACGCTGCACTCCAAGCACATAGTCAGAATTAACACACATGATAAACCCTATTTGTCATTCTTGGACTGGTTCTTCTTCTGGAATTGATTATTGTCCCCTAAAATTACAAACCGCTTGGCAAGCAAAAATTTGTGGGACCTCTGAAACCTTAGGAAATGGGGTGAACCCTATCAAAGGTATGAGTCAAGACATTTCACCCCTGACGTTTCCTCAGATCAGAAGACTGTGAAAGAGTCTGCCTCTTCATTTACACTAAAAGTCTGCACTCAGGCTGTGGCCCTCACTGAACTGGGGAGAAGCAAAACTCACCCATGAGTTCAAAGCCCCTGTTTTACGAAAAAGGAGCAAATGGCCCGGGATGCTTCTCAGGAGGCAGCTCTGGCACTGAGGATTTCCTTATGCCAGGTGCTACCAAGCTGGGCATCTGCCAGGCAGGGAGACAGAGCAGGCAGGGACAGAACAGGAGTCACCTCCTGGAGCTCTGTGCATGGTGACCAGGGAAAGGGAGCCACCACCATCACCTGTCCTTAGAAGGTCTCAGCTCCTTCCTCAGGGCGGGTGTTACTCCAGGGTGCCCCAAACAAGTGACTGTGCAGCCCGAGCTGTGACCTGAAGGTCATCACCTTCACTTATTAAGACTGACATCGGCCTGGCTGGTGGGGGCTCACGCCTTAATCCCAGCACTCGGGAGGCAGAGGCAAGTGGTTCTCTGTGAGTCTGAGGCCAGTCTGGTCTATAGAGCGAGTTACAGGATAGTCAGAACTGTTTCACAGAGAAACCCTGCCTCAAAAAAACAAATATATATAAAATGACATTGAGTCAGACATGTTGGCGAAGGCCTATAACCTCAGCAATCAGACAGCTGGGGCAAAAGGATCACAACTTCAAGGCCAGCCTGGGTTCCTAAAAAAAAAAAAAAAAAAAAAAAAAAAGAGCTACTGAGGCTGGGTGTAGCTCAGTGGTAGATTGTTCACTGAACATGCTTGAGTTCCTGGGTCCTATTCCCAGTAGTGTAAACAACAATGCTATGACTATGACATGCTGTATGCAAGCGTACATCATGGTGTTCACAGAAAAGCTTAAGACACTTAAAAGAGTGGAAGGTACAGACACACATGTCAGCTTAAAGTGCTAGCTCTCTGTGAGATCCAGGGACCAGGTCAGAGGTGAGCGCTGGCCGGTTCCTGGGTCTCTGTAATGAACTTCACTCTTGCGGTGGGTATGCCGGGTCCTGAGACTCCCAAGCTCTTGTCCTACCTTCTGAAAACGACATTCCAGTTTTCCTTTCCCTCCCAAACCATTCTTTCCCCCTTCTCAACCCAGGGGTTTCCCAGAGGTGAGTACACACTCTAAGCCCGTCCAGTCACACACACCATTCCCTGGATCCAGAGACCTGCCTCTGAGAGGATTCACTTCTGCTACTCCTGTGAGAGATGTTCTGGAAAAGATGATGAAAACTGTAAGGACACGTGTCCTGGGTCATCCACCACCATTACACTGCTTCGGGAAGAAAGCCCGCCAATGCTGAGTGGCCTAGAGAGAACAGGACTGAGCCGTGGAGAGAAAACTGTACTGTGGCTGAGCAGCTAGGTCCCGCCATTCCTGAGGTCTGCAGACCCTGGGCTATTGTGAACCAAGCCCCCTTTACTGCCTAAGCTGCAAAGCCATCACTTTCAGTCAGTGGGGAAATATTTAAGGCCAAACAGCAAGCCATGCTGCTCCCATCCACTTCTTGTCTTAGTTTTGAGTTGAAAAAGAAAGGAGGCCTCTCCCTTTAGACATCTTCAGGTGACTGTCAGCCACCTGCCCATTGTCCCCTGCCACTCCTCCACCTTCTCTGGCCTAGTCACACACTTGGCGCACACACACCAGCCACATGCACTTTCCTTCAAGTTGGCTTTACAGTTCCCCAAGTCATGCCCCCAGCCCCTTCTTCAGCTCCTCAACTTTCCACATCAGGGTGGGCAGAAGCCACTCAGGCCCCTGGGACATAATTTCCTCCACATGCTGGAGATTCCAATAGCAGCCAGGGCGTGAACTGAGAGTTGAGGGAAAGCTCAGTCGTTAAGAGTCTCCCAGAAGACCCAGGTTTGGTTCCCAGCACCCACATGGCAGCTCACAACTGTCTGTAACTCCAGTTCCAGAGGATCTGTGCCATCTTCAACCTGTTACAGACACAGCCATGCACACGATGCACAGACATACATGAAGGCAAACACTCATACATGAAAAATAAAAATAAATCAATCTTTTTTTTTTTCTTTTTGGTTTTTCGAGACAGGGTTTCTCTGTAGCTTTAGAGCCTGTCCTGGAACTAGCTCTTGTAGACCAGGCTGACCTCGAACTCACAGAGATCTGCCTGCCTCTGCCTCCCGAGTGCTGGGATTAAAGGCGTGCGCCACCACCGCCCAGCCTAAATCAATCTTTTTTAAAAAACGAAAAGAACCGAACCAGAAATGGGAGACAAGGTACCAGGAGCAGGAAGAGACTTTCTGAAAGGAAGACATTGTGTAAGGGAGGTGTCTGTGGGGCAGCCACCACTGGAGACTGTCTTCAGACTGCTCATCGGACCACACCAGCACATATAATCCCCACTGGCACGCATGGCCCCCACCCGAATGCATGGTCCTCACCAGCACACATGCTCCCATGGCCTCTCAGGAATTGTAGATATCTTAACAGGAACACATCACAGAAGAACTGGAAAACTCCAAATCTCTTGAAGAAGAGCAAGCACCACCAGGCCCACATCCCATGGCATGTTGCTGGTCAGAGTAAGTGATAGTCACCTCTTCCAGGAAGACAGGGGCAGTCCTGTCTCTGTAACCCACACTCAGTGAGCCCCAACACCCACCGTGGCAGCTAACTGTCCTCCAGCTTGTGTGGGGTGTTCCTCATGAGAACAAAGTCCACTGCTTGTCAAAGGGAACCGGGAAGGTCACAGGGCCTCTGGCTTTCTTTTAAATCTTTTATTCATTCTTTGTCAATTCCTTCCACACGTGTGCTCAATGTATCCATTCCCATCCCTTGAGGCAACCCCACCATGACCCCTCCCCCTTTAAGGTCCTCTCAAAGAATTGCCAACGCACCCTCCACAGTTAAAGGATCTGCTTGTCTGCCCCTACTAGGGATTGAACCTAAGACCCCATTCATGTCGGTCAAGCATTCTGCCTCTGAGCTTCGTCCCCCAGCAGGCTAATCTTGGTTTACACTTGGCTTGTTTCACTCCTGTCCCTCCTCACCCTGAAACTACTGGGGTGAATTTTATACATTTCAAATCCTCAAGGTTGATAGGCAAGCAGCAATCACAATGTAACTCTAGTAGACAAGAGGTTAGCAGAATTCTTTTTTTTTTCTTTTGTCTTTTTTTTTTCAGAATAGGAAAATTTATTACTGTGCTTCCACATCAAAATTTAAGATCTTGGCCTTTCCTTCTTGCCTTTGTACGGGACCAAAAGGGACTCACTGGCTGTTTTAAAGTGGACTCCAGGAATATCACCTACAGCATGACCCTTTCGACCAAATCCAGCAACCAAAACTTCATCGTTTTCCTCAGTGAAGTTCAAGCAACCGTCATTGGGCGCGAAAGCTGTTATCTTGCCATTCTTGATGAGCCGCACCCTGACACACTTCCTGAGAGCAGAATTTGGCTGTTTGGCTTCAACTCCTATTTTTTCCAGCACGATTCCTTTGGCATGAGAGGCACCTCCAAAAGGATTGGCCTTCAGGGCTGTGCCCAAATAGGCTTTCTTGTATTGTTTATTATGCCACTTCTGGTCCCATCAGTGGCTGCGGAGTTTCTTGGCAGTACGGAGACCACAACACTTGCCCATCTTGCTGACGCTACAGGCCCAAGAGAAAGAATGAAGCTAGCAGAATTCTATTCGACACACCCGAGCCTTCTCCTCTGCCAGTGCCCCGTGTCCCCTCTGCATCCCTGATGCCCATCATGAGGTGTGGCACTTTCAGGTAGCGGGGTTGTGATCTCCATACCCCTGTTGTTTGATCTTTGCTGTCAAACTGGCTGTGTGGAGAAAGACCCAGTCAGTTAGTAAAGCCCTCTTTTGAATGTATCTGTGGGAGATAACTGAGGGGGAAGACCCAAGCTGAGTGTGGGTAATACCCTTGGCTAGGAACAGGGTGTGGAGTAGAATAAAGGGGGAGAAGAAGAAATCCCCAAGCCTGGACATTCTCTCCGCTTCATGGCTGCCCTGAGGTGAGCTGTTCTGCTTGCTGCAATACCCTAAAACCACGAGCCAAATAAATCTTTCCTCACTTCAGGTGTTTTTCTCAAGGTTTTTGTCTCAGCAATAAAAAAAACTGACCAACATGGCCCCTCTGTGCCAACTGACCAACATGGCCATTCTGTGCCAACTGACCAACATGGCCACTCTGTGCCAACTGACCAACATGGCCACTCTGTGCCAACTGACCAACATGGCCCCTCTGTGCCAACTGACCAACATGGCCACTCTGTGCCAACTGACCAACATGGCCCCTCTGTGCCAACTGACCAACATGGCCACCCTGTGCCAACTGACCAATATGGCCACTCTGTGCCAACT
>JAQHUG010000066.1:4440487-4461933 GCA_028555095.1 Dicrostonyx torquatus | reverse complement strand
CTGTGCCAACTGACCAACATGGCCACCCTGTGCCAACTGACCAACATGGCCACCCTGTGCCAACTGACCAACATGGCCCCTCTGTGCCAACTGACCAACACAACCACTCTGTGCCAACTGACCAACATGGCCACCCTGTGCCTTTCTGCAGGACTGATGGGGGTCAGGGAAGCCTGCTGTGGTGGTCAGCATTTCATCGGATGGCTCAGCACCCAGCCAAAATGTTGGTTGGGATTCTGCAAAATGACCCAGAAACCGCACATGGTAATCTCGTGGGAGCAGAGGTCTGGGTAGAGGCCCCTTATGTGTCAGTCACATTACACATTGCTACCTGGCAAAGCCAACTTAATGAGTAAGGAGTTATTTTGCTACCAGTTCCAGAGTCCAGTCCACTCTGTCTAGAGGCAGAGCTTTAGGCTGCTGGTCACACTGTGCCTGCTGTCAGGAAGCTGAAGGAGGAGGGGTATGTGCTCTCATGTCTCTCCCGCCCTTTTTTATTCAGTTCAGGCTCCCTGCCCATGTAGATACTGCCTACATTTACAGTGGGTCTCCCCACCCCACTTACACAGTCTAGATAATTTCTCCCATATATGCCCAAAGATTTGTTTCCAGGGTGATTCTCAACCACATCAAGCTGTCAATCAAGACCAATCATCACACTCCACAGTGAGCAGGAGGAAAACAGCTGAGGAAGGTATACAGTGTGGGCATGTCCACAAGCAGTGGGCAGCCGGAGCTCAGGCCTGCCTGCTGGAGACCTTTGGAGATTCAGTCTGTAGAGGATACCTCAGTGCTTATCCACTTGAGACTGAAGGACGGTGAGGGCTTATCCATTCATTCCCTGGCAGTATTAACTGTCTGGCACTTCCACCTTGGGGGCCATTGTTTCGGCTCATGGTTCCAGGATACAGTCTATCTTGGTGGCAGGAACATGAGGTCCCATTGGGTATTCAGTCAGGAAGCAGGCTCTTCTGTGCTGATGAAGGCTGCTGTACAGATAGAGGGAAATATACATACTTCAGGAAGTTCATGCTATGCCCCAAACCATCCCTGAGAGAGCAGGATACTGCTTCCTAGATTTCCATTGAAATCTGATGACTTTCGTCTTCGAAGACAACACCCATCACTGTCTGGTCCCCACCCCTGCTGGTTAAGGGCAGCACGTCATAAATTCCTCTGGGTAAACACTTTACTGAGCATTCACTTCAGGGCTGTACTCCAGGTACTACTGCTGTGGCACTGTCGGTGACTGGTGCTAGCCTGGACCATAAATTATTTCTGTTGACCAGACCCCAACATAAACTCTCTCTGGACCAGTGTGGAGGCACGGGAATAAAGACACAACTCACATGGCTTTATCAGGAGGGAGATTCTCAGTGGTCCCTCATGAAGTCCTGAGTTCACATCCTGAAGAATTCCTCGTTTATTCACCGAACAGCTTTTATACCAAAACCTAAACTGAGCGGGGCGGGGGGTGTGGGGGGGGGAAACACCAGCATTCTGTCTCCTAAGTAACCAGGTGAATGATGTTTTGTTACATCCGCATCTACCTGTCTGCTGTGTATGCTAGCTGTCACGTAGGCTTGAATCAGCATCTCTACAAGGCATCCTCTAAATTACAAAGAAAGAAACAACAACATCCCAACATCCTGACCCTTTGTTAGGGCAGTGACAGCCAGTCTGCAGGGCTATGTGACCACCTCAGGTGGGGCCTATGGCTTCAGAGCCTGGCTGCCATACCATATAGAAATATGGGCCTACACAGCACCCACTGCAGGAAGAGGCAGCTCTGCCCCGGACTGCACACTCTGCACCGTTTCTGGTAGGATCCATCGAGGGGACTTGGCCCTACCCACTCACCCCAGCTTGGCGGCATCCCCATGCTGGGACCTGGCATGTATTGCAGACAGCCATGGAGCGTCTCAGGCTCCACGTGGAGGCAACAGCGGGTCTTCAGTCCGCACCTCCGAAAGGCAGAGCATCAGCTTTCTCATCAGCGTTTCCAGATGTTTGCAGCTTCCTCAATTTTCCCCTGCTTCCTGAACATTTATTTAGGATGTGTCAGTGATGATCTGTCCTGTGCCAGATAGTAGGCATGGCAGAACAGCAGACAGGACAGGAACCTTGCACAGCACCCAATGTGAACAAGTTTTAGAGTCCACAGAGAGATGCAGACCACACACAGATAACCCAAATACAAAGGATCATTAATTAGAACCAGAGGCATAAACAAAACCTGAGGTAAGGGAAGAAGGGAGGGTGTGGAGGGCACTGGGCAGAAAATGTGTGGCAATTCTGCTCTTCCAAGAGGCTGATAGATGGTTAAGCCAAGAGAGGATGGGTGAGAGTTTATGGGGGGGAGGGGTTCACAAAGGAAGGAACAGGAGGATGGGAGCCAAACTTCCAGGTCCAAGTGCGTGCCTGATATGCCCGAGAAAGGAGAGAAAAAGAAAGGGCAGCTGGGGAACTGAGCTGAAAATCTCTGAAGAACTGAGCTAACAAAGTGTATATGGTTATAAAAGAGAATGCATAGCTTGCTCACGTCATGGGAGGCCGGGTGGTCCCACCATGGCCTCCTACAAGCTGGAGAGCCAAAGACTAGCGGTCCAGCCCAAGAAGCTGGATGTCTCAAAGGAGGAATGCAGTCCAGCCCAAGGCTGAGATCTGGAGAACCTGCATAGTCACCAGGGTGAGCTACAGCTAGTGCCCACAGGTGACCACAGTGACAAAGGCGTCCCCTCTCAGGGAAAAGCAAGCTTGCACTAGCTAGCTGGGTTCCTCTAGGCTGTGCTCTGAATCTGGAATGTACCCATGGGCTATTATTGTATTAAGCCCCTGATGAGCCGGCTTGCAGGGCTCCTTTGAAGACTGTGCCTTTAGGAAGAGGGGCATGGCTGGAGAAAGCAGCCCCAAGAGGTCAGCCTGTGATAGTTATACATCCTTTGGTCCCAGTCTGCGTGCTTGACTTCCTGGCCAGCTACTGCGTGAACAAATTATGCCTCACACTTCTAAAACCACAGATCAAGCCAAGGGCTGCTCTGTTGTTCTTTCTCTACTATGACAGACTGCAATTCTCTGAAGTCAGGAGCCAAAATAAACTTCCTGTTTCCAGCTGCTTCTGTGAAATATTTTCTCACAGCAATATAAAACGTAATTAATGAATGTGGGGTGTGTGTGTGTGTGTGTGTGTGTGTGTGTGCGTGTGTATGGTGCATACATGCACACATGTGCGCCCATAAATGTGGAGGTCTAAGGTTGATGTCAGGAATCGTACCAGCTTGCTCTTCTATCTTATCTTATTCATTTCTTCATTCAAACCCAGAAACCTGGAGCTCACTGATAGAACCAGTCTCAATAGCTAGCTTGCTCGGGGGACCCCATGTTTCCACCTGGAATTTACATGGGATCCACACTTAGGTCCTTGTATTTGTGCAAAAAGCACTTCAACCATCAAGTCAGCTCCCGAGTTCGCCCCTCCCATTTTTGTCCATGTGTACCCCCAGCTTGTCAATGTTTGAGGCTTGTTTGACGCCACAAGCAAACTCTTTACTACTGAAGAGTCAGGGCCACTGACAACCATGCATATTTGGGCTTCTCTGGTTATCCTCTCAGATACAGTAGGGCAAGGGAGTGGCACGAAGGTACATTACCAGCTCCCACCCATGTTTCCCTGCACCCCCACCATGCAACAGTAGCCTGAGTCCTTTCTGAGCTGTGATCAGCTAGCTCTGCCACCACAGCGCTCCCCTCGCCCACTGTCCCTGGGCATCCAGTGTCTGAGGCACCCAGAAACAGCAGAATCGCTTTCTAATGGGAATCTACTCCTATAAGGGAACCACTGGTCTTTCAGGAAGGGACCTGTTACAGACAACTGCCTGCCAGTGGCACATTGATTACCAGAAGAACAGTGCCATCATGGAGTTCGGTGCTAGTCAGCCAGGCTTACAGGGGCCGCAGTAACTAAAATGCCCTTCTGTAGCAGTAGTTCCTGAGAGAGAACCTGTACCAGCCTTCATCTCCACAGTCGTGACCTTGCGCCCAGGCAACTGTGAACCCCTCTACGTGTTGGTCAGGGGTAAAGGGTAAAGAGTCATCCCATCCACTCTGGTGCTCAGTCCCCCTGCTGGGATGGGATTTCCTGGTGGGGAAGTCTCTGAGACGTGTTCAGGGTGTTTGTCCCCTTGGGTCTCTAGTCCATCTTTCTTTCTGCAGCCCTCTCCTTACTGGGTGCTGCCCAATGCCTCTGCCATGACTTCAAATAAGTTTCAAGAATGTTTCTAAGCTCACAGACCCAACCCCATTTCAATTTCTTAAAATGTTTTCCCCCATCTCCCCTCTTACATTGCTTCTAAGAAGAAATCCTCCACTGTCCTTATCAATACAAAAATTTCATCTAGTTTTTCCTCCTCTATTTTTAAATTTTCATCTTACTAATCAAGCTTGGTCAGCTGGCATCCTTGGCATGGACGTCTTCCTGGTTGCTGGGTGGTGTGGGAGAATTGTCTGTATTCTGTCAATCATGTTTTAAATAAATGCTGGTTGGCCAGGCAGGGAATATAGGCGGGAAAACCAGACAGGAAGTAGAGATGAGAACAGGAGAATTTGGGGAAGCAGGAAGCGTCCCTGACATTCCTGCGCAGACCACCAAGGAAGCAGGATGTAAGCTGCCCAGCTGAGAAAAGGTACCGGCCATGTGACTAACATAGATAAGAACAATGGGTTAATATAAGTTACAAGAGCTAGTAAGAAGAGTGAGATGATGGGCCAATCAGTTTATAACCTAATGTAGACTCTCTGTGTGATTTTCTTTGGGGTTTGCTGGCTGCGGGGTACCGGGCGGGACAGTAACCCCAACAAGCCAGCCCTCATGTTACAGCTGGGCTTTGCTAAATCTGGTTGAGCATTGTGGGTCTCTGAGTTTATCACATTGAAAAACATCTCATTCCTTATTCCTTCAGAAGAATGCTTAAATCCCTTTCTATGTCTTCTCTCCTTTGGGGAGCGCGTGTGTCTTGGTCGCCTGATGTCCCTCAGATTCCTGGTGCTGTTTTTGTCCCTGTTATTTCCAACGTGCTTCAATTTAGATGGCTTCTATCATTGTGCCTTAAGGGTCTCTCTGGGATCCCTCCTTCACCCATGGGGTCCACATGCTCGGACTCCTGAGGATCCTCTTCATGGCGGAGCATGCTGTGGTTTTAATGCATACCTGTACGGAGCCTGACTTGCAAAACCGTCGCAGGAGAGACAGACAGCTTATTTCAGAAAATGAAATTGGAAAACAGTAACAGTATCCTTTAATCCAATTAGGAAGGGTTCATCTCTGCAAGTTTTTCATTTACGCCTTTAAGCCACAGTTAGCCACAGGTAACCAACATAGAAAATAAGCCTCTGGTTAAGGGCACTAGCTGGTCTTTTCTCTGCAGTACACAGCCTATCATTCTTCCCACATAATGCATTTTCATCTTATACTTTGTGAGACATAGAAGTCCAAGTTGGTCCCTCTTCGTGTTTGCCTTACAGTTGCTAAGCACTAAATGCAAAGACTATAAACATAATGACAATAATGACCTTGCCTACCAACACTAACTTCTTTGTTCGGTTTGGCTTTATTTGACAGGTTCATTTCCCCATGGTGATAATTGTTTTCATGGGTTTTATGTCACGCGGACCTGGAGAGTTGGGGGGCTCCCGTGATTGAGCAGAGGGCTTGGTGTATGCTATGCAAGCCCTCACCCTCTACGCTCCCTCCCCAGCCCAGCAGAAATATCAACTTCCCTATGTAGCAGCGGGCTCCTTACCTTCCTCAGTTTTGCTTTGGTTAAGTTGTGGAGTGCAGTTTGCTTCTCTGGGGCTGATGCTTTGGGGATTTGCTAGGCAGGAGCAGAACCCCACTCATCCTCAGCTAATCTCTTCAATCCTATCGCATCCTGGCTCCAGAGTCTTCTCCATCCTCTCTCTGGAGCCCAGGTATCCCAGGGTTTTCTACTGTGTGGTAGGATCGAAGGCTCTTCCCAGGGATAACGCTGCTGTCTGGAATTCCCTGTTCTCTACAGACCTTTCAGATGGCTCTCCCACAGTAGGAGGCCAGGTCCTCACATACTGGAACATACGTGCCCTTGAAGAAGTCCTCAGGATAGTTCCTGAGTTTCCTCTCTGCATCTCCCTCCCCTCTAGGACACCATCCTACTAACTAGCTATCTTAGTCCCCCAACTCTCAGCCCCACTTTCTCCTTTCAAACATCAATCTGAGTTTCCTCTTCCGGTACAGTGGCAGGAAGTGGGGACAAACACATGGCTCCCTACATCGGATTTCTATTTCTCAGGCATCTTTCACCCATTGCTGCTTTTACTCTGGTGTCTCAAAAGCCAATAGATACCAGCAAAGAAAAAAATCTAAAACTTACTGCTGTATCTTGTCTGGGGCCAGAAGTTCAGAGCTGTTCCTCTCCTTATTATCTGCCTGACTAAAGTTGCCTCGAGGACACCAGGATCCCTGGCTCATCTTAGGGCCTCTCTTCAGATCAAGCCGCATGGTTTTGCCAACCACAGCAATCAGTACAGCTTCTGATTTATTCCCAGATGTGCGACTGAGCCCCGTTCCACTGACACTTTTCTTTCCATCAGCCTGGAACACAAGGCATCGAAAGCCCTGAAAGCATCCGGTGCCCTTCACCGGTGTGTTCCCAGTATCATTAGTGAACAGCCACGCTTGCACTTCTCACTAAAACCATCATCCTCGGATGACTCTCCTGACTTCATGATTGCCTGTCCACTTTCATCTACAGTTTCTTTCTTCTGCCATCTGTTGCAACAACCCTGCCTCATCTTCGTGTAGATCCTAGCTCTCGTTAAGATTTTAAGAGCCTCAACAGTGACTGTGGAGGTCCTTGCCAAAGTCCCTCTGTTCCAGGAGAGTGCCCGTAATGAATGTTTGCTCGCTCAGTCATAAATTGTGTTTCCCCTGACCAGACACTCTAGAAATCCTATCCTCGGGTTCCTCTCCGGCTCCCACCAGCACATGCTTGCTAATACACCCCTAAGAACATGATATCTTCCCTCTTCCCATTGCCCCCAGCAGGTTTATACTGGGACGGTGTTGACATATTTATAAAGGAACTGAAGCCTGTTGTATATAATAAGATACGCAAATTCCAAGTTGTACAGATGCACTAATTCTCATGGTGTGAACACACCCAGCCATCATCCAGACCAAGAAATGGAACGTGACCAGCTTTCTAGAAGCTTCCTCATGGTATTTCTCAGTCACTCCCTCTCTGCAAGATTAAGTACTAGCTTGGCTTCTGTGTCACTGGATAACTCTTTTTTGAACACAATGCCAATTGAGCCACACAGCACGTGTTCCTTTGTGTGTCTTTTTTTGGCACAACTTCATGCCTTTGAGCCACATCCATATTTTCACATGGAATTTGCCTGCTGTGGAGTAACCCACTATATAACACTTTAGTCATCTCTTTGGCTCTTTGTAGACGTTGGTGTCTTTCTGGTTTTGCCGTATTAGGAACAACGCTGCTATACAGACACTCTTGTACATGTGTTTGTCTGTGCCACACTGCTGTTTGGTACGTGCCTGGAAGTGAAATTGCTAGGTCTGGATGTCAGTTATAAACTGGAACTTGGGGTCTTTCACGTTCTGAGCCGAACCTCTCACAGCATAGGGCTTAAGGTCCTGAATACTTTCCAAAGGAACTGCAGGACACCATCTCAGATGGGCATCATACAAACATCTTATCCTACCTGTAGGCAAGGGTGCAGGCAGGTAATCCATCAATTTCTGTCTATCTTTGGTCGAGAGCTCCTCCCAGTGGTGTCAACTCCCCTGCCACTGGGAGCTAAACCATTAGCACAAAGGAAATCCCCAGGAAGCAAGGCACTATGAAACTGGGATGTTTTATAGACTAGGTATATGCCTGCAATAGTGTATGCATACACACAGGCTCAGGGCTATCTCTGCCCAGGACAAACTGAGACAGGTAGGATGAACCACCTTCTACCTTCAAGTGTGGAGATAGGACAGCAGAAGGCAGAACATCCTACCCAGTTCAGGGTAACAAGGAGTTTCTTCTGGGTCAAGTACAAGTCAAGAGAGGGGGCCTTCTCAAGGTTCTTTGTAGATGTAATTTCTGTCAGTTTTGTGATGTCCTGCAAGAAAGAGGAGCCTGTCTTAGTTAGTGTTCTATTGATGTGCAGAGACACCATGACCAAGGCAATTCATAGAGGGGATTTGCTTACAGTTTCAAAGGCTTAGTCCATTGCCATCATGGCAGGAAGCATAGTGGAACATAGTCATGGTGCTGGAGAAGTAGCTGGAAGTTTTGCATCCAGATCCACAGGCAGCAGGAAGAGAACGATCCAGGGCCCCAGCAACATACCTCCTTTAACAAAGCCATGCCTATCCCAATAAGACCACAGCCCTAATCCTTCTAATCCTTTCAAATGGCTCCATGCCCTAGTAACTAAGCATTCAGATAGACAAGCTTATGGGGGCCATTCTTATTCAAACCAGCACAGAGTCTTGGGGTCAGGCAGAGAGGACACAGTTTATATCCAGAAACTTGACCAAGCAGAGGCCTCTCCTGGGGGAGCCACAATGCCCATCAAAGTCAACTAAATACCACTCTCCAATAGCATCTGTGCTTACCCTATAAGCAGCCATTGGTTATGGCGTCTTCCCATCTGGGGCTCCACACACAGAAGACAGGACACCCAGCAGCAGTAGACAAGGAGAAAAGGCGGGGTACAGAGACAGACAGTGCACTCCCTTGCTCCCCTCCCATGTGCATTGATCCCATCAATCTGGGATCAGCAAAGGGAAGGCGACAAGAACGGGCTGCAGATGAACTTTCACAGAACCCAAGCTGACACTTTAACACCTAAGAATGAGTCAGTCACCAATGCTATCAGGAAAACTAAGCCTGGGAAACAAAGAATGGGGGACAAGAATCAGAAGCAGTTCTGGGTGACAGCTGCCTCCTCTACCCTGGCTCCAAGGTACCTTATGTTCTGTCCCAAGTAGGAACTTTCTTTTTGACTCCACACGGAGCAGAGCACCATTCTGCCCATCTTATGTTTGCTATGGTTAACTTGCTCCTGCATCTCCTGGAGGATGTTTGGCTTGTCCGGCAGAGCACATGTCTCAGGAAACCAACTAGAGGTTTCTGCCCTACCAGAGCACTCAAGGAAAAGTCATTCACAGGGTACCTTGTATCTTCAGAGATTCCCTATTTACCTGTCTGGCTTCCATTCAGCAGGTCAATCACATTGGATATATTTTTTTTTCTTGACTTTTGTTTTTTGTTTTGGTTTTCAGTGTAGGGCGGAGGTTGCTGTTTTATTGTTTCTTGTGGTGGTGGATTTTTAAGGTTATCATTGATTTTGTTTTAGTGTTTTGTTTGTGGTGCCAGGGATCAAACCCATGCCCTCATTCCTCCTAGGTAAATGTTCTACTACTGAGCTATGTCCCCAGCACATATTCTGATTGATGCTGGGGCTGTGTATCTATGCTGCATGATGAGACACAGACATGCTCCCCCCAGGACCAGAGAGAACTTTCCCGTTCTTACCACATGCAAGTCAGCCAGTTCTGAGTGTCTTCTTCCACCAATTTTCTCCCCAAATACTAGGTGAGCCCACAACCCAAAGTCACCAGAATGATCCAAACTAGAAAATCCCCAGCTTCAGATATTTACGCATCCTACGCATCCTCTGGCTCCATGTCTTGTTTTCCCCTGGAGACCCTAAGGAGAGCTCTGGCCTAGGATCTCCTGTTGTTCCTCCTGCCTGAGACCAACACAGGGCTTCCCCAAGGATCCTGCACAGTGTAGCATGTCCCCCTGCCATTCCAAGAACTGTAGGAAAGACAATTGGAACCTTTCTTCCACGGCAATCACCTCTTCCTTCATTCAAAACTCAGCTACTTCACAAGCTAAACTCCCACACTTTGAGATGCAGGATGCAAGGATCTTGAAGCTGGAACTGCAAGCTCCCTATGGAGCATGCTCAATAAACCATGCAGCCCAGAGGGATGCAAAGCTGAGAAACGCATACAAAGATATAGTGCACAGATCACAGCCAGAGCACTCAGGACAGTAAGCTGTATCTCCCGGGGCAAATTACCAATAACATCAAGAAGAATCCTCTCTCTTTCCTTTAACCGGGTTGAAAATGACTTGGTGGTCTTTGTACCTGGCTGAAGCACCTTTGCCCAAATCTCTGATCAAGTCTTGCCTCTTTCAGAGAGGTCCCAGGTCACCCGACTTCTCTCTTCCTTTCAGTGTCTCATGGGGCTCTCACCACCTGGCTAGGTGTCTATAGGCGAGTCTTATCCCAGTCAAATCTCAGGAGGTTTTTCTCCAAAGCAAGTTTATTAAGAGCAGGACCGCCACCATCTGCCATTTCTATCAGCCCTCTAAGCCACACCAAGTTTTCAGGGAGGTTTTGAACTTGACTTTCACAGGCAAAATCCAGCCTCCTTTATGTGTTTTGTCCTATAACAGGGTGCTGCTGCCCTGGCTAGAATGACCTGGAACACATCATGTAACCCAGGCTAGCCCGAAGCTATCCTAAGTCAGCCTCCTGGGTTAGGATTTTGAAATGGCAGGCGGTGCCATCATGCTCAGCTCAGCATCCCTCACCTCCACTCTCTGATGACCAGACGCCTAACCCTACAGTCGCTGAGCAGAGAGCTGGCATGTAGGATAGGCAGGCGTGGCATCCCGCCAGGAGATGCGCCCCCCACCCCAAAGGCTCAGTCACCCAGAGGCCCTGATTCCGAGGATATAAACTACCCGTCACTACCTTGTGCAGCCCATAGAAACAGACAGGGTGGGGGATTCCTGTTCACGCTCCCCTCCCTCGCTGTTCTCATCATGTGTTACAGGGAGAAGAATCTTTAATGTACCACCACCTGCCCAGCTGTCCTAAGGAATCCTGGGCTTGACACTGGTGTCCTGGGACTGCTATGGGCTAGAAGGAAACTTCCAGCTTCCCCCTGCTGTTTCTGGGAGCAGCCAGGAAACTCCCGCAAATATCTCATAAATCTTCGCTGTATTATCTTCCCCCTAGTGCAGTGTACTGGCTTCGTGTGCCGTTTAACTCAGCCCTTACAATGGGCCCCTCAACAACAGGCTGCAGGGTCCTTGATGCAAGAGCGTGCCAGCAGTCTGGAGAACTGTGGAGGCATCACCTCAACCAACCCATTGTACAGATGGGCAAACCAAAGCAAAGGAACCACAAAACAGCACGGACGGGATCTGTCGGCTCTTCTTATGACCCTTACTCTGCAAGGTCAATGCTGGTCCAGAGTTTCTCCGATGATTTGTGTCAGAACAGTTCAGAAACGGAAGGTGAACATTTAGGAGACAAGAATTAGAATTGCCACAGCGACCAAGCGCACAAGCAGGGGACTCGCTGCTCGCAGCAGGATGCAGAACCATTCGCCTTGCACGTAGCACGCACCGGAGGCCACACGCTAGTCTCACGTGACAAACCCATGGTGCCTGGATGTGTGGATCATCAGAGCCAGGTGGGGTAAAATCCCTCTGCCACTGGGTTTGAGTGACACCTGAGAAAATGTAATAGGCATTTAGTTTAGATGATAGCGGATGATTTCTACCTGCTTTGGAAAACATGTAAGGGGCACACTAAATCTGCATTTGTTTGCTTGTTTGACATAAAACCAGAAGGAGTATCTAAGTGAAATAAAATAAAATAAGATAGGAAAATCCGAAAACTGTCAAAGCCCACAATTGCACAGTTAAATACATGGGAAGATAGAACAAGAAAATAAGTAAAATGAAACAGTTGAAGGCAACACAAAGAGCAAACTCTATTTTCAAGTCTATTTATGAAAAATTAACAGCAATATTCATCATGCAAGCTTGGTGAAAATAGTAATAGCAGGAAGCACGAAATCTCACTCGGCTACACAGAGTTGTCGTCAGTGACAGACGGGGTTGATAATACTCTCAAGAGATGAATGTTACAGAAAACCGGGATGAGCGGAGCTAAGGGGCCAAAACAAAGCCAGGCATGTCCGATGGGCTAGACTGGCTGCTGCTTGGAAAAAGGGAATCCCCTGCCCTCTAGGAAGAAGGTGATGTGGGTGGGCACTATGGAACACATTGTCCCAGATCTCAGATAAAAATCTTTCCCACTGTATGGATGAAATCTACTGGCCACCTCTGGCCCTGGCTGCTCTTCCCCACCTGCTCATTCCTCGCTCTCTGGGCTGCTGATGTCCAAGCGGGTGGGGACTCTTTTAAGGATCGCTAAAAATTGCTTTATTTTTCACTACTAATTTGCCAACAAGTCCCAGCGTCAGTCCGGTTGGCCCGAAATGAAATTCTATAATTATACAAAAGCCTGGGTCAGTGACCCCCTGATTGCAATATCTTGTCTCTTTTGTCCCCTTCCTTCCACCACCTCGCCCATGGGACCGAATTGCTTTGGCTTCCGCCGCAGCCTCCCAAATGAGGTGCTATTGGAAACTAGTGAGCCATGGCCCTCGGAGGTGTTCCGAGCCTTGCAATAATTTACCCATTTTCATTTTGTTTGATTTCATTAACACTGGGGTCTCAAGGGAGAGCCCAGTTGGGAACGGGGGAAAAAACGAAAAAGAAAAGAAAGGGAAAAAAAATACAAGCGATCTCAGCTGAAATTCAGTGGTTATCACCACCTCATGGTCCAGCGCTGAGAAAGGGGGAGTTACCAAGCACACAGCAGTGTGACCTCGGGGAAGAAAAGGACATTTCCCTTGGAATGTCTCAATGCTTAGGCTCTGTCTCACTGTGCTGGCACCAAGCACACATCCCAGTCTGTCCTCTGTTCTCAAGGCCAGTCTCACCTACCCAGTGGAGCAGCAGCACTTGGGCAGTGGCTGGCTGACAGAGGCAGGGACACCTGACCTGGCTCCACCTCCTGCTTCTATGGTTGCCTTGAGCATGGAGTTCTAGAAGCCTCATTTCTCTCATCAACAGACTGCAAATGGCAGTCCTTAACTCACAGGACACCAAGGATGGGCTGGGATAATGTGAGTCATGGATTATGGCTGCCTCTCAGACTGTGGGTGTCCAGGAGAGGGAGAAGTGCCAGGAGTGATGGCTGTTGTCCTTAGATCCGATCCCTTCCTCCTCCCCCTCCTTCTCCTCCCCTCCTTCTCCTCCCCCTCCCTCTTTCTCCTCCTCCTCCCCCTCCCTCTTTCTTCTCCTCCTCCCCCTCCCTCTTTCTCCTCCTTCCCCTCCTCCTCCCCCTCCCCCTCTTCCTCCTCCTCCATCATCGGCATTTCCCTGTCATGGTGTCTGGTATAGATGTGTTCGATTCTACCTCCACTGTGACAGGAGAACAGTAGCCCAAGGAAGCGGGGTCTTACTTTGACTCGCATGTTCAGAGATTTCAGTCAACGCTCAGCTGGAGACATTGTTTCTGGGCTGTGGTGAGGCAGAGCATTGTGTGAGCATGGCCCACAGGCGTGAGGGGACTGGAAGCAAAGGGAAAGAGAAATAGGAAGAGGGCAGAGCCTGATCTGCCCTTCAATGGCAGACCCTAGTGACCTGTTTATTCCAATCAGCTTCCTCTTCCATCCACCAGCTCCCAGTAATCTGCTCAAGTCTCATCACAGTTTGAACCATTAGTCAGGACAGCTCCTTCATGATCTGGATCTGCCCCTCTTTGAATCCCCCATTAGGCACACCCAGGAACATGTGTCCTGATCCTGCTGCAGCCTGGGTTCAGGTCCTGAGACTGAGAAGCGGCATGGGCACAAAGAAATGAATTATCCACCAGATGAGTTTCACACAAGTGGCCTGCCCTGAATAGCTCCAGCCGTCTTTATTTATACATCAAAAACAAGCATGCTTTTTCATACGAACAAACAAGCTTTTCCCATCTTCCAATGTTAACCTCAGGCAAAACCAAATATGTCAAATATGTTTTCTCCCAAATTTTACATTAAAACATCTTTAAACCAAAACAACACTCCATTTTGTTAGCTTAGCCAAATATTGAGCCAGGTCTATCTTGTCTTCACAAAACTAGAAGGTGAACTGATTGACACAGGCACACATTTCCAAGAACAACAAACCGTTCAAAACATATTTACAGAAATCGGGGTGATCTGCCTCCAATCCTGTCAGCACTGCATCAGGACAGTTCCCCGGGTCTGAAGTGACAGCTGACATCCCCAGAAAAGAAACCTGAGAAGCATCAGCTCCTGAAGAATTTTAGGGGTAGATATTCGAGAAAAAAATGAGGAGGGTCTTTCAAGGAATGATCACATCTGTCCCATGCATGATTGACAAAATGACAGTAAAATCGCAAAGAGAATCATCAGTCACTAAAAGAGAGAAAAGAGCATGTAGGCCATGCAGTCCCAGCTGTATTCTGCACTGTCCCCAAAGTCTACTGGTCCTTGCCAAGTGAGATTGTCCCTCATCTGGAGACCGATTGGACAGGCACTCATATACTGGGCCAAAGCTAGGCTGCTTGGCTCCCAACAAACGTGTTTCACTGATATCCTCAACACTTGGTCAAGTTGTCACCCCAAGGTCTCCGGAGACAGAACTGGATTCAGCTGTGCTCATGAACTAAAGCAGCCTGAATGTGTTCCTCAGAGAGATCACGGAGTAACACACACAGTCATACACACACACATACACATACATGCACACACACATACATACACACACACACACGCACACACACACACACACACACACTGCCATGACAGTGCACTGAGTCACTCTGGGCTAGAGACATTGCCTCTTCATCCTAAGCCAATGGCAGACCAATGAGACCATGCTTCAGGGCAGAAGCGGTTTCCAAGGCTCCTCAAGTCAATATCAGAGAGCACTGGCCTCAACTCTGTCACCGCAGGAGTTTCCCAGCCTCAACTTAGAGAGCACAGGTGACATTGAACGTGTGTCACCCAGCAGGCTTCTGGGTGCTTTCCATGAAAGCACCATGAGTTGATCACCTCATCCTTGTTTTGATGGCCAAGAAGAAAGGCCCTGTCCTGTCTACCTCGTACACATCTCCATCTCTAGCTGTCAGTCAACCCCACCTTTTCAAACTCCTTCGTGTGTTGAACTAAAATCTTCCTGGTTTGTGTCTCAGGGTCAGAGTTCTGCATGTCGGGCTGCCCAGCAGATGTCCCTTCCCTTCCAAAGTCGTTCCTGCAGGAGGCAACTTCAGCTTTAAATGCCTTCTTCCCACCTTCAACTCTTCAACATCTTCAACAAAAATGTCACTAAACATCCCAAGGCACAGAGCGACTCCAGCCTGGTCACCTTACTCTGAACTGTCCCACATACAAACCTGACACCAGGAGCTCTCTGAACAGGCCCTGACCTAGACAGAAAGTGAATGTCACCTTCACTTTTCTTTCTTTCTTTTAACTTTCGTTGATTCTTTGTGGGTTTTGCATCATGCGTTCTGACCATCTCTTCACATCTGCCCTCTCCCCTTGCAACCTCCCCTCCAAAACAAAACCAAACTTAAAAGAAAAACCAAAACTAAACAAAATAAAGAAAGAAAACAAAACACAAAGAGAAATCTTGTCTTGGAAGCTGTTGTGTGACCCATTGACCCACACAGTTTACCCTCTAGTCCGCTCATCTTTACTTGCAAGTGTTCATTGCCAGGAGTCACTGGCCTGACTCAAGGTCTCTGGCTTCAGCTGCACCACCAATAATGGGCTCTCACTGCGGCTCCTCTTGCTCTTGGTTGTCTCATTGCTGTCCTGTGTCATAGAGTCATAGAGGTCCTGCTGTTCTGGATCCTGCCCATCCCTTTATACACTCGAACAACCCATTGATTTGAAAATCTTTTTTTTTTTTTTTTGCAGGGGAGAGGGTTTGAGACAGGGTTTTACTATGTAGCCCTGGCTGTCCTAGAACTCTCTCTGTAGACCAAGCTGGTTCTGAACTCACAGAGATCCTCCTGTCTCGGACTCCCAAGTGCTGGGATTAAAGGCATGCACCACCACTCAGCTTCACCTTTCTTCAGGAGGCCTGGGCTGCTGTATCCCGTGACCAGCACAGGAACCCTATGACTCTACACCCGGGCACTCACTGTCACAAAGTCATGGGAGTCTCCGCTCCTTGGTTTATCTTGTCCTCTCAGTGACTACTGTGTCCAAGGAGATGCTGTAGAGGAGGAAAGATTATTGCTACTCTTGCTTTCAGAAGTCATTGCATGGAGGTGTGGTTGGATGCGCTTGGGTGGAATGCTTTGGTGGTGGCAGAAGTCTATGGAGGAGGAAGCCAAGAGAAAGGAGGGGACTGGGATCTGGGACAACCCTCACAGGCATGCCATCAATATCCCATTTCCTCCAACTAGTCCCCGCCTCCCCAAATAGTGCCCCCAGCTGGGGACCAAGCTTCTGGCATCTGTGTGTACATGAAAGGCGCCACAGAAGATAGAGTACCAAGCAAGGGATGGCGGCCTCGCCTCTGCTTTGAGAAACCCAGCCTCCATCCAAACACTTCTTTAGCCAGACATTCACACACAAGACTGAATTCAAGCATCTAAGGGGACCACCCACCCCTATCCCCACCCCTGCCAACCTCCATTGGGAAGCATTGGAGTTACAGCTCAATCAGGTTTCTACAGCAAAAGATCACTCACTCATCCACCCCCTTTCCTCTTTTCCTATCCCTTACCACCTCTCTCCACCATGCTCATTTCTACCTCAGGGCCTTGACACATGCTATTCTCTTTCTAGGACCTTTCTGTAATGTATCGGCAGCACTTCCTGGTCATCCAGCCAGTTGTTGCTGGCCTCTCGCAGGCCCTGTTTATCTTGGACCTCTGATCCACTTCTTCCTAAGCAAGAGACTTTTCATTCTTACTGGAGGTCTGCATAGCGGGTGCCTCTGTGCCTCAGTTTCCACATCTACAAACTGGGGCTAATTCAGCTTCTCAGGGCTCTCGGAGGGATGAACTGACCTGCACAGCGCCCTTACCAGTGCCTATTATACAGCAAACATCTTGGAAGTGCTTCATTCTCCCTGTTCATTTTATTGCTCTCAGTTCTACCTGGACTAGCACTTCCCGAGGAGGACCTGATACACACTGTTTTCTGAATATGTTGTTATGTTTGAGTAGTGCAAAGCAGGAGGCTTCAGTTTCACAGGTACGGAAGGTACAATGTAGGATGCACAGGGCCCAGAGTCTTGTGCAGGCTGGACACATGCACTGCCAAAGCTCCCTTGGTGCTTAAGTGTATTTTTGAATGACCATATGCATGCAAATGGACGGAGGAGACAGGTACAGCAAATATAGCAAACCCCCAAGCCTGTTCCCCAGCCACGCCCTCTTCATGGCTGTAATTAGCCAATAAAAAGACTCCCTGCTCCAGGGCCTCATGCACAGAGCCTTTTGCAAAGATGAGATGTTCATTTGTTAATGACTACATAGCAATATTGAAAATTTTGGTTGCATTGTGAGACCGGTGCCTTCCCCATTCACAAATAATGACAGACCACTTAAAAAATAAATAACACATATAATTTAAGCAACTAAAACAAATAGCAGTGTTGACTTTGTCTGGGAAAATATTTTCTATTTCCTCGAAGCGTCCCCACGGGTGCCCTGCCTTGGTCTCCCCTGCTGAGATGCCTCCTCAGCAGGCAGCCTGGGAGCCAAGTGCAGGAAGAGACAGCAGGGAGGGGATTCACCCACAGCTCCGGAAGCCAGACCTTGCTCCCTTCATCCCCAGGGCACTTGTCCTCAGATGTCACAGATTCATAGGCCTATACAGCCCCTAGGCAAGGTACAGAGCAGAGCAGGAAGGAATAGGAACCAGTGAGGCCTGTGGAGAATGGGGAAGCCATTGTCCCTCCCACAGGGGACTACCCTCACCAATGGTTGCACTACAAAAGGCAAGACCAGCCTTGAAAAAAATCTAGTATTTCAAAACAAAACAAAACAAAAATTCATTTAAGAATTGGGGGAGGGCAGCACTCAGGAGGGCAGAGGTAGGTGGGTCTCTGTGAGTTCGAGGCCAGCCTGGTCTACAGAGTTGTTCCAGGACAGTCAAAGTTACAAAAAGAAACCCTTTCTCGAAAAATAGAAACAAAAACAAAAATTTTTAACTAAATGACAGGGGTGGGGCTTTGTGTCTTTGTAATTTTGGGGTTGGAACCCAGTGACTTGTACAAGCTAGGTTAACGTTCCACCACCAAGCTCCAGCCCCAGTGACGAGATAGGAGTCAGCTCCTGATACTAGAAAGCAAGTGACAGGGTGAGAACTGCCTCCTGACATTGGACAGGGGTGACAGCGTGGAGGACAGCGCATGGTACCAGAAGGTAGATAACGGGACAGGCACTGTCTCTTCCTAGGGGCTCAGTATACCAGCCTCCTGCTATTTGGTCGCCAATGGGATGCCTTTTCCTGCCAAGTGCAGGAGAATAGTTTATTGTTCTCATGCAGATTGGAAGAGGACAGAGGACCAGGTGGTTGACCCGGCCGTTCATCTGGCAGGTGGAGGAGTAGACAGGCACTGAGGTCATCTGAGTTACACTTCTGCTAAGCACCCAGTCTACCAGGCACAGCTTAAGTACTGGACAGTCAAGTCAGAACCTCGATGAACGAGGGAGGACCTATAGAAACTAGACAGGATCACCGGGAGCAGGAGCCCCACCTGCAGTGGAGAAGAGTTGGCTCACTAACTGGGCTCAATGTCCAGCCTCCACTGATGGGACCTTGTAGAAGGGGAGGAGTCACCTAGCCCAGAATGAGCCTATCAGAATCTCTCTCCAGAGACATGCAGATCAGTCCAGTGTGTCTGTCCGCAGAGGCACGGAGTTTGTTCTGCTGGGGGCTTTGGTGAGACATTACAGAGTTAGGGTACCCCTGGCATGGTGGTGGGAGAGGGGTTCAGGTGACACAAGTCATCCGTGGGCAGAGCCACAGAGCTTTGCAGGAAGCAGCCCTCTGTCGGGGCCCTGATGAGATCTGCCACACGAGCATCTGGTCCAGGTAATTGGGGGAAGGGGTCGCACCATCTCCTCACCCAGTTTTGCCCTCCTACAGCTTCCCAGCACATTTGGAATAAGACACCAAGACACTGCCATGACAAACCTTATAGGACCCTGTCCCCAACCATGGCTCGGGCCTCCCCTTGCCTCATGCTCTCCCTGCTTACCTGCCCCATCTCTCTGTCCTCTCCACTGCACCATCTTTTGAACACTGCCTACAATTCCCTGCCCTTGCACCAGCAGGGCATTAATTCTCACAACAGTGTCTGGAAAGTCCTACATAGTGCCTCCTCTGGCTCCAGCCAAACCTGCTCGCCCTGTATGGGATTGATAAGTCCACCTGTTCTTCTAATAGATCCCTCCCTCTCACCCTTCTGTGGTCCATCTCCCCATCCTGCTTTCCCACAAGAAACCTTGCTGTGGATCATATTAAACGTAAAGTTAAATGGAATCGGTAAAGTGTTTGGTCCATTGTGAGCCCTCTATAAGTGTGAGTGCATTCGTATCTGTGTGTGAATGTGTGTGCATGCATGGCCACTCATTTGATTTTGCTTGGCCTCCCCCAGTTGGAGTGTGATCTTCAGTGGCCTGTGCCCGACATGTGCTGGTTGATAAATATTGGTCAGGAAAGAAGGGGGGGGGAGGGAGCCTGCAGAGAGTGTGTCAGGCTGCTTGAATGCTAATCTTGGCTCTCCAGTGTCTCAGCTGGGCCTCCTTGGCCAGGCATTTCCCTCTCAGTCACAGCAGCCTACAGCACAAGACTCAGCGAGAAGACAGCCATGATGGAATCACTTGCGGGGATCTTTGGAAGGGCGGCAGGCGTGGTGACTTGTGTGTGGTGCCTGACAGGTATTAAAGTCCTCTGTAAAGGCCATTGCTGCAGCCTGTCCCTTCTAGTAGCTTCCTTTTCCGCCCTCTGTGGCCTGCCACTGACCGGGGCGTGCAGCCACACTGCGCCCCATTAGCATCATTAGGCGTACAGTGATTATAATAATTAGGCGCGCCTCACAGGCGACCCTCCATAACAACGCCCGCTGCTCAGAAGTCGTAATTGCTGCGTGGAGATTCAAATGAAGGCTAATTAGACGTCAGTTACTCTCCCCTCCCCAGCTCACAGTCCCCTACTTTATCTTAATACCAAACTGCCCAGTGACCACCAGCCATGCTGGATAATCCAAGGCGCCTAGAGCAAGCAGCAGGGTGCAGGGACGCGGACCTGCAGCCGGAATCGGCTGCACATGCGCAGAGAGAAAGCTGACTGGCAGGGCTGAAGCGCCAGAGGCGGGACTGGGTGCCCGTGGTCCCAAGTGTGTTGGCACTGCACCAGGCACTTCTTTCTCCTCCTGGGGAGCAGAGAAGCGGGGGCCCTGTTTCACCCAGCAGGTGGTATTTTTATGAGTGTGTCAGTTTTGCTTCACCGGAGCACGATACTGAGACAATTACTTCAAATGGGGAAAGAAAGCTTTGCTAGGCCCACGATCTCAGAGATAGTCGGTCGGCCTGCTGCTTTAGGCCTGCAGTTAGGTAGACAGCGCCTTTGCAGAGCAAAGTTGCTCACTTCACAGTGACAGGAATCAGAGACAGGATGGCGCCTTTGAGGACACACCTCAGTGGTCTGACAGGCTCACCACCTCCCAAGAGTGCTATCTGCTGGAGACTCTCCTTCCTCACATGAGCCCCCAAGGGACGAGGAAGATCCAAACAGAAGCAAGGAACGGTAAACCAGATAGATGCACCAGCTGCCTTGGTGACAAAGAAAGGCCTTAGTGCTGGGCACCCCTGCCCTTCCCTCTGCCACCCTTGTGAGAGTCATTTGGGGAGATATGGAATCCAGGTCCACAGGTTCTGCTTTCATAGCTCAGGCTCAGAATCTTCCACTGACTCTGAATGCAGCTTCCCAGGGAGTCCTAAGCCCAGGAAAGCCAAACAATTGATGACTCTGCCCAGTGTGGTATCAGGGCCTCAGTTTCCCCACCTGAGAACATGAGAGTATTAGACACAATGACCTCCAAGGGCCTCTGGCTCTCTGCTCGGTTTTGTGGAGGCTCACTCCACAGCTGGCATTCTGGGACCACTGAAGTGTGAGGGAAAGCAAAGCTTGAGGCCTCCTTCCCCACAGAGTGACGTCTAGGCCCACTAGGTGTGAAGGCCTAGCTGAAGGACGAAAGACAAGACGCTTGTCAAGTGTTCCTTGCTCTTGGCAGCCAACAGGGGACCGTGTACTAAAACCGAAAGGTTATTTCACAATAGCCTCAAGAAATATAGCTTGGAAAAAAAAAACAAAAACAAAAAACAAAAAAGCTGGGCGGTGATGGCGCACGCCTTTAATCCCAGCACTCGGGAGGCAGAGGCAGACAGATCTTTGTGAGTTCAAGACCAGCCTGGTCTACAAGAGCTAGTTCCAGGACAGGCTCCAAAGCTACAGAGAAACCCTGTCTCGAAAAACCAAA
>JAQHUG010000066.1:4399055-4414152 GCA_028555095.1 Dicrostonyx torquatus | reverse complement strand
GGGGTGTGTCTGTGTATGTGCACCTTCACACGTGTGCATGCACCCCATCATCACTACTCTACTGCAAAACAAGGGCCTAGTCTCCCATCCCTTGAGCCAAGTCTCTGTCACAGCCAGCCCTTCCATCCTGACAGGCAAGGTTTTGTGAGTAGGTCTACTAATCGTAGATTTCACAAGGGACTCAGATTCCAGTTGAGCTCAGCCACTTCCTAACTATGCAGCTTGAACGAGTCACCTAACTTCTCTGTGCCTGTTTTTCTCTTCTTTAAAATAAACAGGCCAGTGGGGTCTGGGTTTGCTTTTAGGATGCTGCAGTGGGGTCCTTGGTCCTCAGGCTCCTTGGCCTTAATGACACCCACTCTGTCCCCTCTGCTCCTCTCAGACTCTGTGGTCACCAGAAGGAAGCAAATGAAAAGCTTGTGCCAAAGTGAAGGATCAGGGCACAGAAAAACACTGGATTAGGAAAAGGAGAAGCCAGAAACCAGGAGAGTCACCAAATGTGGCCTAGGGCTGACACTGGTCCAATGCAAAGGAGGTTGACTGCCTCAGGTAAGTGAGAGCCCTGCACCACCTCCCATCACAGGCAGACACAGACTTCCCAGCAACCACTCCGTTCTGTTGTTCTCTGGGCTGAATCCCATCAATCGCAGGCAGGCGGCTTGGACAAGGGAAGGATGATCTCTGTGGTCTTTGCGCCAGCTACTTTTCCTGTCGATATGAACAAACACCTGAGAAGAAGTTATCAGACTGAGGAAGGGTTGATTTCAGCTTCCAGGTCTAGGGGTACAAGCTGCCCTGGTAGAGAAGACGGGAGGGTCAGCAAGAGCTGCTTGGTCACCTGATGTCCAAAGTCAAAAAGCAAACAGAAAGAAGGACCACGCCACAAAACCTCAAGGCCCTCACCCTGAGCCATTCACTGCTCCACAGAAGAAGCCTCACCTTCTGTTGGTTCCTTAGCTTTCCCAAACAGCACCACCAATCGGGGTCCAAGCGTCCAAACACAGGAGTCTCTGGGGGACAGTCCTATAGCCTCCCTAGCAAGACCCACCAGGGAACATTAGGCAGTCCTTCAATCATGTGTGCGTTTCTGACCAATCACATTAGGCAGCCCTTCAATCACATGTGCATTTCTGACCAATCACTGTTTCTAGGCAGCTAGAGGCTTCTTGATTAACCCCCTGGGGTCACATGGTCTGTCCTAGCTATACAGGCAAGTCTTCAGACAACATACCTCATGTATATTGTCCCCCAAAAACAGAGGAAGCCCACAAAGAACATGCTGAAAGACACTTCCTGAGCCAAGTTCTTAAGCTGGGAGAGAATTTAGAGAGAAAAGGCGAGTTCAGTCATGGTTGCGCCACTGGGTGCCAATCCCAGGGGATTTGACAGCTCTTGGCATGCGAACTGCAGTTGGAAGGTAAGATGCAGCCAGCGTGAGGGCCACGGCGGGAGCACGCGGGGTACGGAGAACAGAAGTCCAGGTGAAACTTACCCGGAGGTAATGGGATCCACATCTCAAGCAGACCATAGGTTTTCTGGACCCGGTGGGACAGACAGACATGTGCAGAGATGTAAGCTTAGTTTAAAATTATAACTTTAGCCCTTCCAGGGGTCAATCTCGGTTGCTCTCTCCTACCCTGAAACTACCCTTCTGGAACAGGAAAACATGTCGGGGGCAACCTTGCTCTTACACCTGCGATGGCTCCCCAGTGCCCCAGCTGGACATTGTCTGTCCCAGTTTAGCTTCACTGCTTCCACTGTGTCTCCTCATCCCCACCACTTTCCCCAGCCTTCATGTGGAGCACCTGCCCAGCCTAGGAGACCTTCAATTCGGCCAGGCCTCCACACAGAGCCCCAGCCACCACCTCAGCCACAGACAGGGCCATCCTCCAAAGCCTCACTGAGGTGTATAGGATCGACAATGGGGGCTTATCCGTGCCCCATCCGGCCCTCAGTGTGCTCACTTCCCCTGACCTTCCCACTCTCCTTTCTTCAGAGATTCATCCCCAAGCCAGGCTGTGTACTGCCCTCCCCGCCACCAGCTGTGTAGCGTCAGCACAGGTGACTATAAACAGTGCTGTTCACACAGCAGGGTGCCCACGGAGATTGCAGGTGAGACCCTGAAGACAAATGTTCAGAAAGGATTTGCACCAATGGCCTCACTGTCGCTACCGCCACCTTCTGACAGGGTGGTAGGTTGGCTGTTTCTAAGTATTTTCAGTCCCCTGAGCTCCATTAGCTGCGAGTAGCTGGGGTCTGCTCCCCACAGTCTCTCTTTCCCCTGAGGGAAGGACGTCCTGTGACTTCACAGGGCACAGGAGAGTGCAGCCTCTGCTCACCCCACCCTGCTTCCCTCCCGAGGAATCCAGATGCCCTGCTGCAAAGGAGCCCAACAGGAACAAAGAACATAGGTGTTCCAGTAACTGTCCCCAGCCGAGGCTCAGGCACAGCCAGCATCGCCCAGCAGACACATGCTGGAGCAATAGATGAGTCTGGGCCCAGGCAGGACAGCACCTCCCCCATTTCCTCACCTCGGTCCTTAGATCTGAGGTTCCCTTGTATCGCAGGACAGAGGGGGTTCCTCAGGGGTCTGGCCCTTAAGAAAGCAGCTGGGGCGATCCAGGTGACCCAGCCTCACATTTTACCAGCTCTTCACATCACACTGAGCCCTGATATACACAAAAGCATTAAAACCTATGCTGTCACATTGGCATACTGCGCTACTCTCGCCACAATGGCTATTATCAGAAAGCAGCAAGGGTGAAGTCAGGACCCTTGTGTGTTGGCCGAAATGCTTGATTAGCTACTGTGGAAAACACCATCTAGGTTCCAGATCACACTACCATAATGACCCAACAATTCTTCCTCTGGGTCCAAACCCCAAAGAACTCAAAATGGGGACTTGTGCACAGCTGCAGTAAACACAGTGGCCACAAGGTGGAAGCCACTCCAGTGTCCATGCACTGACCAGACTTTTAAAATGGGGCTTCGCAACACAATTGAATAGTACTCAGCCTTTAAGAAGAATAAAGTTGGACATGTATAAGTTAAAGAATCCAGGAACAGAAGAACAAATACAGCTTAAAACCAGGTTTTAAGCTGCGGTTGCTGAGGCTGAGGATGGACGGCGTTACCAGAGGCCTGCCTACCCTCTACCCCATGTCTGGGGCAAGTGCCTTAGAGTTGGCAGAGCCCCTTGCCCCAGGCAGCATTTGTGTTCCCTGGAAAGGCAGCTCTTTCCAACCAGCCCTTGCTGAGTGGCCCTGCATTCCTCTCCCTGCCAACAGGTTTGTGTGCCAGGCAAGTTGGTTTCTGAGGCCAAGCAGATCCCTCCCCCTTCTCTCACTAAATGCCCAGCGGTTATAAGCATGGACTGTCCTGCACAGGAGTGAACACTGAGCCAGCTCTGCCCTGCACCTGCTGTGCCAGCTAGGGAATGTTATTTATGCTCTCTGCTCCTGGTTATTTTTTGTTTATAAACAAAAATCCACTTCAGAGAGTGAGCTGGTGAATCAGGAACATGATGCAAACATGTTCCAGCACAGACACTGGCAAACAGTAGGAAGGCTCAAGAAAGCAATATGGCGGGCATTACTAGACACGTGGTTGTGCAGTCAGCCACCGCCTTCTGGTAAAAACATTTCCTCCTGAGCTGAGAAGGGAGGTTGAGTCTCAGAAAGCTACAGAGTTCACAAGGCTCAGGAGTAAATCTCACAAGATGGGGAAGCTCAGAAAGTTCCAAAGCTTTTCCACAGAACTATATAAACAGGGCGCTGTTGCTGGGAGAGAGGGACTCTCTCCAGTGGGACTGCCTGCCGTCCCCACAGGGAACTCCAGGGTCTAGGCTTTCATGAATCCTCATTCACACTAGGGTTGGCTTTCCAGGCCGAATCTGCTTCTGAGTCACCCACGCTCTTGTAAGTCACCCTTCACCTGTGCTCCTGGGCTTGGGTGAACTTCTTTTGTTGGTAGCTTGCCAAGCTCTGTCTGGAGTACATACACATTTGCTCCCATCTCCCCAAAAACATCCGCACAAATATGCTACTAGTAAGCTGAGCTAAGAACACAACTAAACATGTCTGTAGGAGAACCAATTGAAAACATCAATAAACAGAAAACAGCAATCAAACATACATCATGCCCACAGGAATAACAATAGAATACATTTTTATCCCTCAGACTGGTAAAAATTGGAATGCAAGCTGGTACAGCCCCTTTGGATGTCAGTGTGGCGATTTCTCAGAAAATTAGGAAACAACCTTCCTCAAGACCCAGCGATACCACTTTTGGGTATATATCCAAAGGATGCTCAATCGTGCCACAAGGGCATGTGCTGAACTATGTTCATAGCAGCTTTGTTTTTCATAGCCAGAACCTGAGAACAACCTAAATGCCCCTCGACTGAGGAATGGATAAGGAAAATGTGGTACATTTACACAATGGAGTACTACACAGCAGAAAAAAATAATGACATCTTGAATTTTGCAGATAAATTGATGGAGCTAGAAAACATCATTTTGAGTGAGGTAACCCAGACCCAGAAAGACAATTATCACATATACTCCCTCATAGATGGTTTTGAAACATAAAGCAAAGAAAACCAACCCACAAATCACAATCCCAGAGAACTTAGACAACAATGAGGACACTAAGAGAGACATACATGAATCTAATCTACATGAGAAGTAGAAAAAGACAAGACCTCTGAGTAAATTGGGAGCGTGGGGACCTTGGGAGAGGGTTAAAGGGGAGGGGAGAGGCAAGGAGGGGAGCAGAGAAAAATGTAGATCTCAATAAAAATGAATAAAAAAGTTGTAATGTCCAACAAGAAGATGGGGGAAATGGGTGTTCTTGCTCTAAAAGTTGTGACCTTGAAGGTATTTCATATTTATGTGATTTGAGTTGACACCATCTCCCAGAAATGTATCTAGTTAAGAGAAGCCCGCGCACGGGGGTTTGTCGGATGCTTATTTGTGGTTATGAGCTACTGACTTTGATCGGGAGATGCCCATCAGAAGGCAAATGGAGCTGTGCACTTGCTAAACAAATCCTGCCAAGGTCAGGGGATGCTGAGCAGGTTTGTTGCATACCTGACTGCAGATCATCCCTGGAAGCAGGCTAGGGATGGGGGTGCGGTTAAGTCAACTTCAGGACATCCTGGCTCTCTGCAGCACTTCACAAAAGGGTTCTGATGTGGGACAGGGATCTCCATGACAGGGTGCAAAAACAAGACTGGCATGCTTGACACAGTCGCAGTGGTGCCCACCCCTCTTCCACATGCCACTTCTTACCCCTCAACACACTAGAAGACAGTTTGAGTATTGTTTCCTCCACACTAAAATTGTAGCTGTAGGTGACTGGAATTTGTGCCTAGTACAAAGCCAGGTCCATATAAACCACCCAATTAAACCCATTGAGTGAATAGATGGATTGGATGGATAAATGGATGGATGGATAAATGGATGGATGGATGATGGATGGATGGATGGATGGATGATGGATGGATGGATGGATGATGGATAGATGGATGAGTGGATGGGTGAATGGATGATGGGTAGGTGATGGATGATGGATGGATAGATGGATGATGGATGAATAGATGGATTGATGGATGGATGGATGGATGGATGATGGATGAGTGGATGAGTGGATGGATGATGGGTAGATGATGGATGGATGGATGGATGGATGGATGGGTGGATGGATGGATGGATGATGGAAGGATGATGGATGGATGGATGGATTGTGGATGTGTGGATGGATGGATGGATGGATGGATGGATGGATGGATGGATGGATGATGGATGGATGAGTGTATGGGTGAATGGATGGGTGGATGGATGGGTGGATGATGGGTAGATAGATGGATGGAGGAATGAATGAATGACCTTTCCACATAATTCAAAGTGGAACTAAAACCAAGAAACACACCCACAGTGAGCTTTACAGAGTCCTGCCCCCTGAGCATCATTATTTCTCTCCTCATCTCCCCTCTGTCTTCCACAGGCTCCACCTGAAAAACCTCATGTAGGCCCCCAATCTTTCTAGAACCCTCTTCTATCTATCTGTGATTCATTTAGCAGTCATCAAGCATACCCTCAAGGTCAGGCCTTATGCAGGAGGGACACAGGCCCTAAACCCAGAGTGCTCACTTGTATAATGGACACAGACAGCCCACCCCCAAGGTGCACTTTACTCTGAACTTACAGGGGAGCTTGGTGCCACCTTCCACTGGAGCAAATGGCAACAACCACTGAAGTAGTCATGGACAAAGGTGGGCAAGAGCCTCCTGCACCACCGTCTGGGAAGGGAGCAGCATGGATTCCAGAGCACTGAAACACCTTTCCCGGGTCTTCATTGTCCATTTATCCAGATAGGAACACTGTTGTGTAAAGTTGCAAAGCCTGTGTCCCCACAGCAAAATGTCCCGGTGCTGGTGTAATAAGGAGAAAGGCAGCAGGTGAAGGAAGATGGGAGGAAGTGCATCAGGTCCCCAGAGAAGAGCAAGGAAAAGTAAATAAGGCTGCTTCGCAATGGCTCCAAGGCAAGACTCAGAGCCCACATTCACAGGGGGCACAAATGACTAAAACAGCTTCCAACCAGAAAGGACCAACTGCAGCTATGTTATTTAGTGACTGTGATGACTGTGTTCTGTCACCTTGATACAAACCTAGACATATCTAAGAATAAGGAATCTTAACTAAGAAAATATCTCTACTTTCCACAAGCAAGCCAACGGAGCATTTCCTTAATAAATGTGGAAGGGGCTAGCCCATGGTGAATGGGGCCATCCTGGGTTCTATAAGAAGGCAGGCTGGGAAAGTCATGATGAGCAAGCCAGTAAGCAGCACTCCTCCATGGCATCTGCATCAGTTCCTGCCTCCAGGTTCCTGCCCTGTTTGAGTTCCTGTCCTGACTTCCTTCAGCGATGGGCTGTGATACAAAACTATAAGCCAAATGAACCCTTCCCTCCTCCAGTTGCTTTTGGCCATGTGTTAATGACAGAAACACTAAGACAGTGACTGAAGCTGACATTTGCCTCACTGTACTAGTTACTTCTCTGCTTTTCTGATGGAAGGAAGACACTATTTGGGGCTCATGGTTCCAGAGGGTTAGAGTCCATGACAGCAAAATGGAGATAGCAGGTGGCAAACAGCTGGAGCAGCAGCTGAGAGCTCTCATCTGGAACCACAAATAGGGAGCACAGAAAGCTAGCTCAAAATGGCACAAATCTTTTTAGACCTCAAAGCCTGCCACCCCCAGTGACACACTTCCTCCAGCAAGGCCACACCTCCTCATCTATCCCAAAGTGCCACCAACTGTGACTAAGTACTCAAATCCCAGAGTCTTCCAGGGGCATCCGTTCAAACCATGTGGAGGGTGACAAATAGGCCAGAATGCTGCTTTCTTCTTACTGGGGCACCTGAAAGTCTAAGAACCTTCCCTCCTGCATGCGGCAAGAGTAAGAGGAGACACCCCCATGAACAGAGACGCTCGTGACAGTTTTTACCAAAATAGCAAAGTGTGTTCAAATGTCCAAATACTTGAAGTCACGGGGCTTCAATGTGAATCGGAATATTCACAGCCTCTACAGCAAAGGCCTCATGTATTCAGTAGACATGGGTCCTCCTGAGAACATCTTCAGAGGAGAAAACAATAAAAAGCGGTAGATAAAAGCTGCTTGCAAAGCCCCCACTCATGAAGACAGATGCATGAAGCATGGACACGGCCTTTATTTTAGAGGGAATGTAATTAGCTAGGATTATTTTCTTTCTGCCTCTATTTTTATGGTTGTTGCTACAATATTTTTTGTGCAATTACAAATGCTGAAATCAAATGCAAACCACTCAAGGACACTCATAACTCAGATTTTTCTATGGCATTAAGCAGTCGTTGACTGAGCCAGCATCAACTCCATAACTGTCCCAGAGGTGGGACCTCAGGATTGCAGTGACTGGAGACCCAGAGCTCACACTGGAGAAAGCAGGTTCAAGTGCTTTACGTGAGGACCTGAGTTTGGATCCTCAGATCCATATGAAGCACCGGACTTGCTCATATAAACCTATACCCAATTCTGGTAAGGATTAGGGCAGAGACAGGAAGATCTCTGGGCCTGCTGGCCACCAGTCTAGCCAAAAGACAACCAACTCCAGATCTGGTGAGGGACTATCTCAAGGGACTAAAGTATAGAGCTATAGAAGAAGGCATCCATCATCTTCCTCTGGCCTCTACATGCACAGGCACACAGTCATATGCACATGCACACATACATTCACAAACACGGGAGTAGAGCCTGAACAAATCATCAGATGTACATTAGAGATATCATCAGTACATTAGCGATAAGCTTTGGGGGACAGGCTGGGTGGTGTTTAGTGGAAGACTGTGAGCATGGACAAGGCCCTAGGTTTGATCCCCAGAAACATTCACAAATAAGTTTCTGAGTGAGATGGACCTAAGAAATGATAGTGAAACATTAAGGATGATACTGATGATGTCTGACATTCACATGGTCATGTTAGGTAGGATGGACCAGGTGCTGCTGCTGTAACAACTCCCAGTCTCAGTGGCTCTAAACAAGCCAGATGTACTCTTCGCTCATGCCATGGTTCCTGCAGGTTGGCATGGAAAGAAGGGGAGGAAGTGGCCCTGCTTATTAGTTATGTAAACACCCAAGCATGGAAAGCAGCCACTACTCGAGACATCGTATGTTGCTATATCAGAAAGAAGAGCAGCTGTGAGCCATCTTAACTGTGCCACTAAATAATCCAGTTAGGAAGCGACACTATAGTTTCTTCAAATAAGGTTTTAGTTCAACAGTTATCTGCTCCACCTTCAGTAGCAGGGCTTGGGGGAGCAGAAAGTACATTTGGTCTCCAATCTTTCAAGCAGGGAGACATAAAGACTTAGCAAACTACCTAATACCTATCAGAAATGCTGCTGGTGGTACTTTCCATGTATATTCTGTGAATTCGCTTATTTAATCCAGATACGAGCCATACAGGCCTGTCCTGAGGCACATGGTCAAGCGTGGCTATTGACACAGCATGAGGCAGCATCTCTGTGCCGTTTTTCCTGACTGGGACCCTCACACTGTGTGGAAGGGAAGAGTGTGCTTCCTCCCAGAAGCCCACACATGATACAGAAAGGGCCATCCCCCTGTAGAGACAGAACACAGATGTGACTGGTCAAGGCGGGTGCTGATGTTCACTGTTCCGTCTCCCCATTTCACACAGCCTCAAAACTCCCTTCCCTGATTGTATATCGGAACATGCCAGCTGCCGTCTGTCTGCTCCTCCATGTGAGTGGCCAGAGGGGTCTGTCACTCAGCTGGTGATGTGAGTAGTCCTTGCCCCCTGGACTCCCCTTTATGGGATTGCCATATTTTATCCACATTATCCCCAGAGCATGTTGAGGGATGTCACCTTGGGTGTAGGTCCTGATCTAGTCTACCTTTTTCTCCCTCTTCCTACCAGCTCTCCAGACATGAGACTGCCTTCCTTCTCTACCTCACCAGCCTCCAGTGATACCCACTCTCCCTGGGTGAAGTGCCCCAGTCCCTTGAGCAGGAAACACACCCTCTCCTGCAGGTAGAATGGACCACAGCACACTGCCTCCACACCTCTTTCCAGTGACAATAAAGTCAGGTTGTCCTCTTGCTCCTGATCCCTTCTCAGCTCACTATCCTAGAGGGATCTGGGGTAGCTCAGTGTGACACATAGATACGTGGCCATGTCTTAGTTACGTTTCTGTTGTTATAACAAAACACCACGAGCAAGACAACTTATAAAAGACAGCGTATTTAATTGGGGGCTTGCTTACATTTGCTAATCTGTAAGCAGCGGCCTCATCCAGAATAAGTCACTCATCAACTCCCCAGTGCCACAGCGATATGTAACAAAGAGCCCCCCATCCAGTGGCTTATCTAAGTGACTTACTGTTGTGGACAAGTCTACAAATGAGACAAGAAGTTCTAATCTGAGCCAGGCACAGAGGACCCCACAATACATCTGTAGGTGACTGTTTCCCCATCGCACCTGGTTTCCTCCCAGGTCCTTGCCCAGAATTCCCCTGTGGGTTGTCCACCACTGAGTGGCCCCTCCTTCTCCAGCAAGCTAATCAAGGCTTAGCCTCTTGGCAGACACAAAATCCTTGGAGAAAGCCAGAGTACAGCCAAGGCAACTCACAAGTTCACGAAGCAAGGCAGTAAGGGACTCCGGCACCCCAGGGAAAACTGGATGTCGCATTGCCCTGCAGCAGAGGACCGCAGCGGAGGAGGAGGAGCAGCAGCGAGCTGGGGCCAGTTCTGCAGCTAATCTGCAAAACCAAATGGGTATGCATCTGTGTGCATGTCTGCAAGCATGAGCTGTCGGAACAGAATACATGTGAGAAATGAATTCTGCTTCTTTAGTTTTTCTTTTTTAGACTCCTTGAAGTGTTTTCCTAGCATGTATATCTGAACACCACATCCATGACTGGTGCCTGCAGAGGTCAAAAGAGAATATCAGATCCCCTAGAACTGCAGCTATGAGTAGCTGCGAGCTGCCATATGGGAACTGAACCCAGGTCTTCTGCAGGAACAAGTTCTCTTAACCACTAAGCCATCTCCTCAGCCCTAGAAAGTCTGCTCTTAGTCCATGAAAAACTAATCAATCATTAAAAAGCACCTGCCTCCATATCTACCCTCATGTGCAAGCACGAGCTAGGGGAGCTAGCCTCCCTGATGCACTCACCTTGCTTGGACGGGTCAAGGGGCTCAATGGCAACACCTAGAATTCTCTTGGTACCTTTTGAAGCCAGATCTCAAGGTGCTGGGAGTAACCACCCAAGGGAGCAGCCCTCAACCAATAACACATTGAATGACACCATCACCTAGGGTGGGCCAATCCCAAAGGTATCCCACAGTGTGGCCCCAGGTGTCCCCTCAGGGCTGTACCCCAGTTGCCTATAGCAGTCACCTGCTTAAACAATGGCTACTTTGCTGTCTTTCTTCTCTGAAATTGCTTATGGGGACACTTCTCAACAAAAGGAGTTAGCCTGCACCCTTTAAGTCTGGGTCACTTTTAGCCTGAGGGCTAACCCTGTAAATACTAGGATGTTTTGGAGTCCTTGGGGCATTGGAAGGGCTTTGTAGACCAACAGTCTCAAGGCATCTCAAGGCACCAAATAGGTGCTCACTCCCAAATAGGTTTCTGTCTCCTGGAGACCAGGAGGCAGAATTGCGCCCTGTCCACAGGCTCAGGTCCTGCCAGTGGGAGGGGCTGAGGCTTGGGGACTTAATGAGGTCCCTGGCAGAAGCAAACCCCGCTGAAAATGACAAACGAACAGCATTACAGACTGGTCCCACAATTACTATCAGTTGGCTGTAATATAAATATGCAAATTCCCCGGGCTTGAACTTTAACACCCTCTGTAGAGACCATTCATCTCTTTAAAGTATTAATTTAAGTTGTAAAAGGGCTCATACATCACTGCATGTCATTTTGAAAACAAATATTAATCAATTTTACCCTCGGAATTGCTACGAAGGAGGCAGTCGGCGCTCCTGAAATCCAGGAGGCTGTGGGAAAGATTTACATATTCATCCCGGCTTAAGGAAGCTGTGATAATGCAGGTACATCTAGCCGCAAGGCAGACCCTTATCTGCTGCCAGCTTCTGCGTCCTGCCCTGTAGAGGCTGCCGCTACGCTGATGACCTTGGGGACAGTGGGCTCGGACCCACGTCCAAATTCTTCCTTCCCTGAAAGTCTAGACTGTCCCCCCCCCTCCCCGTGCCAGCCCAAGAGGAACAGTTCTGGCTCAGGGGCTTGAGAGCAATAGGTTAGCCACCCACTGACCTGAGTCCCTGTCCACCAACTTTCAGAACCTGCAAATCAGAGGAGTGGCAAATTCTGTATCCAGGTACGAAGCTGGGAAGTTGGGCAGGTGAGTGTTTTCTGAGGACGGGCCGGGGGGGGGGAGCGGGTATTAGGATTGAGTAGACCAAGCATTCAGAACTAATTACTAATCCCACTGTCTGTGCTATGTTACCTGAGAAACAGACCTGGATTTTAAAAAATGCATCTGGTAGCCAATGTCATGCGGAGAGGTTGTGAAAAGCCCGCCAGTGCAGGCATGTCTGTGGGGAAGCGCTGGGATTACACTGTGGGCGCGTGTTATTACCCGCGCCACCCTCAATTGCTCTCCTTTCCTTACCATCCCCTCCTTCCATTTCTCCCGATAGTGAGCTGGAGAGGCAGGACCCTCCTCCCAGCTGCCCCATCCAACAGACCCTGCCTTCTTGGTCCACAAAGCACCCCAGAAAAAAAAATACACATTGGATGAAAGAACACTAGCCCCTTTTCCACAGGGTTGAACTACAAAGGCTTCCGCAGGGAAATGAGGGTCCCCCCCCCCCGCGCCCATACACACACATCTCCAAAAAAGCAGCAGCCTTTAGGAGCCTCTGGATTCAGGACAAGCCAGCAGAGGGTGCAGTGCCCTAGGCAGCTGCAGGGAAAATGGGTCTTCTCCCTTCACTTATCAATGTGATCAGATATTTGCTGGCGGGAACACTCAGCTCACATCCTCGGGACTGACTGTGCAGCTGAACTTAAGCCCAAAGCCCCATCTCTTCTTCTGCTCACCCACCAGCCTGGCTGTTCCTCACTGGTGGACCGCATGTGCACAGCTGAAGGGCCCTGGGGAGAGTTCTGTTGACCAGTGACCATTGCCTATCACCTCCTGGTGTGTCCGCCAGCCACTGAGGCAGCTGCAGATCCTGGGTTCATTCTTCACTCCTCAGCCTGGGCAGACGCAGGAGCCATTTGGTGACACAGCCTCGAATCCCAACCCTAGAGGAATATCTGAATCTCATGATTTGAGTACACGTGTGCATATTGAGCCACGTGCAGCTGAAGCCACGTGTGATAAGTGTGTACGATGTAAAAGGTAAGTTGCATACCACATGGGCCATAAGCATTCTGTCGATGTGTGTTGAGCCATGTGTGGACATGTGTTGAACCCCATATAAGTGTTGGTTTGTGTGATAGAAAAATGACAGCAATAACAGAAACACATGACCAAGGATAAATAAAGCTGTCTTCATATCACCCTCTGCTGGGATGTTTAACTCACCAAACATTTATGCCACAGATGATTATCAAAACGCTAACCAACTTTGGATAAATGTGCAATCACAAGGCTAAAGAACTGTGCTGGGAACAGAGAAGGGAGCTCATTTCCTTCCACAGCCCGGAAAGCCCGAGGCAGAAAGCAGGACTCAAGACAAGCTGCAGTGACCAGCAGGAGAGCCCTCGACTTTCCCTCACTTCCGCCGTTAGTAATCAACATCAGTATGTTCTCCTTACTGAGGAAAACCTGTAGATTTGGAACACGAGTGACAGAAGTGGGAAAATCCCAGAAATAGGGTGTGTTTCTCAAGGGTAGCGCGGACTTCCTTCTAGACGGAACACAGAAATGTCTTGGCATTTGCTAGACCTGCGTTCAAGCACAAGCCATATTTTCCAGGAAAGCCAAGATCTCCTGTCAGCAGATCTCTAGGCTCCTGGAGGGCAATTACCTGATCAGCTGCAGCAGAGAGAATGATCTTGGGTTGGTTTCCCTCCGTTTACGTTTTGCTCCTTACTTATGACCCAGGATAGGCTTAGCTTCTAGCCTCATCCTAACAGGGGGACCTGTGTGGAACTCTCAAAGACGGTGGCTGTATTAATGGCGACCAGAATGGCAGAGCCAACAGACATTTTATTTTTCCAACAAATCGTGTTGTTGTTGTTGTTGTTTTAATTCAATAGCAGTTGTAGAAATTAAAACAGTTACATAGAAATTTAGAACTCTGCTTTCTCATTTGGCTGTCCATGAGTGGTGGCTGCCCTACAAGGAGGTATGAGCCCTCCGGTTGGCTGCAGTCACTTCCCAGCCCTCTCGGCCACCTCCACTGCTGCCTCAATGTGAACCAACATGAGAATGTTCAGTTCCTGCTGACTCCTCCCTATCAGCCCATGGGAAACTGAGGTCCGAAGGGGAAAACCTGCCCCAGCATGATTCTAACACCCATGTGTCCCCTCTCCCTGGCCCAGAGCCCTTCCTAAACTCTCATTCTAGGAAGGCTGAAGTCTTGATTCTGATTTTTAAATGTTCTAGGAGACCCATCCTTCCCTTGTTCAGGATTTTCAAAGATGGAGGGAGGTGATGGATCCCAGAGAGGTGGAGGAAGCCTCATGTCTGGTGGTTCACACTTCTGTCTCTCCGGTCTTCTATGTTTAGTGTGTTACCTACATGAAGGCAAAGTAGATTCATTTGACAGTCACCAAAGGGAAATCAGCTGCTGCCATAAAACCAATGAAGTTATGACAGCGGGCCCAGGAGGAGGCCGGACTGAGTAAAACCTGTCAGGCTGCTGACAAACGATGATAAAGTGATCGCTCGTTCCCGCGCTCGATGGAAATTGACAAGGTGGGCCTCCCCACCTAATGAACAGCTCCAGCCCCATGCTCCGACGCAATGCTCGGAAAGTTTAATCTCAATAAACATCGCAATAAATCTGCTCCCGTGTTTAGAAAGAGTAGAGCCAGCAGGGAAGGAGCTGTGGCCTCCAGAGAAAGGACCCAGGACGCCAAGTGGGACACTAGGGATTTCCCCATATGTGTCCTGAGTGCACCTGCCTAAAGACACCTCTGCTGCTCACCCACCGGCTCCCCAAAACAGAAACTAAGGCTCAGATGGCACCTACGTCACACCGCCTCTCAGAGAGCAACTGTCTCTATGACTTGTATTAAATGTGCCCAGCTCTGGATTCTTATAAAGTAATGTCAGTTACAGAACAATGCCAGCCTGCCAGACAAGACACGTTAGAAGAACAAGGCGGGTGGCACGGGGGTGGGGGAAAGACCCCTCCCCAGCAACCCTCGGAATACAATGCACCAGCTGCACATTAATAAATATGTAATGTTTGATTAGAAATATGTATAGTATTTCTCCCTCCCCAAATGCCGGCTGGCCCTCAGGCGGAAGACGGGATCTGGCCCACACTGACGGGTTTCTTTCGCTTGCTTTGAAAATACAAACTCAAATGTTTTCCTGTCCCAGCTGTTTCCCA
>JAQHUG010000066.1:4329365-4342129 GCA_028555095.1 Dicrostonyx torquatus | reverse complement strand
AATGGTCATCAGTTACACAGAAATGGTGGATGCTAACTTTTCTAGACCAGTTCAAGTGATCAGGTTGCACCATCCTAAGAGGCTCACAAAACCAGGTGTGAATCAGGAACTTCCGACATCTTCTGAGGCAGCCTCCCTATTCTAAAACATCACAGGAAGTTTTCTAAATCAGCATAGAAATTGAAATACTAAATACTGCCCATAAATGGTAAAGAGGTAAGCAGGCTGGCATGGATCCTCAAGAAAAGATACACATCTTTTTCCAAATGCTTCAAGACAGCTAGGATGACTATTGGTTTAAGAAAAACATCCCACACTAAAAGAACAAGTTGTTATATGCCTAAACAGTACACAGAAATACAGAGATTTCAAGATCAGAATAACTTGCAACACAAGGATACAGTCCCTAAAACAAGGGGGTCTTACAAGGTTTAAAAAAGACAAAGTCTGGCTCCTGCACACAGTCCCATCAGGAGAACCGCCCCACTCCTTATCTTCTCAGGGCCTAGGCTGGGAAACTTCATTAGCTTGGGAGGTAACAGTGAAAGTCAAAACACTAATTCCTTGTTCTTTTAAGTGACTCAAGTCTCTACTACGTTAAAATATAAGATCAAGGAAGAGGAAAATGACTTTTGTCTAAAATACCACTGACTCTTTGGATAAAAGAAATCAGTTTTAGACTATACTGCTACACATACAGTATAAACAAGGAGAAATGTCACACTTAAGAAACCAGGCTGTTCTGAGCTTCATTTGACATTGGTTTCCTAGCCTCATACCACCTATAACATATTTAAAAAAATAAAGAAATTTAAGATGATAGTATACAAGCCAGGAACAAAATACTAGTATAGTTTGAGGAGCAGGATAAGTTACTGCCCTTGCTCTTTGTGTATCAAAGATTCCCTTAAATCACTTAACCACAGTTTAGCTATCTGCTGTTCGATGTTATTTTATATAACAAGTTCCTGGCCTTATCAGCTCATCTCAAAAGTTACCACTCCAACAAGGATTTCTTTGAAAGAATACCTTAGAATTTTATAGCAGAACATTAGAGAATGTTCTGGGTACTGTCAACATTCAAATTACAGGAACCTCACTAAGAATTTCCAGCAAGTCATTTTCTCTTAATACTGTTCTAGTGCAAATCCACCCACTACCCAGTGGGGAGCAGCAGGCTAAATTCTTGGGGCCACTCAACCTACTTGAGGTATGAGGGGGTGTGCAGGAGACTGATGCCTGAATGCACGCCCCCTTGAGGCCTGCATTCTTCTCTGGAGCCAATGGTCACAAAAATGAACAATCTTATTAAGATTCCCTAATTAGCCCCAGCTAAAATTTAAAAAACAAGGTATGAATGAATGGTTCTTTAAGGAGACAACTTCCAAGGAAAATCAGAGCGAGGATGGTGGCGAGAATAGGGGGGGTTGGGAGATTGCAAGGCTTGATGGCTAGAAGATGACAAACCCTTAAAACATGCAAATGCCAAGGGGTGGAACAGAAAAAGATGCCAAGGACATGAATAACCCGGCAGCTGACCCAGCTGAACGCAGCTCAAGACCGTGATCTTCATTCACGACTTCGCGATTCTCCAAGGCTGACCGTGGGCAATAAAAGAGGTATCCGTCTCAACAGGGCACACCTTCCAACTACACAACTGTGCAAAACCATTCTCCTCCCTCTCCTTTCTCCCCTCCCCACGCCACCCCAGACCAGGGAAACTGAAAGAAAAAAAAGCAGAACACGCCATTAGCGAGGCCGGACTGCTCTTCCGGGAGAGGAGTCTCCAACAGACCCCAAACGGCACAGGCATGAAGTACCACCACCCGGGGCTCTCCGTGCCTCCTGCAACCCGCTGGGGACCAGCTAGGGTCCCGGCCTCAGTTTCCCCATGTGTCAACGACGCTCCTCCCCAAGCCCTCTGGTCCGGGAGTCCCGCAACTGGAAGTCCCCCGGGAGGCTGGAGGTGGGCAGCCGGGACTGATGTCAGAGGCTCAGCTGCACGGGGCAGCTAACGGGCGGGCGATGAGGCCCGACGGTCGCCTTTGGAGCTCAGGGAGCCCCGAGGCACAGCAGCAACGCCGCGGACCATGCATTTGCCGTTCGGCCGCACTCACTCACCCTTCTCGGCCGCCGCTCAACGCCCGGGCCCCGGCTTCATAGCCGGCGTCCGGGGCCGGCCCGGAACCCCACACCCACCACCCCAGTATTTACCTCAGGCTCCCGGGGCCCCGCGCAGCCGAACCTGCTACCTGGGCCCGCCCCCACCTGCCCCGCCTCCGAACCGCCCGCGGGGAGGGAGGAACGGGGGCGGAGAGGGCAGACGCCACGCCAGCCAATCTCATCCAGAGATTCGTCCCTGCGCGCGCTCTGATTGGGTCATCCTGTAACAGATCTTCCTCCAATGGCTGCCGGCGCGGCGCCGGCCGAAGGGACTTTCCGCTCTGTCAAGCTCGGTGGAGCCAAAGGGAAAGCGAAGGGGCGGGGCAGAAGGGACAGAAGAGAAAGGATGGGGGCGAAGAGCAAAGGCTGATTGGACCAAAGGCTGCGGGTGCCGCATCACCATTGGCTGAAACCAGACCTGGGCGGGGCGCTGGGCTCCCAGCTCCACCTCCCTTGCGCGAGTTTGGGCTCTTGCCCTAGCTGTCAAAACTCGGGTGGGAAGAGGAGAGCTGAGAATAGTTTTTCAAAATTCCATGAAAGAGCGAAGCTTAGAATCGCACCCAAGAGTCAATGTTTTCTTTCTCAATTATTCGCCGTGTGACATGGGGAACTCCCGACCATGCTGAGCCTCCATTTCCTCATCTGTAGAATGAAGGTATTAGTACCACCTGTCTTACCAGATTCTTTGAAATGCCACGCCGCATTCCCTAATAGTAGGCGCTCGGGAAAAGTTGAGACGCTTCCTGCCCTCAGATGGGGTCCGGAACGGGAACGCCTGCTGTTTCTGAACCTCTGGGGCCACCTGTCCCAGGTTGGAGAGAGTCTCCTAAGGATAGAGAAGGGATTTCCACCCTCCACCGTACCCAGGCCCGCACCCCTGGCCACCAGCCAGATTTGGGGTTAGAGTTAAGGATCTTTCGATTAGAAGAGAGGCTTCTGACTCCCAAACGTGCTTACAATATTTAAGGAAACTCTTTTTATATTCAGTCCCAGAGCCTGGCAGTACAAGCCTTGCTTCGCTGGATAGTCCTCTTAATTAATTCCTTCTCCTTTGACATTTTAACTACTAATTATGGGAGAAGGTGATTAATACTGAGAAAGGAGGAGGGGTGTGTGTGTGTGTGTGTGTGTGTGTGTGTGTGTGTGTGTTATCGTTAATCGTGACACAAATTCCTCCAGTGGAAAGTGGCATGTTTCTGAAAAAAAATCCAAAGAATTGAAACCAATGAGAAGATAAAAGCAGGCAAACACACGGGTGATTACCAACAGTATAAACTCACCCCATCTCTCTCTGCTGAAATCAGCCACGATGAAACTGACATCATTTGTAAACCTAAGCCTCAATCCTCTCCTGTCTTTCACTGGAACACATACATCCTGTGCCCATTTCCTGAGCTCCAGCAATAGTGACGTGCAATGGCCCTTACGCAACACCATTCCCTGACAGATCTGGATTCTCCCATGACACTGGCAGGACCCGGAGATCCAATCTGGCTGTGTGGGAGAACATTTCAGCCTAGAAACTGGTTTTGCTTGACCCCATCCAATAAGGAAGAGAAGGGAGTCAAGAAGTGGACTTGGGGAATCTTTTAATGAGGCAAGCACTCATATTTTCTCCAACGTGCCAAATTCCTCCCCATTGTTTTCTCTCCTCAAATCTCTCCCTTGTGCTCCTTGCTGGATTGTCACTCCTGGCCACAGTGGCCACACATCTTACTTAGCACTCCTCTTGTCACATGCTCACCGAAGTGGGGTTAGGGCCTGACTTCATCATCAGCTAAGCCAAGCCTTACACCCAGGCTCCTCTTAGTCACCGTCCCTGCCTAGAACTGAGCTGACGCAATGCTCAAGAGAAGCCTGCCATGATCTCAAACAGGAGAGCAGACCGTGTCATCACCCTATATATTATTTGCAATTCTTTATCTTCCAGCCTCTCATTTTACAGAAGGGAGAGTAAGGTCCAGAGATGGAAAATGGATTCCCTCAGTTGCACAGACTCTGTCTCCCCACCTGTGTTTAAATGGTTTATCTGACTGAGAGGTTATCATCCCTCCCCAAGCTTCCCTTCACGTGGCACCCAGCCTAAGTCCAAACTCTACCAGCAGCCTTTCCAGAGCCTGCTAGTCACCTCTTGTTTCCCTACCCTCAGCCTGCCCCACCCATTCTGCCCTTGGCTCCATGCAGATTAGGTTGAGTTGCTGAGGAGGTGGCAGGAGTCAAATCAGTGGACAGGAGGAATGCCCTGCCTGCCTCCAGTGGGGAGCACAGAACACAGAGAAGCCCCCTGCTGTTCCCGTTGACAGCTCAGTCAGAGTTAGGAAGAACCGTCTGAGAAGTACTCTAAGAAGGAAGGTGTGAGCTTGGAGGCAGCCTGAAAAGGCTCCTGCAAAATAAGAGAGCAATAACGAATGTCACAAGAGCTGAGGAAGCAACCCAAAGGGAACAGAAAGTGCATGAGATACTGAAGGAACTGAGAAGGCTCTGACAGCATGGCACACTTCGGCAGGGCCAGGCAGGGCCTCATTCCCAGAGCAGTGGGACTCCTTGAAGGGTTTTTAATCTGGTAGTGAATGCGATTCTAAGCTGTCTTACCCAATTCTCTTAAGGCGTGTGCAGGATCCCTAATGCATGGCCAGTGTGCTGAATGCAACCCCTTCTAGACGTTGGTAAATCCAGGTAGCTTTCTAGAAACTATTTCAGACACACTGTGGGGACTGAAGGAAACATTTCTTAGTAGTGCTGGTATAGCCCTGACATAAACCCTGCTCTATGCCTCCCAGGGTTACTCCACGCCTCATTAAAAACTCAGTGTTTATTTCATGCTTCTCTGTATTTAACACAACCTACAGTGAATGGTGTCCCTGCCCCACTGCAATATTACCCCACCACCACAGTGAATGGGTGACTTCCCGTCACACCCCCAGCCTCCTTGGATCTAGCTGTGTTCCCACCAACCCGGTGAACACGGCTCTGAACCAAAGCCTGCTATCCCCTACCCCCGGGTGCTTGGGACTAAAATCTGTCATTCTAGATTCTTCCCGTTTCCTGAGCCCTCTCTAGCTACTTGTAACCAGAATGAGCTCTGGTAAAGGAAGTTTGGAAAGAGAACAATAAAGGAAGGAAGTTACTTCCATTTTTGGAACAAAAGTTGACAGGATGAGTGACAGGGGAGAGCTGTGCTCAGAGTGTTGGACGGTGGCTTGTTGGGGAAATAATTATAGATTGCGATGAGATTTAGAGTCACAACAACAGGAGCCTCCGGGGAGCACAGCTAAAGAGTTTGGGTTTTCAATCTACACAGCTGTAGTCTGTTTGGATGTAATGCTCAAACAGGAAATTGTTCAGCTCAGTCCCCATGTCCCGGATGACCTGTAGCCACTAACCAAACCCAAGGCTGAGCAGGAGCAATTCCAGAGCTTAACCCACCCCACTGTGCCTGCCAGCTGCGTGGGAGGAGAGGTCTTGATGACGCACTGTTGAAGCATCAGAACTCTGGCCGAGACTCGGCCCACTTCAGACACAGTTCTGCTGTGACGTTTCTTCTTCTCGGTATTGGAGACTCAACCCTGGATGGCACAATTGCTAGGCAAGTGCTTTCCCTCTGAGCTCCACCCCCAGCCTTTTTGATCATATTTCAATGCCGCATGTTCATTTCAGTATCTTGTTGCCTGATTGTGGAGGAGGCTGAGGCAGGGGTAAGGGAAATACTCAGTGACCACTTTCTCCCAGGATCATGAGAAATATAACTAAAATCTGAAAAGTTGCCTAAACTAAAACCCTAGAAAAGTCTCCTAGCCTGTTACTTTTTGTTCCGCACACAAGAATTAGGTACTTTTGACCAAGTGGGAAGTCTGCAAGGGCCAGCCTGAGCCAAGGGCTACGCGTGCATGGGCTCCTCCAATAACTTTTCAAAGAAACTTAAGACTCAGAACCTGAGTTCACTGGGCACCTGCTCAGGCCTGAGTCCCTTCAGTGTTGCCTGCTGGGCTTTTCAAAGCCCAGAAAGTTAAACTCTGACTCTGCCAGTAATCTCCTACCAAGTTCTGGGTGTCGTCCTTGACCTTGTCTGGGTCTTTGTAATATCTCATTTTCCTTTTTGTTTTGTTATTGTTTTCCCTTTTTAAAATTTTGATTGATTGGTAATGACGTTGTTTTTCTTTGAGATGGAGTCACACGTAGTTCAGATTGACCCCAACTCAGTGTGTAGTCAAAGATGACCCAAACTGTTCTGTTTCTACCTCCCCAGTGCTGGAATTACTGGTGTGCGCCACCACACTTGCCTCTGACCCCTTATTTCTTCTCCGTCTCTCCTGGATTCTGCCACTCAGGTCTAAGAACTCCTCATTTTAAGGCTGATGACACCCACCCGACTCTTTCCCTGGCAGTGCCCTCTCTGGGCTCCAGACTGACACAGTGTGACTTGACTTCTCCTAGGCACAGCACACTCCATCATCTAAAACAGAAGCCTTTCCTTGCCCAGCTTATTTCCAGCCTGCTATCCCCTACCCCCGGGTGCTTGGGACTAAAATCTGTCATTCTAGATTCTTCCCTTTTCCTGAGCCCTCTCTAGCTACCTGTAAGCCCTTGGCACTCACCTCCACAGGATCTCTGGAGTCTATCCTTCTAGCTCCACCCACACACACACCATTACCCAGCCTGCACTAGTTCCTCAGCCACTTTCCCACTTTCTTCTCTCTCATCCCTATCCCTCCGAATTTGGGTCACATCTCCACCCAGGAGCAAAATTCTGTTAAAAAAAAAATTGGATCATATCTCCCCTGCTTAGAACATTCCAATGACTTGACCTTATTTTATTTATTTAGGTTTAGGTTTTTTGATATAGATTCTCACTTATAAAAGGTCTGAACTTTCCCCATTTTACAACTGGGCCATCCTAAAAGGACAAAGGGAGAGATAGCATGCACACAGAGATGAGCGGATAATACACACCAGGCCCGAGTCAATCCTACAGTACCTCAAGGCAATGACCAAAAAAGACAGTTCCTGTAATCTCCCTAAAACATACCCTGCCATGCCCAGGTATGCCCCAAATATATGGTGAAACTATAACCACAGCCGATTAGAAATGTACTAATGTGACCGATGCTTACTTAACCAATTACATTTGAGATGACGTAACTGAATTCAGTTACACAGAGAATGGCAAGCCAGTGCAGTAGGCTCCTGGAGGAGGAACACCACATACCTGCCTTCTTCACCTTCCTCCTGGTAAAAGCCTCCCGCTCCTACAGCCACTTGGAAAGAACTACAGAAGGCACAAAGGGCTGTCCCCACGCACCCTAGAAGGCTCCAGAATAGCTTCAGATTTCACTCTGGGTTAGTTAGACTCTACTAAGTTGAAGCCAAATGTGTTTGGACTGCCAGCAATTTCTAAGAATTGCTTTTGTGTTAAGCAATAAATTATCCAATAGAAAACAACATCGTCCCCCTCACTGTGGAACATGGAACTCTGAAATTTTGACAGGTCTGGGGGACATTTTTAAATGTTTCATCACAATGAACACAGCTTTGGTAACTCCAGAGTTTTCACCTCTGTGGTTATTTATAGCAGAAAGTTCATGATCACATTTTCTATAAAAATACAAGCTTAAAAATAAAACAATGCAGTTCATAAATATTAACCTGTTTTCACACGTAATGATATGGAAGACAGTAAATCTGTATAGTTAACAAATTACAAAGGTGACATTTTGAAAAAACACAAAAAGACCTCACCTAGAAAAAAAGGGCCAGGTTTCGTCCCCTGCAAACCCCCAACCCATGACTCTATATCCTAAAGCATCTGTCACAGATCAAATGGGGCTGCCTGTTAGGGATGTTTCAGAAGTCCATTGTCAGCGCTCAGTCCACAGGCACCAACTCGAGGCCTGCTGGAGCTGCTTGAAATTCTGGCCCAGATTAGCTCTAAAAAGCTGCAGTTGGGACAGGAACTGACTCCAAAGGTGCGGGGCTACAGAGTAATTGATGCTACTGGAAATTGAAGTCCACCTGTGATCCCAGCTGGGGTATGGCCATGTTTTTCTTGTAAATCTAGAACATGGAGGGGGGGAGACAAATGGCTGTTGTTTGCATTAAGAGTGGGCTAGGTATTGGGTTGGCTGTCTGGGTTGAGGTCCTGTTGGGACCTCATGTAGAGTGAGGGAGGAGACCAGAGTGGGATGGCCTTAAAGGGTGACCTAAGTCCAGATGTAGCTAAGAGCTGTTTCCTGAATATTCCTCTCCAAGACAGAGGGGGGCGGTGTCTTGCATGTAGGTCTAGGTCTCCACACCAACAGGCCAAGTTGACATCCATGGTTCTGACTTACCCCCATTAGAACACTGGCCGTTCTGCTAGAGGCTGGCCACATACTGTCAGAGGAATCCTCCTGTGTTCATCTCATGCTTACAGTCTAGAAAAAAACAAGAAAGTAAAAGCAGGTACATTAGCCAGAGTCCCTCTGAGGAACAGAACCAACAAGGTAGGTGGGAGGAGAGAGAGAAAGAAGGAAGGGGGCGGGAAGGAGGGAGAAAAGGAGGAGAAGGAAAGGGAAGTTCTCATATTCACCGTCCACCGGAGCTGGGTAGTCCGACAATAGCCATCCGGAGAGGCAGAGAGTCTGCTCGCTGCCCTGGCCAAGGAAGAAACCGGACACCTCAGCAGTCCATCCAACTCGAGGCCTGGAAGCTCCCTGAAATGACGCCGGTGATGGGTCGGTGTTGAAAGGCCACAGAAGCTCGAGTCTGCTGTGCAGAGGCGATGGCAGCAGCCATAGACGTCCTCACTCAGGAAGACGGGCTCATGCATGCAAGTACATGCTATCTTCCTCCTCCTTCAGCTTCCTCCCACGGGGTGCCCAGTGGATTGTGTTACCCACATTCAGTCAGCCACTGTCCTACATGATGATCCTCTCTAGACATCCCCACAGAAGTGTGGTCCTCTAGTCCCACGTGTCTCTTAATCCAGTTCAGTTAACTAAGACGAACCATCATGCATCCTTGGGAGAAGTCAATTCTGGAGGGCACTGGAGCATCTTTCTCTGCTATCAGAAGGTGACTATAGTGCTCCCAGGAGAAAAGTCCAGCCCTGATTGGCACAGGAATATTGCCTGGAGCTCTTCAGCCTCCAGAGTCCACGCCTCCAAGGCTGAGACATCACAGCAGGAGTCTGCTGTCACTGGAGCTGAGGGCTTCGACTTCCTCCAGGGAGAAGGTGTTTCCTCGGAGCCTGTGGGCATGAAAGGGAGGGAGATCTGGGGGGAGGCTTGCAAGGAAAGTGGCCACCCTTAAACCCATGCCTGGGAGGGGTTCATGCTCAGTCCCCGCCTCAGGCTTACCAGATGTAAGGGGTTCTGTTTTTAGCATCTGCCACCCAGGGCTATCAGGACCACCCCACAGAATGAGCAACACTGAGCCATGCCAGCTACAGACTCCCGGAGCCAGCTATTCTTTTACAGGCAATAATCACATCTGTTAAGAATGAAGTGAGCAAAATTTATGCCCACACAGCTTCACCAATAAGCAGCACGGGGCATCAGAACCCTTAAGAAACAGCCTGAGGCTGGCCTACTCCTTGACAACAGAATGTGACATTTCTGAGGCCTGTACAATGATTTAAAACAGCAACAATAAACAACAACAAAAAGCATGCTGTTTTAAATGCTAGACTACCTGACCTCCCCAACAATGAAACTTCACAATCACACAAGAAGCAAAGTGTCTCCAGCTCAGGTTCCAGCTTTGGTTTCAATTTCACTATTTGAAATCTGTTTGCTACTGCATGAAACACAAGTGCCGATGGGACCTGTCTAGATAATAAGTTGTGTGGGACTGCAGCCAGCTCTAAGAGTAGGTCCACCTAAGAAGGGCCTACTTTTCCTCCTCTCTGGTTAAATGTCTGGCATTGACAATGGAGTTCCAAGTCTGGCAAGGTGGTGCACACCGTAAGCCCAGCACTTGGGAGGTGGAGGCAGAAGAACTGGGAGTTTATCCTTGGCTACACAGTGAGTTTGAAGCCAGCCTGGGCCACATGAGATTCTGTCTGAGGTGGGGAGTGGGGATGGGTGAGCAGGAAGGCAGAGAAAATAGGGTCCCAGTGTGGACAGCATTTTTGAGGAAATACTGAAACGTGTGCTTGTTTTGTTTGGAACTCACAATCCTGCCTCAGTCTCCTACAGGCATGCCTCACCATACATACCTGATCTGAAGTACAGACCCTCCCAGAGACTCTCTTGGTTGTAAAGTATTGAAATCTAGACCAATGCCTGAAACACGCAAATCCTAATTTTCACTCATTATGTGTTAAACGAGATCTTTCCTTTCTGTTTTCTACATGAGAAACAGGAGCCTGAATCAAGTTGTATCTGAATGCCTGTTTCAAACACATGAATGATGGTGGCTTTTAATGATACAGATGTGGCCGTGCCATACTGTGGTCCCCACCCTGTGTAATCTTCAGAATTCGAAGGTGCAGAGGATCTCACATAGGGTCCTCAATCTGTAAGAGCCGATGTCATGGCCAGAAGTGAATAATGGGGTTCTTATTTTAGTTATCTAACCACACCCCTATTCCTACTTTGTAGCTTAGAAGACCAAAGCTTCAGAATAAATACTCCTGATATCTTTCTTTCTTTTTTCCTTCTTTCCTTTCTTCTTTTTCTTGTTTGTTCATTCTGTCTGTCTGTCTGTCTTTCTGAGACTGGATTTCACTCTGTAACCTAGGCTGACTTAAAATTCAAAATCCTCCTGTCTTGCCAGGTGGTGGTGGTGCATGCCTTTAGTACTCAGGAGGCAGAGGCAAGTGGATCATTGTGAGTTCAAGACCAGCCTGGTATACAGAGTAAGCTCCAGGACAGTCAAGGCTACACAGAGAAACCCTGTCTAGAAAAACAAAACAAAATTCCTCCTGTCTCAACTTCTTGAGCACTGGGATTATAGTTACATACCACCACACCCTGATTTTGAACAGTATTGGCCCCTCCTTAGAGACACTGACTTCCTTTACAGCCAGAGATCTAAATCTATTGTGTACAAAATTATAGCAAATGTTGAACCAAACTGGTCTTCAAAATTCCACTATTCATCTCTCCTCTCATTCCATCTCCCAGATATAAAAACCAAGGTTTGGAAAAGCAAAGACGTTTCCCCAGTGGCCTTACCAAACTTCCAGAATGGTACTGTTCCTGCCGAGGGCCTGCAGGAGGGCTGCTGCACCCCGGTAAGTGATGCCATTGTTAGACAGCCTGGAGAGGAAGCAGACAAGATGCGCTACTATAACCCTTGGTCTTCTGCTGAGCCGGTCCGGTTTCGGGAAGCCTAGCACACAGCCCAGAGAGACCACCTACAAGGACCAATGCTCTTGTGAAGACAGTCCCTCTTCCACTCACAGAACTAGTCACACATTGGGGAGGACAAAGGGCTGAGCCCCACAGTTCAGTGCCAGGCTTACGAGGGTTCGGATCCAGCCTCTACCATTTGCTGTTCAATCTTCAGCAAACTTGTCTGAATAAGGAAGTGCCTGCCTCTCAAGAGAGTAAAACTAAACAGGAAACAACATAGCAAGAGCTTTGGCACAGCACCTTACTGGTGGAGAGTACCTCACAAAGAGTGATGCACGGGGACACAGGTTAGGGACAGAGGCTGAGACAGGAGCTGATCCACATTGGAAACCTGGGTTCCTAGCCTTTCCTTCTAGGGACTACTACCCCATCTGCCTTCCTCCCTAGCTCTGGCCTGCTGCACATCTGCCATCAGAGCGATGCTAAGAACAATACCAGCATGTGCTGAGCTTCTCCTGTGTGCCAACTCTCTGCCTGCTACATCAGTGCAGGCTCAGAACCCATGCGGAGGCCAATTACTATCCCTTTACTCTTGAGGCAACTAGGGCTTCTGTCCAAGGGAGTCTGTCTGTGAAGCCTGGACTCCAACCAACACTTGGCAGAGAAGATAGTGGAAAAAGAAAGAGACAGGCTTGATCTCTCTCTCTCTCTCTCTCTCTCTCTCTCTCTCTCTATCTATCTATCTATCTCTATCTCTATCTCTCTCTCTCCATCCTGTTTCTCTTTCTTCATTTCCTCACATATATAGAGATATAGATACTATGAGGAAATGGAACGGTGTAGTTATTGCTACACGGAATGCTTAAGAATCAGCCTGGCAACTCTCCCCATTCCCACCCACTGCCTGACCTCCTTTAGGATCAGGTGAGGCAAAGTGTGGCAATGAGGAAAGACAAACCCACTACCACCTCCACACCCGATCAATGACATGCCAAGTGTCCCCAGGTGCTCTAGCAGCACTTGCTGTTCGTGCACTGGATGTACTTTCCCAGGCTTCAGTGCGATGGGAGTCTTTCTAGTCTGAAGTCAAATCCCACCTTCCGAAAGGCCTTGTCCAAATGGCGGCAACCACACCTCCCCTTGACACACCTGCCTCCCAGCCAGAAGCGAGCCTTTTGTTTGCCATCTGTCTCCACCATGAGACTGTGCAGACTGGGAGAATGAGAGCCTGTTCTGTCTGTCCTTTCTGCCTGACACAGAGTTGGGGCAGGATCACTTCCTATACACATGCATGGATGAGCGTGCGAACACTTGTCCTATACAAAC
>JAQHUG010000066.1:4279573-4324551 GCA_028555095.1 Dicrostonyx torquatus | reverse complement strand
AAAAAAAAAAAAAAAAAAAAAAAAAAAAAAGGAACAAGGATGGGCGCTCAGTCTGTACAAGGTGCAAGGGCTCGGCACAGCTATAAAATTCTTGTTGTACTATGGTCTGGAAGGGTGTATATTATACCTGACAATGTTACTGATAAAATCCTACAACAGCCAGCGCCTATACATGTAAAAAAAAGCTGCTACAGGCATCCTGGAGACTCTTGGGACATGGGCAGGTTTTCTTTTCTTTTTTTTTTTTCATTTTCTTTTTCTTTCTTTCTTTTGTTGTTGTTTTGGTTTTTCGAGACAGGGTTTCTCTGTGTAGCCCTGGCTGCCCCGGAACTCATTCTATAGACCAGACTGGCCTCAAACTCAAAGATCCACCTGCCTCTGCCTCCTAAGTTCTGTGATTAAAGGCATGCACAGCCATGCCCAGTGATTTTGGCAGATTTTCATATCCCATTGGTGTAGGAGGTCTTTCTGTTTATGTGTTGCTATCATTGGTTAATGAATAAAGACACTGCCTTGGCCTTTTGATAGGGCAGAACTTGGGTAGGCGGCTAAGCTAGCCAGGCGGCCAGGACGAACGAGCAGCCTCTCCCTACAAGACCCCATCTTGCCTAAGCTGCCTGCTTTCTGTGTAGTATAACTTGATAGAGTGCTATATGGGATTGGAACTGAAAGGCTCAATGGGGTTTTGAGCAGACTTAAGATCCTTGTAGGACAGGCTAACCAGTGTGTGCCCCACTACTTCAGTGTCCCTTCCAGTTAGAACAGCCAAGAGTTCAAAAGGCTATAGCTGGTGGCAATGGCAAAAACCACCTGAACAAATGGTTGCATAGAGTTTTGGTATCAGTCATAAAAAGAAACAAAAGCTATGTATACAACACTTGAGCAGCAACTGTAAGAGGTGAAATCCATAACTAGATCCACCTCAGTGACTGTAGAAACAGCTTACCCAATGAGGGGTTGAATTGAAGGTCTCCTGACCAAGCATTCTGGGGTGGCACAAAATCAACCTCTAAAGATGTGACATGCATACTTACAACCGTGAAACATGATGTCTATAAGCCCTAGTACCAATGTCACACAGGCTGGCCTAGGACCGTGTCCTTTAAAGCCACTGAGCATCGCCCAGTAATTAAACATCTCAAGAGCTAAAGTATTTAAGTCCAAAAGATACCCTACATGAGGAAAGGAGAGAGAGAGAGAGAGAGAGAGAGAGAGAGAGAGAGAGAGAGAGAGAGAGCATGCAGGCTTCCAGAGGCTGTAATGTTATTGAATAAAAACCCCAGTGCAAAGGTGGATTCATCCATCCCTTGACTTATCATCCAAATGAAAATATTGCTTCTGCTGCTCTTGTTGTAGCCAGAACCACACAGCAAGACCCCACTGCTGAAAACACTGCCTGTGAGCGCTTGGCTAGGACATGGAGAAGTTAATCTGGGGCTGAACTGAAAACTCTCACCCTGCTGACTGGCATTTCATCCTGCCAAAGGAGGCATTATAGGCTGCTGGTGGGAAACTGCCACCAGCGTTCCTGCTTGGCTATGGATCCTGCATGCTGAAATGCCAGTATGCTAGGCAGCATGTGCCTACTTGTGCTCAGCGCTCATGGGTAAGCCCAACAGCCTTCCAGTTGGATTTCAGGTCCACTCCACATGAGGGAGTTCACATCTGGTACTGTAAGCCAGTATGGCTGAGGGGGTCATGGGTTCCAATGGGAAAACAACTTCTATGGTTTTTCTAGATGGCTGCGGTGTGCCTGTCCAAGGATCTTTTAAGCATGTGTGTTTGTACCTGTAGATCACTGTTGTTGTCAGCCTCAACTCATAACCCCAGTGAAGCTCCAAAGAACACGTGACCATTACTGTGGCACAGTGGCCTGGTTCTTAGCCATAGGAGGACATCTATCACCTCCTCCAAGGCTCAAAGACCATTGCGAAAGAGGGGGCAGAAAGAATGCAAGAGCGAAAAACAAACATGGAGCGTTGTGCAACGGTGTCTTCCAAGATTAAAACATCCTGTCCTCAGGGAAGCTCCTTCAACAGGAGGGTAAACAACTCAAAATAGCTTCAGGAAGTCCCTAAAACTGACCAGATTCACCAACCACCCCCTGCAACAGCACCCCAGTGCCAACAACAAAAGCTGAAAAGTCCCTCTCAGAGAAGCAAAAAACGTCAAGACATGACCAGCTACCTGGAAGAAACAGAAGCCAGCTGAGCTGCCTGGAAGAGGGTTAGACCAACTGAGGCACCTGGGAAGAACACTTTCCAATCTATTGAGGGGCATGCAGGCTGTGCAGTGTGCCCAAGGTCCCCAGCTTTGTGAATTCTCACCCATGCTGGAGTGGGCTTTGGTGATGCAGCTGTCTTTGAGTCATTTCTGTTCCTGTAAGTAACCCCTCATCCTGCAAATAACCCCAGCAATGCTCATGGTTCACCAAGTTGGACTTCATTGGTAGTCATACTTTGGTCTGTCATGGGCTCCCTATCTGGGGTCACTAGACCTGTGTGTTACGTCTCCCCAGAAGACGTTTGGTCACACAACACCTCCTCTCTGTTTGTGGCAATCCTTTGAGTATCCACACTTGGCTGTTTTCTGGAGAAGTCAATCACTCAGCATTTCCTCCCGCTGCTAAATCTGGAACTGCAGAGGCACCCCTGGGGTTGACGGCTCTGGCAGCATCTACAGGATAGATAATTTGAGATCTGTCTGCCTCAGGTCTGTGTCATAAGCACACTTGGTGGCTCTTCTTTCAATGATCCCCAAACTCCATTCACCTTCTGAGGTGAGCCTTAACTCTGAGTGTTGCTTAGGCACGAATTTGGAACCTTAGCAGGACCCATGGCAGGTGAGGACCATGCGGATGAGGGACAGACAAATATGCCATACAGACAGAGTTTGAGTGTGAAGTAAAAGGAGTGAGAAGGGAAGAGAGAATGTGTGTGTGTGTGTGTTTGTGTGTGTGTGTGTGTATGTGTGTGTTAGAGAGAGAGAGAGAGAGAGAGAGAGAGAGAGAGAGAGAGAGAGAGAGAGAGAGAGAAGCAGCAAAAGTCCTGCCTCTCCCTTCAGAGGAACAGCAGGAAATAGAAACCAGGAGTGGGTGGAGCTTGTCTCCTAAAGGAACCTTTGCACCTGCATACAAACTAGGACCCAGTCCAGGGTACAGCCTGGTTCATCCTGCCAGATGACAGGGTAGGTCAGCAAAATGCCTGAATCCTAGCCAGTGTTCTGAAGAACTCCAACTCATCTTGAAATGCTGAACTTGACAAACATTAGTACTCCCGGTACTGCAGCTGCAGTTGTGGGCAGCTGCAATCGTAGCAGTAACTCACCGCTACAATGTAGCATTTATGAAACACGTACACACATGGCAGGCACTGTATTAATATAGTGGTAGACACTATATTAAGCTTGTACATGTGGTAGGCACTATATTAAGTGCTCTACCAGCACCACCTTCCTTAATTCTTAAGAGCACCTTTCTAGAGCTGGAACATTCATGCTTCCAGTTCAGAGGTAGAAACCTGTAGTCCAGGGATTAATGTGCCCGCTTGATTACAGGGTCTGCGGGTCTTCACCACTATGGCATGTGCAGGCAGTAAATAAATGAAGGAGCAAACCAACATATTCACGTAGATAAAAAGAATTAGCAGTGAAACCAGGCTCTGCAAGCTTCACACAATTCAAAGCTAAGATTATTAGCTTACCCTCACAGCCTCCCATGGATGAGGCTAGGTGATCAATAAAGACTAGTACCTGCCTCCCAGGAACAGGGGTGGGGATGGGGATCCTCCAAACTCATCAGAGTTCCTCTAGTGCCTTGAGTACCCACCTCCCAGGAGTGGGAAAGTCCTCCCAACTCTGTCCCCCAGGAGTGGGGGAGTCCTCCCAACTCACCAGAGCTCCTCCAGTGCCTTGTTCTTCTCTAGCATCAGTGCCAGGGCCTGGGCACCCTTGCTGCCAATGTTGTTCCCCACCAGGCTGGACATAATCATGGAATAAAGATTAATCAGCATAGAGAGGGACCTCAGAGACAAACTGACCTATGAAGGGCAAATGATGCACCCTAATAGTGTGTCGTGTAGACATACTAATTGATTACAGTGCCCCTTAAGGCCAGGAGCAGCCTCCAAACCCTCTCCAACTGGGCAGTCATTTCCGGTAGACTCAAACCAGTCCTTAAGATAAAATATGATGGGTTCAACTCACAGCCTTCGATCTGCTAACAGGAAATCATGACCCTAAAAGAAGGAGAATCACCTCCAAAATGACCCCCAGATCCTCAGATTCCTGATCCAAAACCCAATGTGTTTCTTCCTTACTCCACTGCCTAATACAAGTGGGTGCATACAGAGTTCAGTGATCTTCAAGACCGTCCCAACCACCGAGCTCCCCTTTGACAAAGACAGGATACACCTTGCAGCTTACCTGAGCCACGCCATGCTCTGGTGATCAGCCACAGCTTCAGCTAGAGCTTGGGCACCCTTATCGCCCACACTGTTGCCCCAGAACCTGAGGAGTCAATAGGGTGCCCTTCAGATATATGCCGATGTGCTTGTGTGATGCTACTCTACCCCAGGGAAGTCTCAGTCATCCCAGCAGAGTGGATCTACCACACCCTTTCTGGTGAGATGACCAAACTTCACTCAGACTTTTCAGTGACCTTACAGACTTAACAAAGGCTTGTCGACCCACCCTTCAGTGATGGGAAACTCACCCTCAGTACTGAAGGCTCATTGACCCAACCCTTGGTGATGGGAACTCACCCTCAGTACTGAAGGCTCGTGGACCCACCCCTTGGTGATNACCCCTTGGTGATGGGAACTCACCCTCAGTACTGAAGGCTCATTGACCCAACCCTTGGTGATGGGAACTCACCCTCAGTACTGAAGGCTCGTGGATCCACCTGTTGGTGATGGGGATCTCACCCCTGGTAGTAGGTCACATGGTTGTGATAGTTTTCCTTCCTGACATTTGCTTCCTAGTAGCTTTCACCCACAAGTCTATAACTATTCTCAGAGATTGCCCAGAACAATCTTCCTGGACCAGCCAGCTAGCTCTTCACCGCTTACTCCTTCTTAATCCTCTCTGTTTCTATGCTGTCCAACTCCTTTACCTTCTGACCCACTGTAGCTTGGGCACAGTCCCCACATTCTGACCCAGTACCATACATTCAGGGACTTGCCCTGGACTGTGTATACGTACAGATAAACAAAGACAGATGCACTGGGTGGCACAGCGCTTTCATGCACTATGTGAAATAGTTCATTCTGATTGCCAACTTCATCAGGCTGAGAAATGTTTAAGAGATAAAGCCCACTTTCTTTCCCACGAGTTCCTGCAACCACAATGTTCTGTATGACCTTCAGGGGCTGAACAGTAATGGGCTAAACCCTCTGAAACCATAAGCCAAAAATAAGCATAACTTCCCTAAAGCTGTCTGTATCAGATATTTTAGTACCGGCAACAAAAGTTAACCAATACATTAGATTAAATATGGACTGGGGTATGGCTGTATGAAAACACCACTCTGGGCGTAAGGCATTGCGATAGGGAAACAAACAAACCTGGAAACATCCAAAGTGCACACAACAGGTGACTGTCAAGTAGATGATCTAGAACCATCCAAAAGTGGGAGGCTGTGCAACTCTTCTTAGTGGGGTCATACTGTCTGAAAGATGCCCATACTATGTTGTGGAGCAGGAGGAGGGGCCAGGCTCCCAGGACAGTTTGCATCCTACGAGAGTGTTTCAGTTCCTGATACAATTCCTGGTCCAGACACGTGTCTTTAAAAAGTGTTAAATGGGACATGGATGTCCAGATGTGTCAGGTGAGCCCTTAGGCAGAAGGGAGCTCCACGGGGCTAAGGCCTCATTTTGTGTATACTCTGTTGCTGCTAACCCAGCTGGAAAGGGTGCCAACTTCAGATGAGCTATCTCTTTCCTAGCTCACAGTTTATGGGCAACTAGCCTGCCAGAGCAATGGGTTGCTCTCTTCCTACATCTCGGATTCCACAATCCCCAGTTCTTGACAACTGACCCCTCCCTTGGAAGTACACCATTAGACATGTCCATTTTGTCCCTGGTGTTCTTGAAAAGCACAGCATATTTGTGAAGGCAGCCCAGTCCTGAGCACCCCTGAGAACCAGAAGGCTCAGGTCCTCGGTTCAAGGCACAGCCCTCTCCCTACTTTCTGTACCATGAACTTTCTACTTACCAGGTGAGGAGGTGAGCACAAAGGCAGCTGGAAAGCAGCCTAGCAGCACCCACGCTCACCCCAGCCCACCCTTCCATCCGGAGCCAAGGCTGCCTGTAGGCTCTTCAAGTGAAGAGCTCTTGCCTGCCCTCAAATCTTTGAAAGTCACGCATTTGTTCGTGGGGACCCTCCATCTCGGAAGCCAACCTACCCCAGGAACTTCAGAGAGGTGTTGCTCTTGAGTCCCTGGGCCAGCACCTGGGCTCCAGCAGCCGTAATGTGATTGTTGCCCACCCTGAAAGGAAGACACAGAAGTTCAGAGAAAGTACAGCGCGCTGGTCCCCAGCCTCTCCTGGGGTGTGGCAGAGCTTACTGACATCGTGACTCCCACCAGGGTTCCTGCCCACTTGGACTTGGTTTTTCCAAGTCCTGGGCAGGAGTCACAGCAGTAAGCTGTTCTGGGAACTGGTTTCCCTAGGAATTGTCTTCCTAGTTTCAGCTATCCTCAGTCTACACTCCAGGACACCTCTCCCCATGACGTCAAACCCACTGTCACCACTGGGTGCTACTGGCCTATTCTGAAAGGGCTGGAAAGAAGAGGAATCTGAAGGTTCTCTGACAACACCAGGGATACTGCAGGAGGGGAGAAAGCAGGACCAAAGGGGTGTCAGGAATCAGCAAGGACAAGAACACAAAAGGCTCCAGCATAGCTGAATCTACCTCACCACCACCACCACCACCACCAGTTCAGAGTTGCCATCCAAGACAAGCCTTCTAGAATAATTACAATACATTTCATCTTTTCAAGGCCTTTAAGTCACTCTGGCTCACTATAATCTATAATATACGGCAGGTACGACCATCTCATTCCAAATAGTATGTGTACCAAGAAAACAACCCAAGACCTCTGCAGGACAAATTAGGCTTGAGAGCACCCCAATGGCTTCCTGAACTCTTTCAGAGCTGCACCGAAATCCAGAATACTTCCTCCCATCCTCCTTCTTCAAGCAGGGTCAGTCCCCAGCCTCCCCAGCTCCCTCCCCATTTTCCCACCCGTGGGCATTTTCTGCTCATCTATTCCCTTCTTTGAGGACTGAACTAACATAAGGATGCACAAGCTGGAAGCTTACATAATTTACCCACGATCCTTCAGTCTCTGAGCTTACTATATAAAGCGTGTACTGTACCAGCTCTTTGTGTGTGTTAACTCCATCGTGACGGCCTTTCAGATGACTGTGAGTACAATCCTCATTTTAAGGAAAGACGAGGACAAAAACATTATCTGACCCAAGGTCATGCAGCGAATAAGGATTCAAATCTCTGGGTTTCTAGAGTTGAACCTGGGGCAGCTTAGCTCCAAAGCCTCTGCTTTCAGCCACAACGACAGTACCATGTGCTGGCCACAAACGTAGGTCTCCAGTTCCAAGTCCCACAGCCCATGCTACCCACTGACTTCCCTAGACGGCTGGACCAGGTGAGTATGGGGAAGCAGGCGGCAGTGATAGAACAGATCTTTCTGTATAAAATCGTACCTGTGGCCTTGGTCTTTGTAGCCCTGTCTGAGGTGAGCTCAATGACCAAATCTTAAAATGACATCCCTCATCCCCAAAGACGGCCAGCAAATAATCATAATAATGAAAATAATAATAATAGATGGTGCTCTCTTTGCTGTTGCCTCACAAATCATAAGAGACATTATCAGAGAGAGAAAGAGAGAGAGAGAGAGAGAGAGAGAGAGAGAGAGGCACTAGGGACTTGGGGCATATTTGTTGATCTCTAATAGGAAACAAATCCAAGTAGAGAGCAGGAACATCCGGTGCCACTTCAAACCTCGACTAATGAGTGCTGAGGAAGCTTTGGGGCACAACCCAGCAACTGGGTACCACAGCTGTGGTAGCAAGCACAGGTTTGGTGTGCATCAGAAAGAACTTGCAGTCTTCATAGACACTGAGGGGGAAAGGCCTAGAAACTCTTCACTCTGGGGACCAAGCAGAACATGGCATCTGAGAAACAAGCTCAAAGTGAGACCCTTTCCTGGATGCAATCCAGGGTCACTGGCCACTGTGGGTTACACACCATGGTCCAGCCCAGATCCCCTGAACTCCACTGTGAGGAACATCAGATTCAGAGAATAAGGGGAAGCAGCGCTCACCTCAGTGACAAGAAGTTCTGCCTGTGTGCGAGGAGCTTGGCCATGGCGTCGGCAGAGCCATCCGTGAGCTTGTTGTTGAAGAGACTGCTGGGTTCCGGGGAAGATGGAAACACATCACATGACCAGCAAGCTAACCAGGGTGTCTTCCTCTCTTCCCAGGAGCCACCCTGCCTCCTCCAGCCAGGCCACACCTGGTCCACCCCATCACCCACTCATAGCTGCCTCAGTAGCCGTGCCCAGCCCAACTCACGCGAGCTTCTGCAGCTGTTCACAGTGAAGAGCATACTCAATGAGTGTGCAGAGACCTCGGTCTGAGATGTTGTTGTCTCGCAAACTGAAAAAGACATCATTGGTTCAGTTAAAAGTGGAGCTGATGAGAGAAACCCCCAAAGAGACGCTCATCTCGCAAATGACAGCCTCACTGTGCTTCTGGGAACAGGAAGGACAGAGCATGGCCCATGCCTCTCTCTCCCAAATCCCTGGCCAGGGAGCTGATGGTAGGGGACAGTCCAAGGAGTGGGGACTTTGAGGCCTGACTAAAGAACACTGGGGTCTTTGAGAGGCTATGGTGTTAATTCCAGTGCACATCTTTGCAGGACAGTGACCGTGACAATCATCCCACAGAAGGCTGTGAGGTAGAAAGGAGCCGACCTGTGGGAGAAGCAGCCAGAACAGGACATAACCACCTAGCAAGCAGATGGCAGTACCAGTTAGGTAGACACAGTGGCTCAAACCTTGGAAACATTCCTAGGTTTGTGAGCACTGCTCACCTCCCTTCGCCCATCAAAGCCCCTGCATGTTGGCAAGCCTCTCCAGCTCCTTCAGGGCCCTGGATCACAAGGGCATCTGAAAGTTTCCCTGAAATGCAACTTCTTAGGCCCCTGCATGGAACTGGCAGCCCAGGAATCTGTACTCGGTGAAGTCAGACACCTGTGTATGTCAACAACCATGCCCACCATTCTTTACCTTCAGGCAAACCTAAGTAGTCCTGCCTAGATGTTTACAAGCTCAGATGCTAGTCCCCCTCAGTGGGATGTCCCGACCTCAACCAGCTGCTCACCAACTGCCCTACTTTGCTTCCTATTGCTGTGATAAAACACCAGGAACCAGGAACAACTTAATGGAAGCATTAATTTATTTTGCCTTATGGTTCTAGAAGGATAGGTATCTATCATGTCAGTCAGGCCCAGCATCGGGTAGACACGAAGGCCAGAACATGAGAGCTTATATTGTCAATGGTAAGAACAAAGAGAGAGTGATCTCCAAGTGGCAAGAGTCTTTAAACTCTCAAAGGCCACCCTCTGTGACATGCTCCTGCCAGCAAGGCTGTACCTCCTAACTTCCCCAAATGTCACTGCTAATTGGGGACCAAGTGTTCAAACCTGTCCCTATGGCAAGGGGCATCCTCATTCAAACAATCAGAATTGCTAGCTTCAGTTCCCTTCATCTGCAAAAAAGAAATGACCACCCTCAGTAAACTGTGCCCATACAGCCCCCTGAGCACCATACCTGGCAAGAGCCACCTGGAATCACAAGTACATCCATGTACCAGGCATTGCTCTACCATTGCTCTCACCCCAAGCCCATGCAGTAGATCATACTGTTACATCCTCAACAGAAAGAACACGAGGCACAAATAAGTGACCTGACGTTGCTGGGGTTGCACAGTGCTGAAAGGGTTGAGCCTAAGGAGTGGGCTGCTAGCCTGCCCTAAGCACGACACTCTGCAGCCTCCCCAAGGCTTTTTTCAGGCTCTCAGAGAAATGGTTTTTGAGCTGCAGGGCGTATGACCTCTTAGTGAGTCCTACAGACAATTCTAAAGGTCCTTATCAGGATGTAAGAGCTGAAATAGAACAGATGAAACAATGTAGAGTGAGGGGCTGGAGAGATGGATCAGCAGTCAAGAGTACGGGCTGCTCTTCCAGAGGACCTGGGTTCAATTCCCAGCACCCACACGGCAGCTCACAACTGTCTGTGACTCTAGTTCCAGGGACCCCAACACTCTCACACAGATATATACACAGGCAAAAGCATCAATGTACACAAAATAAAAATCAATTATTTTTTTAAGCAGAGTAGGTCGGAGCTAATAAGGGAAGTTGTTTCCCGAAGCTCTCGTTGCGGTTCTATGTGCCTGTGCATTCTCTCTGAGCGGAACAGAAAACCGAAACCATCAGCCTCGAGGCAGAGAGAGCAGAGTCTACAGAAACCTGCATAGGAGCACTTTGCATGTAGGGTTTCTTAGAGACGAGGATTTCAGTTGGCATGGAAACCCTTCCAGTGAAGAAGATGCAGACTCACACTGTGGGAGAGAAGCCTGCCCCTTCTTCCCTTCCACTTTCTGTCCTTCCTCTTTGTGGCTGTGTTACACACACACGCGCGCGCGCGCACACACGCACACGCACACACACACACACACACACACACACACACACACAAAATGCCCACCAATTCTTGGTTGTGCATAGGTTTAGAATGGTAGAGTTTGGTCAAGGGCTTTAACTGCTGTGTTCAAATCATCTTTCTCTTCCTAACCAAAATCTCCAAGGTGATTGACATATAAAGTGAGAAGGTACATTTGGACACACACTTGGGAGATGTCAGTCCATTAGACAGCCTTATTGCTTTGGGGCCTGTGTCATCATCATGACTGGAAGGTGGAGGAGGGAAAGAGCATACATTTTCAGCCAGGAATAAAGTGTAAAGGAATGAACTAGACTCCTGTAACCCTATGAGAACACACCTCCAATAACCTAGACGTCCCACAATGCCCTGCTCCTTAAAGACTACACTTCCCAACACATGGATTCCCCCAGAAACATACATCCATACACGGCAACGCTCAAAGTGAGAGATATTACCCTGCATATTCTCACAGGGTAAGACTTCTGGCATCTGAGGATGCGTGTTACAGTTTCCCAGGCCCTAAGCCTAAGCCTACCAGACAGGAATTACTGTGGCCTGGGACTCTCCTATTCAACAAGCATCTTTTCATGATACAACAGCCTCCCAGACCAGTCCATCAGCACACCACAGGATCACGGAGAGAGGACCATTCAAACATTCCAGAGATCAGGGCTGAGCTTGGTAGACTGTATCTGTAACTCTGGTACCGTTCTTAGATTTGAGCTCATCCTGGATTGGCTGAAGCCTCATTAAAAAAAAAAAATCCAGAGATGACTTGCTCTAAGGATTATCCAGGCCAGAGTCGCTAGTCTTCTGAGGTTCGTGGTTTAAAAGCATGACCCCACTATCAAGGAAGGTGCACACTCAGATTTCTCCCAGAGCAGCTTCAGCACCCAGGTGTGCAAATTCCCAGTCAAGGAAGCACACTGCCCCCTTCCCGAGCAAATGGCACATGGTACAGGCCTTGTCCACTCATTTTCCCGGTCAGAACCATGCTCTTCTCTTAGCTCTTGATGCTGGGAGCTAAGCATACCCTAAGATGGCAGATACCCTAAGATGGCATCAGGCAGCCTCAGCCTCCCTGCTGGGCTCAGCTGGCAGAGACACAATACTGGAAAGGCAAAGGGGCCGAGAGAAAGGCCCAGGCTTTCTATCCTCAGATGCGTCCCTTCCTCAAGACCCTCTCCAGGTCTCCTCTCAGCCCAGTGCTCCCTTGCCTCAGGTCTTTCTCTAGCGCCCTTCCTAATTCCCATCCTCAACTCTGCAGTTGCTTCCAGAGACTTTCTTCCTGCTTCCCAGCTTAAGGGCAGCATCTGTTTCCTCAAGACCCAGATGGAACTATTCATATTCCTAGCATATAGTTATTGTGTACACTAGAGATGTATAGCAGCTTCATATACTGTACACTGTGTTATAAACATGCCACCACGGTCCCTGGGTAAGGGCTAGTCAAGTCCCCACAGTCTCACACCGGTGTCTGTCTGTTGTGGCTTTGCCTCAGAGCAGATAAGCCATCCTACCACACACAGGAATCTTGTCTTTTGCTCAGTTCAACTAAGGTTATCTACAAGGAGCGCCAACGCCCTGGGAGGCTGTTTCTAGATCTTAACTGTAATGTACAACTTCCTCTTTCTGATAGGCTCTAAAAAAAAAAAAAAAATAGCGGGAGAGCTGGGAGCTGCGGTCATGCTGGTTGGCAGACCTGAGAGGACCCTCTGCCCCCTCTGCCTTTGTCTGACCCCAGACTTGGAAAGAGCACCCCACATTCAAGAGCACAGACATTCCAAAGGGCAGAGCCTCATGCTTCAGCCACGGAGCAGAAAGCAACATGGGTAACAGAAAGTCCTCCACCCGCTTTCTCTCAAGACCTGAAATTCTCATCTTGGTGAGATTTTAAAGACTCTAATAGGGTTCAAATCCTTTCTGATTTGAAGTGGTCCCAAATAATGACATAAAACTTTGCATGGGCCCTCAAGACTTTCCCAGTGCACCCACAGACAGGGACCAGGAAATTTGGAACCAGAAAGACATGATTTGTGAAAGCCATCCTTGTTTCCTCTACAATTCTGGACGAGTTACTTGACTTCTTTGACCCTCAAGTAAAGGGTTCTGGGGGTGCTAATAGCCCGGCTGAGCCCAGCGCAGTTGCAGGAATAGACGAGGTGATTTCTGGAAAGTGTGGCACAGTGTTTGGCACAAAACTCTGAGTATGGCTGTGATGGCCAGTCTTGATTGTCAACTTGACACACTTGGGGGAAGGGGACAACTGAGGAACTACTTCCATCAGATGGGCCTGTGGGCGTGTGTATGGGTCATTTTCTTGATTGCTAATTGACGTAGGTGAATCCAGCCCACTGTGGGTGATACCTGTTCCTAGGCAGGTGGACCTGGGGTGTATGAAAAAGCTAGCTGAGCAAGCCAGAAGAAGCAAGCCAATAAGCTGCATTCCTCCATAGTTTCTTCTTCACCCACCTGTCCTGGCTCCACAGATGATGAAATAAACCCTTTCCTCCTCAAGTTTCTTTCGGTTGAAATATCACACCACAGCAACAGAAAGCAAGCTAGGACAATGGCTGTCGCTATCTGTACTAAAACTAAGGTCCAGAGGAGGAAAGGGTCTGGCTGGTGTATGAAGGGTGAAGACCTGAGTTTGGACCCAGACTTCTTTTTTTTTTTTTTAATATTTATTTGTTATTATGTGTACAATATTCTGTCTGTGTGCATGCCTGCAGGCCAGAAGAGGGCACCAAACTCCATTACAGATGGTTGTCAGCCACCATGTGGTTGCTGGGAATTGAACTCAGGACCTTTGGAAGAGCAGACAATGCTCTTAACCTCTGAGCCATCTCTCCAGCCCCTGGACCCAGACTTCTGATTTCAACTCTGTGTTAGGCTTCTACATCTTAACTTGACAGTAGCATTTGCCACAGGCCCAACTAAGGGCAGGTTAGGTAACCAAGTCGCCATCTTTACTGAGGTATTCCTTGCTTAGTCTTGTGGTTTACTTACATTTTTGTCTCTAACTGCCTCTTACTGACTCTGTTACATGTGTATTTTTGCAGTGCCATGCTTTTGGTAGGGCCCATCAAAGCATCCACTTCACCCAGCTCCTATTTAATATACATGTGTGTGCATGCATATGACTTTTGAGTTAACTTTATATATGAACATGAGTTAGCTTTAACTCCATGTGTGCATGCGTATAAAACTTAAATTCAACTATGTATATCTGTACATGTACTTACTGTTAAAAGAAGTTTTCCAAGCTAGCCTGCAGCCTTTCCTGTGAGCCGTTCTCCACTATCGTCAGTTCTACCACTAAGCTTTTATTGCAAACAGTTTTGTCTTCTTTGTCCTTCACAAGTATAAATCTCACCTTTTGAGTTAAAAACCAGTACAGTCAAGCTTGGACTCAGCTCTCCAGGCGGATCCTACACTGTAGTCATAACTTATCTATACCCCATAAACAGCCCTCAACTGCTCAAAGATCTGGGGAATATGGCATTTAAATATTTAATTATTAAAAAACTTTCCATAACAAAGAGAGAGGTTGGCTCCTAGCAGCACTCTACTTCCTCCAAACAAGACAGAAGACAAATGGGCACAGAACAGCGTCCATCCACAATTTGCTTCAACTACCAAGCGCTGACCATTGGGAAAAACTACCTTTCAACTAAACTCCTGAAGATCTCCAGACAGTGGATAAAGGAAAACTGGAATCGACGCTGCTCAGGGTGAGATAGGTTTGTCTTCCTACAGATTTCCTAGTCCACAGGATCTTCTAAAACCTGGCAGGCCCTGAGCTAAACAGCAGAAGGCAAATCAGACTTGATGCCTGTGCCCTCAACCATCACGGAGGACGCTGAGGAGTGGCTGTAGGTAGCCAATCGAATAAGCTATCTGTCTTTTTTTAAGCAACAACTCAAGTAAAATTTTATCCTTCTCAAAGCTCTCTGATGCAATTTGACAGCTGAGAAGTTTTGTCAGTTTAAAAAGACAACCTCACCAGACAAATTTCAGTTCAACTTCTTGTTCTAAACAAAAGGTGTTTTAAGATATACAAATGAAGGTTATTAAGGTGTGAGGACAGATGAAAGTTATCAAATTTCTCTCTCGTGCTGCCTTTTAGAGCCTTAATCTATTAATCTAACTCTGGCAGAGCACTACCCTAAAGATAGTTTTCATTGTGCAAAAGCATCTGTCACAGTCATTCTGACATAAATATGCTGCTGTTTAAACAATACATGGATCTAAAGCTTATGTTTTACAAACTTAAAAAATTCTTGTGAGTTCCAGGGAGTCAATTTGAAGGATTCGCCTTAAACAGGTCAGATACACCCCTCTCAAATTCTGAAATATTTTTTCTTCCTAAACCTGACCTTGCCTTTTACTCTGCCAACACCTTGTCAGGTCCAAAAGACACTGACAGTTCCACACCATAAATCCTGGATGGAAGTAAAGTAACCAGCTACCCCAGGATGTGACCAGCACCCAGCTTTCTCAAGGCCCCCCAAGTAAGATTCAATGTCCACAAATGAGCAGGAAGCAGTCTTGGGAACCCACTGTCCCAGTTCCCTCAACCTGCCATGCATCCCTAATTCCCAGCCTTTTTATTGTAAGAGAAAAGTGGGAATGTTGTAATCTGCTGGCCGGGCCTGTCACCTGGGTACCCTGTCCCTTTAAGAGACAAACCCTGCCCACTTCCAATCTCCCCCTTCCCACCTCCTCTCCAGCAGGTTCTCTCTCTGTCCCCTCTTCTAGAGAAGCAGTTTCTGCCTCTCTCTCTTCTCCCTTTTTCCTCTTCTCCCCTTCCCCTCTCCCTCCATAACCCACTAAATGAACTCTATACCCAAGCTCTCTCTGCATGGCGAATCTGTCTCTCACCCACCAAGGTCGGTCTCCTACCCACAACGGGATGGGACCCACCTTGGCCTTGGGTCACCAGTTTTATAAATGATAACACTTGTTACACTCACTACAGCGCTGTGCAGACACCAAGGCAGGGCAGCAGTTGTTCCACGCCAACATCTCCAACAGAATTGTGGTCCAACTGCAGGGCCACAGGCCGCTGGAGGTGCCGCAGCACAAAGGCCAGGGCAGCGCACTCTGCAGGGCCCACTCTGCAAAATGTTAACTTCAGGTGCCCAATGTCCAAGCGACGCACAGCCTCCTGTGCCAGCTGCTCCTCCTGCATCTCATACAAGCTCCGGATAAGCCAAATGAAGCCAGGCATGGCATGCATGCTTTTGGCCTCACCGGGCACAGCAGGTGGGATGTTGTGGAAGTGTTCCCGAAGGCTTTGGGCCAGACATGAGCGGGCACATGCATGGCGCTGGAGTAGCGCCCTCTTAGGGATCTGGCAAGCGACCAGCAGGTCCCGATGCTCCTTGGACAACAGACCCGCTAGGAAGGCTGCTGTGATCTGCAAGTTGTGTGGCTCAGCTTTCTGTAGGAGAGCCACTTCGCTGTCCTTCTTGACTCTGGAGCCCTGGATACATAGAGTGGGCAGCAGCCTAACCAGCAGTGAGCTGCCCAGTCGGCCACAGCCGAAGAGGTGCCTGAGGGAGGCTGTCGCTGTGTCCGCACTGACAGCCAGGTAGAACGCGGCAAAAAAGCACTGGAAGGTAATGTGCAGGAATTCCAGGGGTGCCTTGTTCCCAGGCACAACGCTTTGGGCACGTACCAGGAAACCAAGAGAAATATCATCAGAGTCAACCTGTGCTGCCTGGAGCTGCTGGGCTGAGAACACATAGCAGCTCAGGGCCAGGCCCTGGAGAGCCAGGTGGCCAAGGTGCAGCAGGGTAGAAAGCCGGCTTTGAAGGAGCTGAGGTCCCAGACCGAGGGAGTAGGAATCTGGCGGGGAGGCATGCAGCAGGAAATGCTGTAGGATCAGGAGGTACATGTCTGTGCTGGTTGTTGGGAACTCCCCATTCTGCAGCAACAGTTCCTGGTGGCATCTGGACACCATCCATGAGAAGACAGGGAGGTGGCATAAACCATGCAGAGCTGATGTGGCTTGGAGCAGGCGGATGAGGCGGTCTGCCACTCCGGGTTCCCGGTGGTGCTTTCTCAGGTATAGTTCGATGCCTTCTTCCGAGAAGCCCTTGAGGTGGCATTCGGTCCGGATAAACTTCCTGAGGAGCGCTGACACAGCATCTGGACGACTGGTCAGCACCTTGCAGGCGTCCTTCAACAGGTTCCCCTGAAGGAGGTTGAAGAGTAATGTCTGGACTGAGGTGGGGTCGGTTGGAGAGCAGTGACGCTCCCGGTCCGTGAACCGGAACTTGAACTCATCCAAGCCATCGAAGGTTAAGAGGACACGGTCAGGATGGTCGAGGAGGAACTGGAAGACATCCTGCTGCGCAGCATCGGGCCAACAGCAATGCTCAAAGAGCAGCGTCCGTAGAGACAGCGGTTTGGCCATGCATTGCAGCTGCCGGCAGCTGAATGGGAAAACGAAGAGAAACTCCTGGAAGTTCTGCCCTGTTGCCCACAACAGGTGCAGCCGCTGCAGGAGAGTGCTCTTGCCACTGCCTGCTTCTCCCACCACCAGTATGGTGTCTGCATCCTTGTTCAGATGGTCATGGGTACCAAAGAGTTCCTCCAGGCCCAGGATGGCAGGACTCTTCTGCAGGGCCCCAGCCGTGCCCACCTCTGTCTGCAGCTCCAAGATGTTCTCCGTGTATATATCCTCCAGGCACAGATTCTCTGACCCATCGTAAGTACTGAGGAAGCGAGACTGAGCTGACACCATGGTCCTCAGCTTCGAGATGAACCTCTGGCACTCAGCAGCTGGGGTACAGAATAGGAAAATAAGGCTGGGATGGTGGTCATTACGGGACCTATGCAGAGAATCACCTACACTGGGGATGCGATACATGGCTCAGAGAACTAGTGGGCACCTATCCTGCCTTGACCACTTATAAGCTGTGGACTTTGGGAGCAGCCACAGAAGCTTCCTAAACCTGGCTCTTCCCTGCAAAGCAGGAAAATGTCAGAGAACGTTGACATGGGCAAACAGGGACGATGCATGCCACCTGGTAAGTATAGCATCCAACGCAAGACATTGGCCACTGTCATACTTAATGTGCACACCTGAACATGCCAGGAAAGGTATGACTCGCAGGATGCGCGTCCTGTTTGTCTGTTCCTGTTGCGTGGCCTGAGCTACCATTCAGTCTCTGCTGCCAGTTTCTGAGGGAAAATAGGGACAGGGCTTAGGTGTCCAATTTATGAGGTCTGACACCTGGGCCCACCACCTGTTGGCAAGCTACTTGGCCTTGCTAGATCCAGTTTTCCTCTCTAGAGAAATGGGGACTGGTAAGGCTTTAATGTGAAATGTCCCCACCAGCTTATGTGTTTGAATGTTTGGTCCCCAGCTGACAGCACCGTTTTTGGTAAGTGTGGAACACTTAGGACACAGGGCTAGCCAGCTGACACAGTCCCTTGGGGGTAGGACTCAAAGGTTACAGCCTGGCCCACTTCCACCTGAGCTTTCTGCTTCCTGTCTGTGGCTGTAATGGAATCAGCCTCTCCTGTTACCACTCCTTGGGCCAAGCTGCACCAGTCACCAGTCCTCCTGGTCACAACAGGCAGTCCTAAAGCGATGAGTTAATCCAGTCAGGTATTCCATACCACGACAAGAAAAGTGATCATGGGCAGTGTCGAGATCCGATTCCTGAAACCCATGCCTCTGTTACCTTATATGGCTAAATGAACTGGCCAGAAGCAGAGGCTAAATCTTAGAACTCAGGGTCACCAGGCGCCTGTGCCAAGTCATCAAGATCTAGCCTTCCTTCCTGCCCCCTTCCTCCTCCTGCCTCCTGCCTCTCTGCACCCTACTTCCTCCTGAGAGCTTAGTTCCCCTTTCAGGAAATAGGGAAGGGCTGATCAGAGGCCCAGACTGGCAGGACTAGGACGTCGTCATAGGACGTCAGCATCTTCACCCACCATGGCCTCAATGGCCCCAGGAAAGCACTAGCTCATTTGTTCTCAACTCAGAAGCAAGCAGATTCTTGTCAGAGAGTTCTTAGCCCATAGATGCACCTGCAGAGCCAAGCAGGCGCCCAACGCTGATAACCCTTCTCCCTATTTTCTTCTTTGATATGGGCCTCACTGTGGAGCCCAGATTAGCTTCAAACTAGCAGTCTTTCTGCCTAAGCCTCCCTAGGATCTGGGATTAGAGGTTGGGCCTCCACACCCAGTATTCAAAGCCTCTTGTTCCCAAAGGTGAGGATCCTTGTAGCTCTTTCTACTCTTCGGCTATATCAGGAGCACTGACCAAATACCAAAGGATACACAGCCTCCTTTCTAATTTCCTGACTGACAACACCAGTCTCTAGCATTACCAATATTACTAGAAGCTTAAAGCAAACCTAGGTCTGGCAAGATGGCCCAATGTGGGGCAAAAGCACCTGTCACCAAGCCTGATGACCTGAGTTTGATCCCCAAAATCCACATGGTGGAGGGAGGCAGCCAAGCCCAGCAGGTTGTCTTCTGACCTCTACATGCATGCCATGGGGCTTTCACATGCATGTTTACACATGCACTGCACATACACAGAGAGAGAGAGAGAGAAATAAGTAGAGAAATGAATGTGAAGTGAAAATAAAGTAAGTTAAAGAATGTCTCTCATTTTCATTTTAAAGAAAATAAACACAATTTTTATTTTTATTTTTTCCTTAGGACAGGGTCTCATGGCTTCCAACTTGTTTCCGTAATGGAAGATGACCTTGAACTCCAGATCTTTCTGCCTCTACACACAGGTGTCTGCAACCATGTCCACTTGCTCAACTGTCGTCTTTAGAAGCATCTCATATCAGGGAACTGTATAATGCCTCTATGGCCCGCTATACTTGATGACATTGTCAGCAATTGCTTGCCAAGGGCCATACTGGCTACCATACAGTGATGCCCACTCCTGCTCTTGTACGAAGTATTATACACCTGAGTACCAAGCACAGGCCTCCAGCCATCCTGCCCACAGGCTTTCTCTTGCACAGAGGGCAAGGCCAGAATTCTAAGCCCATCTGTTAGCTCCAGGCACATAGTTCATGGACCTTCAGTCCACATTTGCTTTCTTGCATGGGAACAAGACTGGGAGACTACCGGGCTTGGATCCTCTCTGAAACTCATGCTTTCTTCTCCCAAGGAGGGAAGGTAGGGACACTACAGTCAGACCCACTTCCTGTTCCCTGCTGTCACTCAAGTTTCAGTTTTCCCTTCTGGAAAATGGAACATAGCAATATTCACTTCTCAAGACTGTGGGTAAATGGTAGAGAATGCCATAAGATGCATGTCTCGGCCATGCCACCCAGGCCTCTCGCACCACTCGGCTGGTGAGCATAGACATGGGTGAGACTATATTCTCTAAATTTGCCTCGTGATGAGTTCCAGATCATGGGAAACTAGGTTTTATGGATCAAGAAATCCCAGCCCTATCTCTGCCTGATGTGGAATGCAGTTTAGACAGCAAAGTAGACCCACAGCTAGCCCTCCGCAAGCTATGGCTCCAGTGAGCACCGTAGTTCAGGGAGCAATAAAAGGGGAGAGTCACTGTGCTGTCTGTCACGCTTTCAATCTCCACCGCTGCCCCATGAGCCAGGAAACCGCGAGGCTTCAAATGGAGGAACCGAGCCTGAGGGAATAACGCACCAATACATGGGCGTTAACTCACGTGTGTTTTGCTCTTTAACCAGGAATCTAAGTTGACTTCCTTTTCTTTTCTGTTAAGCTAAAGGGACAAATACATACCTTCATAAGTCAGGGGCAGCGAAGGTAATTTCTTGATGTGCTGCAGAAGGAAGGCAGCCAGTCCATTTGCCTTCACTGTGGCAAGATCAAGCAACCTTCTTGCCTACAGACCAAGAAAAGGCCATTACTTTTTTTAAGATACTGATGAAGGGGGAGGAGAAGTGTGGGAAGGTTTCTATTAAAAGTTAGACATCAGAAGACCCCCCAAATGCTCTTAAATCCAAAACCTTTTGAGTGCCGACATGATGTCACAAATGGAAAATTGAAACATTGTGTAAAGGGGCCTTCAGGCCACATCCATATGAAATATAAATAACTTCTGTGCTTAGACACGGGCCAAACTACCAATGTAGACATTGTTTATGGAAATATTCTAAAATCCCAAAAATATCTGAAACACTTTCGGTATCAAGCATTTAAGACAAAAGAAACTTCACCAATAATACAATTTTATACACAGTCCTCTTCTATCATAATGAGAACCCAGAAGAACAACTGCAGCCCAGCCTGCATTTAGCAAACAAAGATATGTAGTCATGGTTGGATAAACATACACACAGGCAGCCTGGCTCTTTCCCAAAACCCACTGAAATAAGGAAGAGCTAAAAACAAAATAAAACAAGACAAAATAAACAAATACATAAACCTACCAACTTACAAAATCAGAAAATGATTCTGGATGCTATAGAGCGCTTGGAAGGCAGGGCCTCGCCAAGTCCTGTGGCCCGAATGTTTGAGATCTCTCTCTCTGCACAGAACTCACTCTTCCAACCTCAGCTGCCCCTGAGTTTGGGGCCTGCACACCCAACTGCTCATTTTCCTCCTGCACTTACATGTGTCATAAGCGCACACATACACTGGCATACACGCTAGGCATGTATGTCCAGACCACAGCCTTCCCCATCCCTGCTCAAGTCTCCTCCATCCTCCTAGCTTTCCAGCCCAATGTTTGAAGTCACCTTGAAGTCCCTTCTCCGACTTCCATCAGCACATCCTGTGACCTCCACCTTCAAAGGACCTGAATCAGATGGTTCCCAAGGCATACCAGGAAGTGATGTGTGCACTGGAGCCTTCCAACACCCACGCTCTTCAGTGACAATAGGTGCACTCAAGCTTAGCCACAGTTCATACTTAACCACAGCAGTCAAGATATTGCCATTTCAACACATCGCCAATGTAAAAATAACTAGTGAAATGTGCTGCTTTGCTTTTCTGTTAAGTCTTCCACAGCTGCAACATTTAGACTCATGGTGTGGCCCAGCTGTGTGGCAGTGCTCAGCAGCCACCCAAAAGCTGATGTCCCCAAGCTACTGAGCCCTGCACACGTGGCCCCACTGCTGTCCTACTCTGAGACATGCTGTGGCTCACCTGAAAACCGCATAGCTGCCTATCACTGCTCTGCCTCTGCCTGCAGCCTATCCCCAGCACCACATCCAGGGTTTAAATGACCACGTGCAAAATGAATGCCAAGGCTACCTTGCCACTACCCAAAGCACTCACCCTCCAGGTTCCTCGGTCTCTACAAATAGGCTTTTACCCCAGATAGAAGGCTTTCTATTTGAGGAACTCGGTAAACCCAGGAGAAAAGGTCTATGGATAGAAATTGCCATTTCCTGACCATCTATTGTAGAAGTCACAGCAGGGAGGTTTCACCTACCTGCTTGCTCAGTGAGTTTCAAAATCTGTCATTTTTAATAAGAAGACAGGCAGTCAAGGTTTACCCATACCCAAAGAAAGTGTCAAATATGGGAGGTCAGAGCCAAATTAGTGGGGAAGGGAAAATAACTGGAAGGTTCAAAGGTTTATGCAGGGAATGAACAATGTCACACGGTGGTGGAGCAATTGCTTAGCATGTGCAAAGCTCTGGGTTCCATCCTTAACACAAAAATGTGTGTAGCATGAATAAAAACAATCCCAACCAACCATACAAAGACCCAACTATTCATATCATTATGTCTATATAAAAGATTACATCCCTAAAACAAGAGCAAGACACTGTAATAAGGGAACAGTAAAAAGAGCCTCACACACTGCAAATGAGAAGATGGGAACTCTAGAGTCTGGAATTGAAAATACCACGTAGAAAACAGCACAGAGTTGGCTGTGGTGGCTCATGCCTGTAATCCCAGTACTTGGGCAGCTAAAGAATGAGGATTGCCCCAAATCTGGGGTCAACCTGTGCTACGAAAGAGTTCCAGACCAGCCTGGGCTATAGTGTAAGATCCTGTCTCAAAAACAACAGAAAAGAAAAAAAAATCCACAGCAATGAAAAACAGAAGAAAACTGGAGGATTCATCTAGAAATTCCAGCATTCAAGCAGCTGCAGTTGCATAAAAAGAGAAGAAAAGCTCAGGTAAGGTGTTCCCCACCCCCATGGTCTCGACCTCTTTCCTCATATTCTCATTCCTCCCACTCTTCAGCTGGACTTTGGGAGCTCAGCCCAGTGCTCTGCTGCAGGTCTCTGCCTCTGTTTCCATCAGTTGCTGGATGAAGGTTCTATGGTGACATTTGAGATATTCATCAGTCTGACTACAGGGCAAGGCCAGTTCAGGCACCTTCTCCTCTATTGCTTAGGGTCTTAGCTGGGGTCATCCTTGTGGATTCCTCGGAAATTTTCTAGTGTCAGGCTTCTTGCTAGCCCCATAATGGCTCCCTCAATCAAGATATCTCTTTCCTTGCTCTCATCTCTGTCCTCCCTCCATCTCAACTATCCCAATCCCTCAAGTTCTCCTTGCCCTTCCCCTTCTCCTCTCCTCTTCCTCTTCTGCCCTCTTTTCTCTCCTGACCCCCATGCTCCCAGTTTTGCCAGACAATCTTGTCTATTTCCCCTTTTCAGGTGGACCTATGCATGTTTTTCTTAGGGTTCACCTTGTTACTTAGCTTCTTTCAGATCATCAACTTTATCCTTTAGGATACCCGTTAGGCTCATTATCCTTTGCTTTACAGCTAGTATCCACTTATGAGTGAGTACAAACCATGTTCACCTTTCTAGGTCTAGGTTACCTCACTGAGGATGGTTTTTTCTAGTTCCATTCGTTTGTATGCAAATTTCAAGGTGTCATTGTTTTTTTACCACTGAGTAGTACTCTAATGTGTAAATGTGCCACATTTTCTTTATCCATTCTTCGGTTGAGGGGCATCTAGGTTGTTTCCAGGTTCTGGCTATTACAAATAATGCTGCTGTGAACATAGTTGAACAAATGTTCTTGTAGTATGATTTAGTTTCTTTTGGGTATAAGCCCAAGAGTGGTATTGCTGTGTCCTGAGGTAGGTTGATTCCTAATTTTCTGAAAAATCACCATACTGATTTCCAAAGTGGTTGTACAAGTTTGTATTCCCACCAGCAATGGATGAGTGCTCCCCTTACTCCATATCCTCTCCAGCATAAGCTATCGCTGGTATTTTTTTATCCTAGCCATTCTAACTGGTGTAATATGGTATCTATCTCAGAGTTGTTTTGATTTGCATTTCCCTGATGGTTTAAGGATGTTGAACATTTCCTTAAGTGTCTTTCGGCCATTTGAGATTCTTCTGTTGAGAACTCTCTGTTTAGTTCTGTACCCCACTTTTTAATTGGGTTATTTGGAATTTTGATGTCTAATTTCTTGAATTCTTTATATATTTTGGATATCAGTCCTCTATTTGATGTGGGGTTGGTGAAGATCTTTTCATTCAATAGGCTCCCTTTTGTCTTATTGACTGTGTCCTTTGCTTTACAGAAGCTTCATAATTTCAGGAGGTCCCATTTATTTATTGTTGTTCTCAGTGTCTATGCTACTGACATATATATTTAGAAAGTGGTCTCCTGTGTTCATACATTGAAGGTTATTTTCCACTTTTTCTTCTATCAGGTTCAGTGTGGGTGGATTTATATTGAGGTCTTTGATCCATTTGGACTTGAGTTTTGTGCATGGGAATAGATATGGATCTATTTTCATTCTTCTACATGTTGACATCCAGTTATGTCAACACCATTTGTTGAAGATGCTTTCTTTTTTCCATTGTATAATTTTAGCTTCTTTGTCAAAAATCGGGTGTTCATGGGTGTGTGGATTAATATATGGGTCTTTGAATCATCTATTGGTCAGCTTGCCTGTTTTTATGCCAATACCAAGCTGCTTTCATTACTGTAGCTCTAAAATGGAGCTTGATGTCAGGGATGGTGATGCCTCCGAGCTCACCAACTCCAGCTGGGCAGGGAAGGAACCAGCATAGGTCCAAACTAGTCCCTCTAAATGTGGGTGACAGTTGCATGGCTGGGCAGACTTCAGGGCTACTGGCAATGGCACCATGATTTATCTCTATTGCTTGTACTGGCTTTTGGGGAACCTACTCTCTTTGGATGGATACCGTGCTCAGTCTAGATATAGTGGGGGGCGGGGCTTGGACTTTCCCCAAAGTGCCTTACCCTCTCTGAGGAGTGGATGGGGGTGGGTGGGGGGATATGTAGAGGGAATGGGAGGAGGAGAGGGAGTGGGAACTGGGATTGGTATGTAAAATGGAAAAAGATAGTTTGTTTTCTTAAAAAAAAAGAATTTTTTAAAAAAAAAGTTATAAGAAAATAAAGAAAAGAAAAGGAATTGATGCATTAAAATCACCAGAGAGTTGTCAGGTGAATTTCTCATGCAGAAAGATGCGAGTTTCTGGAGTCGAACAGCCTCTTGAATGCCCAGGTATGCCCAAGGTAGATGATTACAAAATTTCAGCATATTATGGACTAAAAAAAACTTTGACTAGTTTAAGAAAGAGAAAATGGGCTCTGAAGTCTTCGTGGCAGCACTAGACAGGGAAGATGGAATGCCATCAAAATTCCAAAGGAAAACGATGGCCAGAATGTTTGTTTGCTTGCATGCTGGGGATAAAACCTGGGGTGCCACACGCTAACTCTCTACTACTCAGGCATAACTCCAGAGCTCTTTTAACTCTAAGACAGGGTCTCGCCAAATTGACCAGACCACCCTTAAACCGGCTCACTCTGCAGCACACACAGTCCTTACAGATCTCTCCTGCCAGCCTCCCAAGTCGTCGGGATTAAGAGGTGCCACCAGGGACTTTATCCCTAGTCATGCTGTCAATCAACTGTGAGGGAAGCTTTAGACACTCAGAAAGTTCAATTTCTAAACAGTCTGTTAGAAAAAGTAGACTAGGCGATATATCGTCTACCAAAACGAAGGAAACCAGCCGAAGGCAGCTGAGGACAATGGTGTCATCAACAGACGTGCCAACTTGTTCCTGGAAGTCAGAATCGGCTTTAATGAGCTCAGAGCAGACTGGGCAGCACAGCCCACTTCCTCGAACCACATTCCCGGGATCCTTCCCACATGCCTCACACCTCCTCTACCAGATACTCCAGCTTGAATGAGCCCAGGATTTCCATCCATACTCACCAATGACCTTGTCACTGACCTACTAAAGGGTCCCTAACAGACTCCCAAGGAAGCAGAGGCCAGGCTACATCCTAAGACCCTGATAAGTTACTCTGACCTGGGAGCCTTCATCTAAGAAGAAAAGGCAATATTGCTTTCTTGACATCATATGTGTAGCTTGCTACTTCATTTTTTAAAATAAAACATACTGTTTGGAAATTTCTAGCAAAAGACACAGAAACCATTTAAAAAAAAAAACCGCAAAGGAATGATTAACAGACAAGTCAGATCACTGATTGCCTCTACTGGTTGCACCTGAAGGGCAAGGTACCAATAACATGCAGTTTCTTAATCTGGAGGTGGACATATGAAATGTAGTATTTTGTAGGTATGACACATTTCCCAATCTGCAACCGTTTAAGTAGGTACTATGACAGGAGCAAGCAAGTTATAGCTCAGTCTGTCACCTCAGCCCCATTGGCTTTAGCATCTGCATGAGTCACACAGACAGCTGGTATCACAGTTGGCATTGCCAGCCTGAGGTTTCCCAACAACTGTTATCCCCAGCTGAGCAAAACTAGAACGCTTTCACATCTTATGACACAAAGGGAAGTGTACACTCCCCGGAAAGAGACAGGCCTAGATTCAGTTTCTAGTTAGCCCTTCCCAAATGGGAAATTTGTTCTTCGTTCTCAACAAACACATCATTGCTGGGAGGATGTACCAGGGCTTAAGTGGACTGCTAGAAAGAAGACTGGTCCTGTGCCTGGTGCACACCCTCTGTGCACCTGCTCAGGAAACAGGGCATTCTGCTTCATTCCACAACGCGTTTTCCGTTCTCAACCTTCAACCAATGATAGCCAACTCTCTAAAGAAATGAAGGGGTTAATGCCAGACACATGTTAGCTGGAAATACCGTGCCACCTACACTGAGTCAGAAATTGAGCTACGGAAGGAAAGAGAGCCAGAGATCCCAGAATGCCAGCGCTGAAGGGAACTAAGAAAAAGTGGGTTCTAATCATTTAACTTCAGGCTGTGGGACCCTCTTTGTCACCTCCAAATCCTCAGATCTGCCATTCACTGTTCCTTCCACCATCACATCCGTCAGCTCACTCCCTCGTCCTCAGTGCTGGGTTTTGGGGTCCACTTAGTCCTTCCTTCCTTCCTTCCTTCCTTCCTTCCTTCCTTCCTTCCTTCCTTCCTTCCTTCCTTTCTTTTGACACGGGATCTAACCATGTAGATTTAGCTGGCCTGAAACTCACTGAGGGCTGGGATCAAAGGTGGCTGGCCCACTTTCTTCTTTCTTGGGATGAAGTCTTTGCTCACTGAGATCCAGCCTTTCTCCTGTTTAGTAGGTTAAAGGTCCCTCTGTCCTGCTGCATCCCATAGATTTAGGTAAGACCATGTGCTCCTTTCTGTTTCTTTCTGGGTATCTACGGGCATCCATTGATTGCTTCTTTGGCCTGTAAGTTTTCCCATTTTCTTTCCTTGGACAATCTCGACACTTTTGGTTTCCTGCTCCCATCTCCTCCAGGGCCTAAGCATCTGGTGGAGTTCTTCAAACCCTTCAGAGACTCTCTCCCTGGAGGCACCACTGAGCACCAGGTCAAATTGGGTAGCTTCTACATGAACTGATTCTGTCCCCACAACCAGTCACAGGAGGCACCAAGGAGGAACAAGAAATAGGTGTTTTTGAATGCCAACGAAAGGCACACTGGGGCATGCCTTCAGGCCCTGTGTGCAGCAGTGAGAGGCCCAGGTCAGGTGTGTTCTGTAAAGATTCAGCCACCTCGAGCATCTTGAAAGCGACACTGGAAACAGTGACACTCACTTCTTCGACCTTAGGCTTTGCTTACCCAAACTCACCTGAAGTCCAGCTCGCCCATCCTCGCACTGAAATGTAGTTCTAATAACTGACTTATTTCATCAACAAGTACTCACCAAACACCTGTCACATGCAGAGCCAACTCTAACACAGCCTGACATGTGGTAAGCCTCCTAGAGTCAGCTGAATGAATGAGTCAAGGCCAAAGTCCAGCACTGACCTCTCCTTCACTACTGCAGATTTCTTGAAACTGTAGAGTATTCTATTTTCTATGCTTCCCAGGCAGCCCGAGGACCACCATGTACAGGAAAATAAAGTTTGAGAAATACTCAGTGATACATTGCTGCCCCTGTGGTTTCTGTTGAATCATTACATTTCAGGGGCAGTTACCTGCCAATTCTAATGCAATTTCATACCTAAAATCCTAGGTGTGCATTTAAACTATATTGGCACATAGAGGCCTATACTTTTACATTCAGATTTAGCATAATGCAGAATTATTCTCCATTGAGCTGTTGCTTTGAAGCAGATAGCAATAAAAGTCTACAAGTACAGAGAGCCACTCAGCAGAAATGACAGCAGCCAGGGACGATGTTAATGGGCTTCCCAGACAGGTCTCTAATTGATGCATGGATTAACTCAGTGAGCTCACCCCAAATCCCTGTGCATCCCTGAGGTTAAGAGTACCTAGCGCGGGCTGGAGAGATGGCTCAGAGGTTAAGAGCATTGCCTGCTCTTCCAAAGGTCCTGAGTTCAATTCCCAGCAACCACATGGTGGCTCACAACCATCTGTAATGGCTGTAGACATACACACAGACAAAATGTTGTATACATAATAAATAAATATATATTTAAAAAAAAAAAAAAAAAAAAAAAAAAGAGTACCTAGCGGATGAGGAGACTGAGATGGGAGGAATGGAGGGTAGAGGCTAAGGCTGGGGTGGAGTGAAAGGCCTCAGCACTGCAAACCACAAGAAGAAACAGGAGAAAAAGTGGGAAGAGTAGCTGGAGAGCTTCTACATGGTTCTGCCAGTCACACACAACTGCTCCTGAACTTGCATCATTCTGGCTGCTGAGTCCAAGCCCTGCACTGCCATGCCGCAGCTGCCCCCACCAAAAGTGACTCGCTGGCACAACCAAGAGCGACTTTGACCCGCCTGGCCAAGTCTGCATGGGAAATCCCACCAATCGTGCTATTTCGTGGGGTTGACAGCACAAGAGCAACGGCCTTGGTGACTGAGCAGCGTGCTCCTGCGAGGTCTGCTGGCACAGGCCATAGCTTACCCTCTGCGATGATGTGAAGATTGGCAGTCTGATCTCATCACATTCGTACTGACTCAGGAATCCCCTCTCCCTTGCCAGCTCCAGCACGGCTTCTACATGGTTGTAGAGTTCCCTGACAATGGCTGGCCGGTGACTCTGCAGGTCTCTGGTTGGATGAAGGGAGTGAGTGTCCCAGTTGTCATGCAGGTCAAGGGTGTGGCTGTTGGCCTGGGCCTCCTGGACAGCTTCAAGGAGCTTCTGACAGCCCCAATCACCCTTGTTCCAGACTGTGTCCAGTAGGCGCCTGGCAGAATGGGAGAGAGGTTGGCCAGGGAGACTGAGGCCCTCATAGTCCTCCCAGGACAGCACATCCCAGGACAGCAACCAGTCCAAGATGCTCTCGAAGCCCTCCAAGGACCCCGAGACCAACAGTGCCACCAGCTGGCTCCTCCTTGCCTGAAAGTCTTCCTGTGAGCACATGTCACAGCCTGTAAGAGAGCAGGGAAGGTCAGAGGTCAGGAAATGATTTCTCTAGGAGTCAGGCTGGGGAGGTCAGAGGTCAGGAAACAGTTTCTTGAGAAGTCAAGTTGTAGAGGTAAGTGAATGACTTCTCTAGAAGCCAGGCTACGTAGACGGCAACCTACCCCAGTCCAAGTGGGCCACAGGTATACTCAGGCATTCTCCAGTCTGAAGTTCCCCCAAAATGAGGCTCCGGGATATCAAGAAACTAGCCGCAGTTCCCATGAGTTTAAAGCAGCCAGACATGGGAGCCCTTGGCTCCCATAACGATGCTTGCTCTCTCCACCTTAGCAAGTTTCACAAGGCAGAGCTGGTAGGAGAAGTAGCCCCCTACGGATGAACTTCCTTCTATGCAGGCCAAACTCAGTCCTACAGCTTTGGGACCCCTGGATCCGTCAAGTGCATCCCCAGCCCTGCCATCTGCACATAACCCATTACGGCTCCATAGGCAGAGCTGGGATTGGCTGCAAAGATGCCAAGTTAGGTAAAACAGGGTGTCATGTGAAATGGGGTATCTTGAAGCCTACTGGTATGCTACCCCGACAGCAACACACACACACACACACACACGTACGCGCGCGCACACACACACACACCTTTAAAGCCCTTGCTCCCTGCTATGCACTCAGCAGCACACACTGCTTGCTACCTTGCTATCACTCTTCTCAGGAGCTGGTACTGAGTTCAGCCTTCAGTCCCAAGCGCTGGGGCTCTGCGAGGAAGGGACCACCAGGAACTTTCGCTGTGCCGCAGAGAAAAATCAGAAAACTTCAGTGGGCCACTTTGTCATTGCCACTGTCCAAGATAAGGGCTGGGGCAGTGCCCAGAGAAAACGAAAGTGAACGAGTACAGAAGCGGAGGAAGAGGAACGAAGGCTTCCTTTCGCAATCCGGGGCACGCTAAGACGCTCCTGGAGTGCAGAGGGGGCAGCTGGAAATGGTATGGGGAGTCCCGGCCTTTCCTGTTAGATAGTGATTATCTCCCCTCTATGGCAGGCTCCCACTGCAGGTTACATCTCCCTCATTCTGATGCCCCGAAGCTTTTTGTCAAGCACTGTGCTGACAGAAGCCCTGGGGATGATGACTCTAAGCACACCCAGGGAAGCCTGGGGCGGGAATGCTCTGAGGCTATCTTCAATCCCTAACTCAGCAACGCATTACTAATGTGCTGGCCAGACAGGGAAAGTGAAATAGGAAAGCTACCTGGGCATCGGCAGCTTAGGACAGAAGGTATCCCTACCATGGAGGCTACCATAAGCCAGGAGCTGAGAGTTCTCACTGGCCAAGCAGATCAACTGTGCCCTGTGCTCAGTCCAAGCAGAGGAGCCAAGAACAGGGAGAGGGGAACAACAGCAAGGGGCACCATGAGCGGCGACTAAGTCGTGGGGTGCTTCTCAAACTGTGTAAACCAGCCAAAGTTGGTGCACCAGCTACCCTGCCAGCCCTGCTCAGGTCCTGAGGAAAGTAACCACTGACCCTCACTGTCTCAGAGAACAGCACAGAGGCCAGGGCAGCACTCTGGCCTGAAGCCTGAAGTGTGGCCGGGAAGTCTGGAGGGTAGTAAGTGCTTAGAGGGGATGCCTGGCTCACTTTACCCACAGGATACTGGGCAGAGCACATGAGTCAAAAGCCCAGAGACATTGCACAGGCAGTCCCTGATCCAGCTGACCCACCCTAGGGGAAATCCCAGAAGCTGAGCAGGAAGCCTGAGCTGGCAGGCCAGCACCCAGAACTTGCTGGTTCTTGGCAGTCCTGGCACACGGCCTGGGACATCTACACTGGCTTTCACTCAAAGACCCTGGGGATGCGAGATGTCTCCAACAAATGTGCTTTGCCCAGAGAAAAACAACTGGGAGAGAGTAGAAGCTCTCTCCAGATATGCCAAGAGCCAGCCAGATACCCAAACCATACACATCCAGGCAATGACATCAGCCGTGTGGACACAGGCAGGGTGAGGCAGGAAAGCCTGTGACTTGATTCTCTGCCTCCCACCTTCAGTTGGAAAGTCCCATCTTTTTTTTTTTTTTTTTGTTTTGGTTTTTCGAGACAGGGTTTCTCTGTGGCTTTGGAGCCTGTCCTGGAACTAGCTCTTGTAGACCAGACCAGGCTGGTCTCGAACTCACAGAGATCCACCTGCCTCTGCCTCCCGAGTGCTGGGACACCACCCGGCTGGAAAGTCCCATCTTGCCAGCCTCCTGCAGACCACAAAGCAAGGCATAGCCCCAATGACCAATTCTGCCAGTCCCCTGCCTCTGAGTAGGCCATTTTCCCATTTCCTCTTAAGCAGTTGGAAAAGATCCAAACCAGGTTCGCTACTGTTCTTCTGACCAGTTGTTTATCTTAGTTTATCTTCGTTAGTTTATCTTGTTCAGCTAAGATTGGAAGAGAAAAGCAAAAGGGTCTATGCTCTTGTCACCACTTCATAAAAGCTGGTCCTAGAATCCTGTTCTTGCACCTTCCTACCCGGTCAGACTCACCCTCTCCAGGTTAAACATGCTGCTCTGTCTGCCTTGCCTTGTCTTCACTATCCAGCAGGATGGAACCCAAACAAAGGGGGTACCTCCTTACTGAAACAGAGGGTCAAGGGTATCTACGAAGGCCTCTCTCATCCCGACCCTCCCACTCTCCTGCCACATACACATGCCAAGCACCTCCTTACTTCCCAGGATCATGGGTAGCCTGGTTTTCCTGAAGTTCTTTGAGGGCTGAGCTCTCCTTGAAGTACCCCAGGCCTCTGCAGATAGGAGAGGAAGGGAGGTACCCAGAGGAGTGCAGAATACAGCTTCTGAGCTGTAAAGTCCTGGCTGGCCAAGCTTTCCCTGGGGCACTAATCTCAGTCTCCCTAGCCCTCTGAGTTGCTCCCCAGGAGACCAGTTCCCATCATAGAACAGACTAATTTGTCCTTTATTTCTGGCCTCCCTAGTGCAGGCCTGAACAGCCATCCCTGCCTTTCTCCTTCTCCACCTCCCACACCCACAATCAAGGAGAATACAAACCCTGACTTCCAGTTCTTGGCCTTCTGTTCTTGGCCTTCCTTTCTGTCAATGCTATTTGTTCTACCTGTTCACTCTCCTCCCAGGAGCACTTCTTTCGAGGCCCTGAAGGATTTCTCTGATCTTCCTCCCCAGGGACTAGCGCTCTTTCCATCCATTCTGTCTCCAAGACCGGCACCCTCTCCCCAGACCTGAACCACTGCCACTTCTACTTTGAGTCACTCTCTCCCTATATAAGCCCACCTACCCACAGGCTTGATTCCCAACTGTGTGCTGGTGATGCCTGAAAGTCACTGCCAGCTCAGGACACTATTCAACAGCACGTGGTGCCTACCAGCATCTCCAAACAGACAAAAACCATCACAGGACCTTCCTCGTAACAGCTCCTCACTCACGTGAAAGTGGCCACACACTCCAGAGTCATCCTTGACTCTGCCACCCTCAAGCGCCACAGACTATACACCCAACCTTCCACAGACCCCACATCTGAAAGCCACGGGTTCTCCACCTCTCTCTATACCATGATGTAAGCCCTAAAGCCCTCCTCATGGTTCCCTCATCTGCCGTGACCCCCCCCCCAGTAGGCCAATCTCAGTGTCACAACTAGATGAACCTGCCAGACCCTAAGTCAGAGCAGAGGCCTTATCTGTTCACAGCTCAGCCCACCAGTGGTTCTCACCATAGTCAAAGTGACAGCCAAAAGCCTCTATAGCAACCTCAACATACAGAGATCTCAACTCCTGCCCTCTTCCTGCAGCCCCCAACTGCTCCTTCCTTCCCTGCTCTAGCCCCTCACCTGCCTCCTCACTCTCATCTGCCATGCTCCTGCCTCTGCATAAGTTTTTTGCTCACAGGGCGCTCTGTCCCACAGATAGTCACATGACTTGCCACATGTCTCCTTATGACTTTGTTCAGTGGTCACTGTCTCCGAGGAGCCTATCTAGGCTATGCAAAACTGTGCTCCCCAAGCTGTGTCCCAGCTTTTTCTCCCCCCCCCCTTTCCTATCATCATAGCACAACACTCTGCTGGAGCTCCTCTCTAGACCCTGTGCTTTGCCCAGTGCATAGACAGGGTTTGAATGAATGAGAATCTGCATATTCCACACAGCCTGGGGAGGTAGCTGTGGAACCAGAGAGTAGCCATTGCAAGGCACAGACTTTAACCAAATGGGCAGAGAAGCCATCTTGCTAGTAGTAAGAACCTGTTTACTGGGCCACACTGAGTGCTGACCTGGGTGAGCGGGGCAAGATGGAGCCAGTGCCAATGTGGTGCTGCCTGCGGAGGCCAACTGACATCGAATGGCCAAGAGAGCAAGGGCTCCAATAGCCTCATAACAGACTGACCAGAAGAGAGGCAACTGAGCTGACACTTTGGTTTTCTCGCCAAGAGGGCAGAGGTGGTTGATAGGGCCAGTTTTTTTTCCCTACAGAACATCAGCCCTGGGGGAGATCATACCCCGCAGGAAAGCTAACACTCTTGCTCCAGGCCAGGACCCTGCAGGCTCTGAGAGAGACACAGAAGTCAGAGCTTCAGCCAGCTGCTGACCTACCCAAAGGCTTGGGAGCTAGCTTGTCCAGACATAGCACCAATGGCTTGAGAAGCAAAGGAGAGGACCAAGCCTGAAGGCTGAGTGCTGGGCTGGCATTGGGCAGGAATAGAATTTGACCCCAGCTCCCACCTTCACAAATGAGTAAGGACAGGCAGGAGACACTGGCAAGGACCACGGAGCAGCAGCTGGGGTTAGAGAGTATCTCTGAAGACTAAAGACAGAGAAACTGAGGCACACATAAAAGGGACAACTGGGCCAGGAATAGCTCCTGTTGTGACCCAAAGCAAGATTTCCTCCTTCTAGGTGAGATCTTCACCTGCAAGTTTTCCCTCCACTTTCTCAGTCACCTCCAAATCGCAGCCTCTCCTCAGACTTCAAAGGATCTTGGGGAATTCGATGTGCTTCCCATATCCTAGACCTCTTCATCCCCAGTGACCACAGTCTGCCCCTCGAGACATCCCTTTCCTTCTACAGCCTATCTACTCTGCTGATGCTGAGTGCCTTCTTGAAGCGCAGCCAGGCCAGCTCCCCAGAGGCAGTGACCAGCGTTCCGAGGATGGGACGTTAGGCGCTCGTGGTCTCCACCACACCGAGTGCAGTCGCCCGGAGTCCTCAGTCTGCCCCAGAAAACCCTCCTTTCCACACAACCACCCACCCCCAAGCACTGGCAGACCACAGAACCAGCAGGCAAGCACTCACCACCAGCTGCAGCGAGGGGTTTCTCCGCCTGGAAGGCTCCAGGACTCCCTCAGTGATCTCGCACCGCCCGTCGCCCCTCCCACTTAGCTGGAGACCCCGCCCACTCTGGCGGACTCCGATGGGCGGCCACGCCCCTCCTGATTCCACTCCAGGGATCGGTGAGACCGGTATTTCTGGGCCACCCTCCAATCAGGAAGGAACCATAGAGTCCCGGGAATAAGAGCTAGGAAAGCCTTCGCTGCCAGCAGGAACCGATGCCCTCTCCCAGGAGTTGTAAACCCTTAGCCACAGTCTTAATGGCTGCATTCCCAGATGACTGTGCTGGTGGAGACTTGTTAGGACATTTAAAGTTACTCTTTCCCCCTTGGCTGTCGGTCTCATGCAAGCTGAGGAGAGAAGTCACAGTGTGCCTACCACACAGCCCCCTAGGCTGAGCTCTGCCACCATCCCAATCAGCATTCAATAGCATTGTGTTGTTCCTATTGTATTCATTCGATTTTGTATCTTCCTTTTTTTTTTTTTTTTTTTTTTTGGATTTTCGAGACAGGGTTTCTCTGTGGCTTTGGAGCCTGCGCTGGAACTAGCTCTTGTAGACCAGGCTGGTCTCGAACTCACAGAGATCTGCCTGCCTCTGCCTCCCGAGTGCTGGGATTAAAGGCGTGCGCCACCACCGCCTGGCCCGGCCGTATCTTCCTATTCTTAATGTTATTTTTTTAAACGCTTGAATGTGAAGCCTCAAAAATAAATAAATAAAGAGACTAATTAGCATTGATGCAGGAGCTTTGTGTATAAAATGAGGACGTGATGCCCAAGGTGTGGTCTTTACTGTCCGCAGGAGGAAGAGTACAACCAGAGGCATCTGAAAGAGTTCAGAGCAGGGAGAGGAAGCTTGAACTTGGCCAGCAGATGGGACCTGGGTCATTGGCGGGGGGAGGGGTGTGCAGCAAGAGAGGAAGAGAAAGAGACAACCAAGAGAAAAGGGACCAAGAGAGGAAGACAAAAAGAGGACCAGCCAAGAGAGTTCATGGCCTAAATGGCAGAGTTACATGGGAATGGGAAGTTGGGGGAGGGAAGCCCAGGAGCTGGAGAAGTTTAGGGTAGGGGTGGGGAGGAGAGAGAGCCTGGAGGCCAGCATGGTCTCTGATAGGTAAGGTAGATAGCCATTTGTCTGGAGTTTCTTTTTTTAAAAAAATACTTATTTATTATGTACACAATATTCTGTCTGTGTGTATGCCTGCAGGCCGGAAGAGGGCACCAGACCTCATTACAGATGGTTGTGAGCCACCATGTGGTTGCCGGGAATTGAACTCAGGACGTTTGGAATAGCAGGCAATGCTCTTAACCACTAAGCCATCTCTCCAGCCCCTGGAGTTTCTTTTGAACCTGACAGTGTGTGCTGGCCTGTGCTCGCAGTAGCTCCCTTACCCACCCGAGGAATAGTATTCTTGTCCCTAACTTCTGCATGAAGAAAGTGAAACCCGGGGCAGTTCACTAGCCTGTCCACACAGTGACAGCGCCCTCAGGATGTGTCCCAGGACGTTCACTGGCCTGACCACACAGTGAAAGCGCCCTCAGGATGTGTCCCAGGACATTCACTGGCCTGTCCACACAGTGACAGTGTCCTCAGGATGTGTCCCAGGAAGGCTCACTGGCCTGTCCACACAGTGACAGCGCCCTCAGGATGTGCCCCAGGACGTTCACTGGCCTGACCACACAGTGAAAGCGCCCGCAGGATGTCCCAGGAAGGCTCACTGGCCTGACCACACAGTGACAGCACCCTCAGGATGTGTCCCAGAATGTTCACTGGCCTGTCCACACAGTGACGGCGCCCTCAGGATGTGTCCCAGGCCTCTACCTTGCATTGCTTCCAGATAAGTGCCCGGCAGGTGGTTCCCTGCTAGCTGAGGTGGCATCTGCTTCATTGAAAGAGGTGGTCAGCACTAGGGAGAAGTCCCAGTGATGCTCTGTGCTGTCTATGGGGCATTCACCATGATACGGATGAAAGTCTGTGCAGGCAGCAATAGCAAACTTCTTAGAATGGGGAATGGTTGTGGGTTTTTTTCAGTTTTCTTATTTAAAATGTGTACATTATTCATTTACTTATTGTCCATGAGTATTTTGTATGGTGCACATATGTGTGGCACATGAGTGGAGATCACAGGACACCTTGCAGGAGTCCAGTTTCTCTCGTTTCACCATGTGGGTCCCTGAGGACCAAACTCAAGTTGCCGGGCTTGGCAGCAAGCCCTTCAACCCACTGAGCCATTGCAACTGCCTCACCTTTTCTTACATTGTTTTGAGACAATGGGTACAGTCTAGCCTGGGTGGACTAGAAGGTGCTAAATCTGAGGATGAGTTTGAAGACCTGATCCTCCATCTTCCACCTCTGCATTGGCTTTCCTGAGCTGTCACCCATGCTGGAGTGGGCTTTGGCGACGCAACTGTCTGTGAGCCATTTCTGCTGCTGTAAGTAACCCCATAAATTTATTGGTTCATCAAATTGAACTTTGGTGGTATCCTTACTTTCGTCTGTCATTGGTTCTCTAAGTAAGGAGTGTAGCATGAATTCTAATTGGTCTTAATAATAAAAACTCAGAGTCAGTTATCAGGGGATGAAAGCAGAAGGATCAGTGAAGCAGAGTAGCCAGCCACCAGAGAGTTCTTACCTCTACCAATGCTCAGACCAAAGGGACAATCCTGTCCTCAGACTACATTGTGCTCCCGTCTCCTCCCACCTTACAGTCCTCTCTCTGACCAGCCATATCACTCCTGTCTCTATCTCCCTGGTGCTGGGATTAAAGGCATGTGATCTCAAGTGTTGGGATCACCTTTGTGTGAGCTCTGTTTCTCTTTTAGAGTGGATTAATTTCCTGTATCCCAGGGTGACCTTGACCTAACTAACAGGGATTCGTCTGTCCCGAAGTCCTGGGATTAAAGGTGTATGCCACTATGGCCTCACCTCCAGTGGCTTAGCTCTGCACTCTGATCAGGTAGGTTTTATTTGTTAAAACAAAAATATCACTACAGAGATGTCTGTTCACATCTCCCCCAAAATAGTGTCACACAATGAGAGCCACCATGGCTACCTGAGCCCAAATCTTCACCACTCACCTAGGTTAGGCAGGCACTGCTGACCATTCTCCGTATAGCCAGCAGCATTTCCTTCATGGAGCAGCCCTATGAGTCTCCTTCAAAAAGTCAAATCATGTTGCTTTTCAAATGAGGGTGCTTATCACACTAAAGTAACAGCCGACATGTTCGGTGTCTCATTACCACTCTCAGTGATGGCTAATGTTGGGTGTCAACTTGACGGAACTAAGACCGTCCAGAAAATGGACCAATGGGGGTCTTTGACGGAGTTTCCAGAGAAGCTTGGCTAATAGGGTGGGAAAGACCTGCCCTATATAGGGAAATAGGGACAGTATCATCTACTAGGTAGAACCATAGCAGCCAGATGATCATTGAAGATGGGTCCTTCCTGGTCTCTTGCTCTGGCTCGAACTCTTAAGGTAAAGAAACAGAGGTTCCCAGAGGCTTCATATGGTGGGCCAGCTACCCAGAACAGGCACCACTGGTCAAGTCCCTACCCTTCTCTGCCCCTTTAACAGGGCCTTACCTGTCCTTCAGTGGTCACAGCCTACAGTCCCCCATGGGACTCTCCTTGTGCTCTAAGCTGTGAGGAGCAGCTGCGTGTATGTCATACACCATCAGCCCAGCTGGCTTTCTATACCAGATCATGTGCCCTGCATGTCCTCTTCTCCTACCCGACTGAGGGTTCTGGAGAATCAAAGCCCCCAGTGGTCATTGCTGACCTGTGCCAAAGGCATGACCCAAGTGACTTATTGAAAGGTGGACAAGTTCAGTCAGGCACATGCCACTGAGCTGCCTCAAACCTGGAGGGCCCAGTATGTCTGGGTGTCCTGGACCTCTGTCCTCACTCCATTCCTACCTCAGAATGAGAGTCAGCATCCTGATAGTACCCCACCTCCTGGTCTAAGCCATCCCTGAGCTCATCAGTGAACTGGGAAGGTTTTGCTGAGTGGATGTGACCTGGTCTGAATATCTGAATTCTCCTCAGTTTTACACAGTGAAATCCTAATGCCTGAGGGCTTAGGAGATCAGACCCTCAGGAATGGATTAGTGCCCCTATGAGGCCGATCCGGGGATCCCATGATGGCAAGATAGCCATGGAGTACAGCCATCTGTCATGGGCCCTCGGCAGACACCCAATCTCCAGGAGTCCTGACCTTAGACTCCCCAGCCTCTAGAACCATAAGAAATAAACTTAAATAAGCCAGATGGTCTGTGGTATTTTGTTATAGCAACAAGAATTGCTATGGGAAGTCCTTCTGTATATGTGTTGCTTTTATTGGTTAATGAATAAAGCTGTTTCGGCCAGTGGCTTAGCAGAATGGAACAAGGCGGGAATTCCAAGCAGATAAAGGAGGAAAGAAGGCAGAGTCAATGAGAAGCCATGTAGCCACTACAGGAGACAGACGCCTCTGCAGAAACCCGCCAAAACTTTGCCGGTAAGCCACTACCTCATGGTGATGTAGTTAGTTTAGAACATGAGAACTAGCTAGAAATACACTTAAGCTATTGACCAAACAGTATTGCAAATAATATAGTTTCTGTGTGATTCGGGTCTGAGTGGCCGGGAACGAACAGCCTCCGCCTACAAGGGATAGCCTAAGAACATCAGACACCAAATAAAAGTCAGCTCTCCCACCCACATTTCCCCACTGATCCTTGTTGAGAGCCTCCTTCATCTTTATTGTCCCATAATGCTTCTGGAACCAGCTCTATTTACAAATTCCATTTTGGCAAAGTAAATATTCCACCACCCAGCAGAGTGTTTGATAATAAATAGTTCCTTGCCAGGCATGGTAGTGCACACTTTTAATCCTAGCCCTTGGGAGGCAGAGGCAGGCAGATCTCTGTAAGTTCAAGGCCAGCCTGGTCTACAGAGCAAGTTCCAAGACAGTCAAGACTACATAGTGAGACCCTTTGGACAACTTTCTTCAGGAGGTGGCATCCCTGTATCTGTGTGGCCTAGAAAAACAGCCGAGCACCTAGATCTCAGACCACTTCTGCCTGTCCCCAAGCACTCACCATGTCATCACATAACAGGCCCGATGAGAAAAGCTCCATGTCTCCACTTCACAGTAAATCCTGACACAGATCAGAAGCCTGACCATGCTGAGGCTGAGGGGAGACTAGGAGGCTCAGCACAGCGACAGGCAAGTCTGCAGTGCAGAAATGAGGCCAGCACCTTCGTCCTTCCCACTGTATCTCAATGCAGCCACAAAATCAGTCAGCAGCGCACTTGGTCTGCGGCCCCAATTTGAAGTCCTGCAGAAATAACAATCTTTGAAATCGTCAAAAAGGCTCATCGTGCATGCACAGCTACAAAAAGATGAGAGTGACATTACCAGGTTTGGGGTCACTTGCAAAACTCCCTGCCAGCACAGGTTTCTTTGCAGACCTGGAGAGAACCTACCCAGGGATCATTCCTTTTAATTTCTCAAAAGGAAGTTTCAGTATTGTAGTCTCAAGTACGTTCGATATCTGGAGTGGTGGTGAGCAGCAATTTATCCATTTTCTATTTTTGAGGCACTGGGGAGAGTGCCTGCACATAAAAAGGACTGGCTTAATCTCCGTGGCATTCAGAGATGGTTGACCCTGAGCTGGAGCCACAGCCCAGTTCCTTTTCCGCATTTCCTCACCATTCACTCCCTTGCTCATGAGCCCTGTCACACAGCAATGACCCACTGAGCAACCAGTAAGTACAGCGCTGTGCTGAGTGCTGGCTGGGGACAGCCCACCAACATGGGCACAGCTCCTTGATGGTGTGGTGCTTGAGACAATAAGTCAACAGCTATGCCAACAGTAGTAGATGGCATGAGGTCGAGAGCAGGGTGCCCACAGAAGCGACAAGAAGACAGACAGGAAGCTACAAGCCAGGGGAAGGAAAAGCCCACATGGAAAGAACCTAAAGAAGGGTATTTCCAGAAAGGAAACTCCTGGATAGGTGAGTCTTTGCACCTCCGCCATGCTCCAGCATGACTCTGCTAAGGGCAACAAGGAATGCTGGGAACATAACAGTGCCGCTGGGAAGGGAGGAGAGAGGACGGAGTCAGGATTGGTTCTGAATGTGGTGGGACATTACCAAAAGATCAGAGCGGGGAAATACCCTCTCACTTGGGCATCTGATTATTAGATGCCAGAATCTCCCCCTTCTTGACTCCACAATGCCCCTTCTCCTTATCTGGCCCTGGTATTGCCACAAGGAATGCCCGTTGTTTTGTCCTGGCCTACCATGATCGTCTCTGTTACAGACTGAATATGTCTCAGACTTTGGTATTAAAATTCTAACAACTAATCTGATGGCCTGGGAGGTGGAGCCTTAGGAGGCGACCATATCATGGAGTGAAGACCTTCTGGGAGACCCCTGAGAACTCTCTAGCCTTCTGCTGAATATGAGTGGTCACAACCAAAAGATAGCCATCCACAAACCAGGAAACAGGCTCTCACCAAACACTGAATCTGCCATCGCCAGGATCTTGAACTTCCCAGGCCCCAGAGCTGTAGGATACAAACAATTGTTGGTTAAACTACATAGCATAGGGCCTTCTGTTAGAGCAGTCCAAGTGGACAAGACATAGCCCTGGTCTGCCTCTCCCCTCCCCCATCAGGCTCTGGGCTGCAGAGAAAAATCAACACCCAGCAGGTGACAAAGTCTTTTGGTCACACTGGCCCAGTTGTGTTCCTCCAACAGAACCTCCACGTCAGGTGGTTTCCAAAAAATGGGCCCCGACCCCAAAAGAGGAAGCAGAGACTGTCACACTAGTCCCCTGTGGCTGCTAACTGCTGTGATGAGCTCATAGGGTGTGGAGAAGGACGCAGAGCCTGCTGAGGCATCTCACAGATTTCAAGCCTGGGCAGAGATTGGGCAAGAAACTGGATGGCTGCATGGTGGGAAGAGGAGGGGCAGAGTAACACAGCCCTCTTTGCAACGCCGTGTCTCCTTGCCACACTGGGCCTCTTCCAGGCAATGTGAGGCAGAGGCAAATGAGATACAGTCCTCGCCACCAGGACCAGCAAGCCAGAGACACAACGTGCACAGTGGTTCTCTCAAGCCCATGCCAGGAACGAATTCTAATGACATGATGGTGATGGCAGTGCAGAGAGACAGGATTGGGTGACACTTGCACAAGCAAACCGACAGGTAAAGAGATGTAGCACGGAGCCCCAAGAAGAAAGGCAAACTGAAGATTCCAGCATGGCATCGATTGTCAGTCCTCACACGCTCAGCACGACACCATCGAATGCTCAGCACATCCTGACTCATCTGGAGCTTCCTGAGGGCCTACGGGGTTGAAGCAGATGCAAATAAGGGCGAAACCTCCGTGACTATAGAAAGCAAGATTGATTTAGTCGAGCATGGCTGACGATGTCTATTTATCACACAATCCATTAAGTGTGAATGTGAGCCGCAGGAGGGAGAGGGTATTAAGAAGCACACGTACCCAAAGGAACATGAATGGTCTCTCCACAGCCATTAAAGTAATTCAATAAAAGACAGACAATAGACTTAGAGAGGAGACAGGTGGGAAACATGCCCATGAAAGATGTCCTCCATAATTAATCTTTGGGAGACACAATGTAAGCTATGAGGTGACACCTCTGTAGTATGGTTACAAGAAGTACCAACCATGTCAAGGACAGAGAAGGTGCAGCTTGGCTCATTAGCAGCTGGGAAGATGTAAGATGACTACCCCCGGCAGTGGCCTGGCCCAGTCCAGTCGGAGACCTCTTCCTCAAAGGCCTAGCAGAGTCCCCGCGGACAGTCACATGGTTAAATGCCTAAGAATGGAACTAACGCAGCAATTATGGTGACACTCTAGAAACAGTGAAAATGGGCACCACAGCTCCAGAAAGGAAAAGTAGTGACATGCTCAAATAAGGTGACAATGGAGCAAGAGGAAAATATAAAACTCAGCAACACACACACACACACACACACACACACACACACACACACACACACACACACACACATTTACTCCTACACATGTAAATACTGAAGGAAAGAAACAAGACACCAAAGAGCTCAAGCAGTGTGCATGGATCGATGCATATAAAATTCAAAGGGAAGTAAAATGAGACTCAAGAGTCTCATTCCTAGGGGTCAAGTTTATGAAGAAACAGGGACAGAAGGGCCACAGCTACTTGTGTTCAGGAGAGAAGAGGATGGCTAGAATGACATGAGAGGCCTTTCGGGGCTAGACAAAAAGTTCTAAGTTTTGTCCTTCTCCTAAGGCCACACACACTGGTAGTCGTAAGTGACATCCCTGTGCTAAGAGCTATCTTCCCTGGAAATTTCTGTCAACTAATCATGGACATAGTTTAACTCCAAATGGGAGCATGGAGGTCACTGTATGCCCTTCCATGCCGGGCACCTGCTCTGCATGCCACCAACTCAGTGTCCTAGACCTCAGTCCTCCGGTCTGTCAATAGAATCAGAGTCCCCGTTATGCCTAGCTCATAGCTAGGACAATAACTACTAAAAGGATGTGTTTCCAAATCCTATGTTAAGACTGTGAACCCCAACACCATGGGCTTGAGCGGTAGAGCCTTCTGAGGGTGACTTCATGAGGGCAGTCTTCATAAAAGGTTCATGCCATAATAGTGAACCTGGGGTATATAAGGTAGGCTCCCTCTTGCGTGTCCTTCTGCCATGTCATGTCACGGGTAGCAGGAGAGCCCCCACCAGACACTGCCACTGTGCTCTTCGATGTCCCAGATCCAGAACTATGAGCTAAATAAAATGTTTGTGTGTAAATTTTTCAGTCTGTGGTCTTTAGTCATTGCCACGGAAAAGAACTAAGATGAAGGACTGTGGGACAGACTCTCCAAATGCCAGAGATCGTTCAGGTGTCTGAAGGCTGCTAGGAAGTGAGGTCAAACTGCACTCCTGTGGGTGGCCTGTCTGAGGTACTGCAAACATCCGTTTATGGGGTTCCATGAACATCTTTCAGCAGCCAATAAGCTGGGGCCTCTGAAGCAGATCGCTCAGCCTATTTCCTGTTTTCAAACAGAGAACTCAGTGAAGCAGCAGACACTCAACCGTCTAGTCTCGTTGGACCTTAGAAGAGAGATTGGAGTGGGGCATGTGACTCTCCTGGAACCCTGGACCCACAGAGCCTGAAGATCCCAGGTCAGTCAGTGTTTGACCCCAAGCTCAGCTAGCTTCTGCCCACTGAGACTCTGACCTCTTTGAGAGATCCTCTGGGAGCTTGCTGGGGACAGAGCAGGAGAGATTGAGGCTGGTAAGAGCCACTACCAGTAAGGCTTTCCTTAGAAACCGGGGGCAACCTCTAGTCCTGGTTCCTTTTGAAATGCCAGGCACCATTCCTGTTCTGGGGAACAGGTCTAGACTTGTGTTTCTCAAAGACTGGAACTAATGACCCTGAAACAGAGTACAGAATCCAGAGCCCACCCCAAGGCTGCTGGGTATTGTGAGGTTGACAGCTTGCCTTTTTTGTAGAGCCTTGAGCACTTCCTCTCTCTGATGCACACCCACGTTTGAGAGCTCTTCCCTTCTAGCAGCGGGCTTCACAAGGAGGCACCAGGGGTCCCATGGCACTCACCCTTCCCTGGCAGGGCAGGTGGGGATTCCTCAGTTGACACTCCAAGGAAGACCTGGGAAACCTGCCCAAGAAAGAAAGAGGCTTAAAATAAAACTCAACTGCTACTCCTGGCATTTCTTTCCTTCTTCTCTTTGAACGGGTACTTCTCAATTCTTCTTTCTTGCGGGGAATAGTGAGGGCTTTTAGTACATTCTATTAGATGCTTGTCCCCTCTGCAACCCCCAAGAAAGGCAGCCTGTGTACCCCAGTGGGGAGTGAAGAGGGAAGGAGCCCTAAAAGTGGGGAGCAAGGCACCCAGAAGATGGGAAGAATGATTGTCATGCACAGGAGCTAGGGTGAACTGGGGTGGGGAGGGAGGCACATTTCTGAGGTCTTCCAAGGCCCCATGGAAGAAGTTTCCTGCTTCTATCCTGCACCAGATGCCCAAATAAAGAAAACAGATCTGGGAAGACCTGGACCACTAAGGCCAGCTGCACACGCCCCCATTCACTAACCACTAAGGCCAGCTACACATGGCCCCATTCACTGACCACTAAGGCCAGTTCCACATGCCCCCATTCACTGACCACTAAGGCCAGTTCCACATGCCCCCATTCACTGACCACTAAGGC
>JAQHUG010000066.1:4262873-4279283 GCA_028555095.1 Dicrostonyx torquatus | reverse complement strand
CCCCATTCACTGACCACTAAGGCCAGTTCCACATGCCCCCATTCACTGACCACTAAGGCCAGTTCCACATGCCCCCATTCACTGACCACTAAGGCAGCTGCACACACACCCCATTCACTTCACAAACAAAATGATAGAGGAAAAGCGCAGAGTGGCCACAGAAAACACTAAGTCCCCATTAGATAAGTCAGGTGTGGTGACACACACCTGCAATCCCAGCACTTGGAAGGCAGAGGCAGGAAGATTTTATGAGTACCAGGCAGTTTGGGCTAAATAGTGTAGCACTGTCTCCAAAAACTTCCATTAAAAATGACAGCATGTGGACCACCTATAGCTTGCACTTAGCACAGTGGTTCTCAATCTGTGGGTCACAGATTCTGCATATCAGATGTTTACTTTATGATTAATAACAGTAGAAAATCACAGTTAAGAAGTAGCAATGAGGGCGGTGGTGGCGCACCCCTTTAATCCCAGCACTTGGGAGGAAGAGGCAGGCGGATCTCTGTGAGTTCGAGGCCAGCCTGGTCTACAAGAGCTAGTTCCAGGACAGGCTCTAAAAGCTACAGAGAAACCCTGTCTCGGAAAACCAAAAAAAAAAAAAAGACATTAAATTTAGGGCTGGAGAGATGGCTCAGTGGTTAAGAGCATTTCCTACTCTTCCAAAGGTCCTGAGTTCAATTCCCGGCAACTACATGGTGGCTCACAACCATCTGTAATGAGGTCTAGGGCCCTCTTCTGGCCTGCAGACATACACACAGACAGAATATTGTATACATAATAAATAAATATTTTTAAAAAAAGAAGTAGCAATGAAATAATTTTATGGCTGGGGTCTCCACAATATGAGAAACTATATTAAGGGGTCACACACAGGATTAGGAAGGTTGAGAACCCCTTACTTAGCAGAACAAGAGGGACCCATCCCATCACCATGTCCTAAGGACAAGGCTTGTATTTCCTTCCCAGAGGGAAATGGGAAAATGGAAAACAGAAGATAGTAAATAACTTGCCCCGGGGCCGTAGTCAGTCGGGATGGAGGCCATCTCCCGACTCCTCCATAGGGCTGAGAGTCTGGCAAGGCACAGTCTGTTGCGTACACAAACATTTACAGCCCTGGGTCAGTTAGGCCCCTGCTCTGTGCCTCAGTTTGCCCACCTATAAATGTTAGGCCTGATGGTGGGCCCTTGAAGGCACTTATTAGACCTTGCTTAGAAAACAGCTCAGGGTTCCTTTCATGTCTTATCAAGAATAGCCCCCTGAGGCATAGACTCAAGCCCAGCTAACCTCCCATAGGCCAGGTCAAAAGTCCTGGAGAGGTGATAACATCATTACACCCCCGCCTTGAATTCCTGTACTATGGTAGTTAATCTTGCCAATTTAACTGGACTTACCATACCCTGGGAGCCAGGAGAAGTTCATCTCTAGGTGTATCTGTGGGGTGTTTCCACAGATGACTAAGTAAGGGGGAGGAACCCACACGGAATGTGGGTAGCACTGTCCCAAAGACTAGGAGGAAAAGAGGGAAGTGTTGTTCAATGAGATGGCTTAGCAGGTAAAGTGTTTGCTGCTAAGACTGATGACCTGAACTCAAGCCCCATGACCCATGTGGTAGGAGAGAACCCACTCCTGCAAGCTGTCATATGACCTCCACACTCCTCATGTGCATGTGTGAACACACACGCATATGTACTCACATGCATGCACATGTACGCACACAGGTACACACGTTTTAAAAAGAAGTGGGAAAAGCCTCTATTAATGTAGGCATAGTCTCCCTTTCCCTTCCTCTCCCCTTCCTCCCTCCTCTCTGCTTCCTGGCCACCTGGAGGTGAGCAGCTGTGCTCTGCCCATGCCCTCCCCGCTATGATGAGCTGAAATCTGAAACTGAGCATAAGAAGCCCTTCCTCCGTCAGTTGTTCATCTCAGGCGTTGTCAGTGATGAGAAGAAAATCTACCACATGTGCCTAAAAGGGTGTCCAGCCATCTGTGCATCTGAGAGGCTTTTGTGTCTTTTCTAATTTGCAGCTCTGTCAAAAGCATACACTTCTAGAGCCATTTCATTACTATTTCTCACGCACCTAACGCACATCAGATTCTAGTAACAGAAAGGACTGTGCAGGACCTGGAGTGTGAAGGACGCTGAGTCCAAGCTCTATGGGGTGGGTAGGCCTAGCTTGACCCTCAGCCAGCCTGTGAAGGTGGGTTCTGATACTGTACCCATTTTATAAGACACCAGGGCACAGAGCAGCTAGGTGGCTGACAGCTGCCAAGTCATTCATTTCTTTATGTGCACACACTGGACACTAGAAACCTGCCGGCCTGCTGTCTGCTTCCTGTCCACTTCTGTAAGAGCAAAGATCCTATCGTCAGCCGACTTGGGCTTCGGTCCCAGCCCACACCTCGGCCTTTGCTGTCAGGCAGCCCTGCATCTCAGAGCCTCGGCACAAAATGAAAATATAAACAGTCCCTGTAGAGGAGGGAAGTGAGATTGAGACCATGAAGACAAATTCACAGTGCGTCTGTGGAGGCAGTTCCATCTTGCTCCTTCGTACACTCACCAACCACAAGACCTTGGTTAGACCTGGTTCCGTATCTGTTATTTGGCAGGAGTGACGAAGTTTTGTGGGTGTTCTATTAAAAAGGAAGGGTGAGCCAGGCGGTGGTGGCACACACCTTTAATCCCAGCACTCAGGAGGCAGAGGCAGGTGGATCTCTGAGTTGTAGGCTAGCCTGGGCTATACAGAGAAACCCTGTCTCCAAAAAAAAAAAAAAAAAGGAAGTCTGAAGAACCAGTTGATATGAACTAGGCATATTGAATATTTGCTTAAAAGTAGATACATGGGGGTGCACTATAATGTAAAACTGGGTGGTGGGACATTTATCTGGACTAGCCAGCATCTTTCTCCCAAAGTTATCATTGTCTTTCCAAAGTTATTGTTATCACTTGACACGACTCCATGTGAAATCCAAAGCAGCTGTACACTCCATGGATCACAACCCCAGCTCAGGGTCTGTCTGTCCATCAGTGGGAAGGCTAGGTTTGATCTGGCTGGCTGGGCAGCAGAGGACCAAGCACGGTGATCACTCCATGCCTGCCAGCACAGATTACAACCAGAATCCCAAGCACCCCAGGATCTTGTAGGAGCCCCAACACGAGTTGGCTCTCACTATTCTCTTTTACACCTCTAGCCACCTAGGAGCATGGCAAGTCTGGAGCATCCTGGGAGCCCTGGCTGGACAGGACCCATAACCCAGTGCACACCAAGAGCCAGACAAGACGTATTGCCCTCAGGTCCAGACCTCCCATGTTCAGGACCAGAAGAACACTTAGGTAAACTTGAGATCTTGGGGTTCAGTGCCGGGGGGGGCAGAAGTTAGTTCAAAAACATCTGAAGCTCTTCAGTGACTATACCAAGAAGCTGGGTAACTGTCTTAACTGGGGTCACCCCTAAGAAGCCCCAAGACAAGGATTTGGTGCAGGCTCCTTATGTGGGAGATGATCCTCAGAGGCAGAGCAGGGATTGAAAACAAGAGCAGCATCCTGTATAGGGGGTGGATGCTCCCATGACTGGGGTGGGTGCCTGGGGCTCAGTCTGGATGGGGGTCCATTGGAAGGTGTAAAGAACATAACTAAGTTGTGCATCCAAGGGACAAAGAAGCCAGTGATTGTCCACCATTTCTTCCTGCAAATGCTAAAGAAACACCCAAGCATGTTGCTTCGGTCCTAGAGAGGCCCCAGGGTCCTGAGTTGAGAGGCTTCCCAGAACAGTGGCTGCCACTGGGTCCTAGCCTGGCACTGACAATACCTGCAATAGTGCCATCTCCTGGACTAATCTCTCTTTACACCCATTCAAGATGGTTCTGCAGAAGCCTGACGCGTGTCGTGCTTGGAAACTAATCACCCTCCTAGCCTTCAACCTCAGTCTCCATTAATGAAAAGTAACTAGAAAGACCACAAAAAGGCTACTGGAACAAAAGAGGAGGCACTTACTCCAGGATGGGGGCGGGGGAGATAGTGACACGCGAGTTACGTGATACAAGAGAAGGATTTCCCAGCCTGCACCTCTTGCAATAACTGCACAATTATTTATGCAATAGTGTTGGAAGAAACTACACAGATTCTCAAAAGGGTATGGGGTTCAAGTGAGGCTTAAGAAACACTGTCAAAAACTGGACGGTGGTGGCACACACCTTTAATCCCAGCACTTGGGAGGCAAAGGCACACAGATTGCTGTGAGTTGGAGCCTAGCCTGGTTTACAGAGTTCCAGGATAGTCAGAGTTACACAGAAAAACCCTGTCTCAAAACAACAATAAAAAATACAAAACACTATTGGTTTCCAGGTAAGGAAACAGGAGGACTGGTTTCAAAGCAGAGAGTGGCAGATGCACCCTGAAAGTGTTAGTCTAGTAAGTCCCTCCCAGCCCCCCAGTTGAGGCTGGAACATGACCCCCTCAGGGCTTCCTCAGCACACTGCTGTGCACTCATGGGCTCCATGACTCCCTGGGGTCATTGCTGTATGGAGCACAGAAGCAAACATGGACACGTCCCTGTTTACCAGGGCACGTGGTTATAGAACAGTCCATCAGCGGGCTGGAAGTGGGTGATGCAACTCTCCCACAGTGCACTTCCTAACAAGAAGCAGTCGGGTGCTGCATTATTTGAGGTCAATGCACTATGTGCATTCACAGGGGCCTGACTGATGCCCCAGCAGTGAGGGTGAGAGGAAGGGTAGGCCCTTCCAGAACTCTGACAGCCCAAGCCAACTGGACCCAGTCATCTTCCCCAGCCCCGGCCTAGAGGGCACCGCCTACCGCAGACTCCTTAACGGCACTGTCCTTACAGAAACCCAGGACGGTCCTAGCTCCAACTCCAGCATGACCACCAGGGAGCTACAGGAACACTGGCAGAAGGAGAAGAGTCGCTGGCGACACGTCAAGCTGCTCTTTGAGATCGCGTCAGCCCGCATCGAGGAGAGGAGAGTCTCCAAGTTTGTGGTAAGCAGAACGTAGATGTGAGGAAGCCTCCGTCAGTCACCTCCTGCAAGCTCCCAGGGAGGTCTTGGGAGATTTCAACTTTCCAGCCAGGACGTGACACACTAACTCACGGTCTTCCGAGAAATGGAGGTTTCATGGCTCCACATGTAGGTCCCAAGAAGATTAGAGATGTGTGATCACGCACCTGATGCCAGGTGTCAGTTATCTTAGCTCTCCTCCACTGATTCTGTGCTATCATCCAAACTACATGCTTGGTTTTTATTCAAATGGCTTTAAAAAAAAAAAACTACGTTTCAGTAAAAGATCGGTTTCCCACGACACTGAGGAAAACCAATTACAAAAGCAAACACAAAAGAAAGCTGAACTCTTATTAAATTCTAGCTGCTGGTCGTGGATGTGGGAAGCACCCTGCTGGGAGCTGCCATCTTTGTGAGACTGGGAGATCAGCATGTTCTAGGAAGATAGAAGAGTCACACCAACCTCAGTAATTCCCACGTCACCGGGAGCAGGCCTCCTCCTCCCTCCTCCTCACAGTTACAATAGCCACCAGTGCGTGCTGGGCACAACTCTCCCTCATATCAATGAGTTCATTCACTGATTTAATCCTCATGGAGAAAACAGACTATTCCTACCCTCGAGTTAGCGAAGGGGAAGCTCAAAGAGGTTAAATTACCAAAGACTAACGTGGTTAAATGTGTTATGCCTGAAACAAATGCCCAGGTGGTCCACACAAGCCCTCCCCATTCCAGCCCACGCTTCCCAATTCAGAACTTGGATCCACGACCAAGTTCCTGCGCTGTTCTTCTTCCAAGACGCTTCTAAGCACTGTTATTCTAGGGTCAACATTTGCCGTGCAACCTTTACTGATAGGGAACACAGCATGGGGGTGGGGGGGTGGACGAATCTCCAAGTATGTTACATGCATACACAAAATGCAGAGGGCCCGCCAGATGGCTCAGCCAGTAAAAGCACTTGCTACCCAGCTTGACCACCCAGAAACACAAGGTGGAAGGTGAGAACCAATTCCCACAAGTTGTCCCTACAGACACACATGCACACGCACACAGGTGTGCATTCGGAGTGTCCCGAGGCTAGCCTCTCCGTACATATGTACACACACACGTACACACACAGACACACACACTGCGTGCCTTGGGGGTGTCCCGAGGCCACACACACACAGACACACAGACACACAGACACACACACACACACACACACACACACACACACACACACACACTGAGTGCATTGGGGGTGTCCCGAGGCTACACACACTGTATGCATTGGGGGTATCCCGAGGCTAGCCTCTCCCTTCTGCCTGCAGATGTATCAGGTCGTGGTCGTCCAGACCGGGAGCTTCGACAGCGACATGGCGGTGGTGGAACGGCGCTACTCGGACTTCGAGAGACTGCAGAAGGCCCTCCTGAAGCGCTTCGGGCCGGAGCTGGAGGACGTGGCCTTCCCGCGGAAGCGCCTGACGGGGAACCTGTCGGCCGAGACCATCTGCGAGCGCCGCCTGGAGCTGCGCGACTACCTGCGGCTGCTGTACTCCGTGCGCGCCGTGCGCCGCTCGCGCGAGTTCGTCGACTTCCTGACGCGGCCCGAGCTGCGCGAGGCCTTCGGCTGCCTGCGAGCCGGCCAGTACGCACGCGCGCTCGATCTGCTGGGCCGCGTGCTGCCGCTGCAGGAGAAGCTGACTGCACACTGCCCGACCGCCGCCGTGCCCGCGCTCTGCGCCACGCTCGTCTGCCTGCGCGACCTGGAGCGACCGGCCGAGGCCTTCGCGGTGGGCGAGCGCGCGCTGCAGCGCCTGCGGGCCCGCGAGAGCCACCGCTACTATGCGCCGCTGCTGGACGCCATGGTGCGCTTGGCCTACGCTCTGGGCAAGGACTTCGCGTCGCTGCAGGGCAGGCTGGATGACAGCCAGCTCCGGAGGCCCACGCACAGGGGCTTCACCCTGAAGGAGCTCACGGTGCGAGAGTATCTGTCCTGAGCCGGCCTGGCTGGTGCCCTGGCATCCAGACTGCAGACAAAGACCTGGGTCACTGTCGCTGGCGTGCTGCTTGGGGCCATCGCGGGTGGGTTTTGCTGGGCATCTTTAGACAAGTCCCTCTTGACTATGTCTGCTAAGCAGAGGGACTCCTGCGACCCCTGGAAGAGCCATTTTGTGGCCCTTGAGTGTAAGGTTCTCTGAACCCTGAGCCCACAAGGTTAGCTGTCAAAACTTTGCAAGTACTTTGGGCCTTACCACCTGGAAATGGGATAAACTTGCCTTCCAGAGAGAATGAGTTCAAGACCAGCCTAGGCAATTTGGTGAGACTGTCTCAAAATACAGAGTTCTGAGGAAGTAGCTCAATAGCCGAATGCTTGCCGAACATATGAGACGCCTTCGTTTCAATCCCTAATACTACAATAAAAGAAAAAGAAGCACTCGTTTTTTTGTAAGCAGCCAGGGAAGAAGTTTGCGGGTTCGTCATGCGCAAACATGCAATGCACATCATCCTCAAAGCTGCTCCGTCTTGCTGTCCCACATCTTCCCTCTGCTCCCATCACCCCAGCATCAGTTACAAGGCTTTCTGCCCAATAGTTCAAAGTCCTAGCTCCTCCCATTAGTGTCGCCCACTCAGTGAAACAGAAGCCCATCTACTGCTCCTTGGCGGAAACCTGACCTCCAGCCCACCCCCAGAGGGAAGACTGTAGGAATCTTTGGAGGGTAAAAGGATGTTGGAGAGTCAGGTGTGGTAGTAAGGCTGAGGCAAGAGAATCACAAGTTTAAGACTAACCTAGGCTTAGAAAAATAAAGTGTGTCTCAAAAACAAAAGAAAGAGGAGGAAGGAAGGAAAGAAGGGAGAAAGGAAGAAAAGAGAAAAAAATATATTGGCCCAGAAAGCTACATGAGCCCAAGGCACTGTGGCACTGGTGGTGTTTGTAAATGAAGGTGACAGTAGGGATGTCCAGTCACACTGCCCAGGGTGGATTTTCACCCGTAAGGCAGCTGTGCCTTCATCTGCTTTCTTGGATTTTGTACACATAGAGGGAAGGAAATGGGATGCGATAAGGAATGGGATTTGGGAAAGCAAAGGAATCCTTAACACTCCCTGTTTGAGGACTCAGTGCCCATGGAACCTCTCTGATAGACTGGAGTGCTCTTGATGAAACCTAGTATCGGGAAAAGACAACCTCGGGCCTCATGGTGAAGGGTAATTGGACTAATGATCTGAGCTGATGGAACAGTCTGGCTTGAAGACTTAACCACTCTGCATTCAGAGTGAATGAGCCAAGAGACCAAGGGAGCACACTGATGTAGGAAGAGTTAGTTCTTCCAAGATAGGCATTCACGAAACTGCACCTGAATCTTGTTCAACATCAATGCCTTATGGCAACTCCCATAATGGGCCCATGAAGGTCTTTAAAATGAAGCAGAGAGAAAGTCTTCCTTCAAGCCCTTTTTCCAGGAAGACACTGCAAGTGGGAAATGCTGGGCTTCTTGAGAAGCTGGTCTTAGGGGAAATTAAAGCACTCAGTGGCAAAATAAAAGCTGTGTCTGTTTGTACTGGTGATTCTGTAAGCTATTCCTTCAAGTCTAAACTGTCCTCAACAAAATACAACAGAGAAAACAGCGCCCTATATACAGAACTAAACCGGAAATTCTAGGGAAAAAAATAGCTGAGTAACCAAAGAACTGGATTCTCATTGTAAAGCTCAACCAATGTTGAGCCAAACTTCTGCTATGGTTTTGAATGCCCCCACTTTGAACTCTAACTGTGAAATATTAAGAGGGCAGAAATTGACATGGTGGTGCATACCTGCAATCCCACCACTCAGGAGTAGGACCGTGTGTTCCAGGCCAGCCTCAGATGCATGTCTAAATAAAGACAGGATTGGAAACTTATCCAAATATGGCATCTGGAGGTGGCAATTTTGGAAAGTAATTGATACTAGACCAAAGCACCTCCCATCACAGTGCCTTAGTCCTTGCTCCACAGGACATTGAGAATAGTGGTCCAGCCGGGACTGGACCTTAGGCTGTTTGGCCCCACGTGCTCACCCTCATCACTGGAGGATGAAGGGTGGCTGCCCTGGAACCCCTCACCCAGAAGAGCTTTTCAAGGCCATGCCACCCCTCTGTTTAAGATGTGAAAAGCACTCAGGTGCACTGTAAGATGTCTGGACCAGACCTGGGTTTCCCACAGCATGGCAAAATGCTTCCCGCAGGCAAGACAGATGGAGAAATCCTGGTTTCAGATTCTAGATGCCCTTGGTTGTCACCTAACTGGACTTGGGGGGCGCAGGGTCAAGGATGCCTAGGTTCTGGGCTGCAGGCTGCAGGGGGTAGGGGGCTTGCTCAGCTGTGTTCTCCACCTCTCATGAGGTTCCTGTGACTCTGTTTTGGAGCTCCTAGGGCCGGTTTCTCCTGTCAAGCCAGCATGGCCAGAAGGCCCGTCCCTGCTGGAAACGGCCAGGACAAGAGCTGGGCTGCACCAACCCGCTGTCACTCTCAGCCTTTCCTCTTGGGCTCTGTTAGGCCACTGCAGGTTTTAGTCACTTGCCGTGTGCTGTTTTCTTTTAGCAGTCTGTTTTATTTATGCGAAGCTAATTGCAAAATAAACTTCCTATATAACTATAACTTTGAGTGGAAAGTCAGAATCCCTTGCCCTCATTAGAAGGTGACTCTTAAGAATAAACATAGTGACACCTGCCGCCCTCATTGTGACCAACAGGCCTTGCCCTGAGGCAGGTGGCAGGCCTCCACTGCTAAGTCCCATCTGTGCTGATGGACTCTGGGGACTGGCAAGCACTGCTTAAAGGATAAGAGTATCCACCGTGTGGTCCCCTCCTGCCAGCGCTGTCCTAAGCCATCTGGGTCTGACCCACATTAACCCAAGTCACCTGTCTGGTCCAAGCAAGCTATAGACTTCATTACCTACTGTTCATTCCTGAGCACTGGTCTCAGCGCTGTTGGCTGTCTCCAAAAGCTTGTGTTCGCTCTGACTTTGATTGCATGACCTTGAGCAGCAAAGCCACATTAGGAGCTGGTATTCAAGTTTTAGTGCCCAACTTCAAGCTAGTTCCAGATAACAGCACCCACTCATAGAGGAAGTGATCTGGGCTGGCCAAAGCCTGACCCTGAAGTGTGTCCTCTGAAGGAGGTCTTGGCACAGCTGGCCATGCTGAGAGAAAGAACAATGAGACGAAATGCCCTCTGTCCCAGAGACCAGCCTCTGTCAGACCCACACAGGCCATCTTGCCTGCCATGTACCTGTGCATGTCTTCTCAGAACAGGGAAAGTCAAGGCACTTTTATGTCTTGGAGCCTAAGAGCAGAATGACAAGCTGGAGGCTGGGACAGGCCAGCATGACAGGCACTCGGAGCAAACAGAAGTTCTGACAGGATGGTGTCCCTCAGCCAGATGGCTGGAGAAGAGTTCTCAGAGGAAGCGTTGCATCTCTGAGGGTGCAAAGGAGCCAGCATGGAGCCCAAGAGAGTGTCAATGTCAAGCCAGAACCTAGACATCAGGTTCCAGCAGATAGAAAGCCATTGCTAGTGGCCAGCTCAATGAAAGTCAATGAGCTGAGGGGCTTGTGCTTGGTGCGTGTGGAGCCCTTCAGTTACACACACAACACCACGAGTTAACCTGACACGGAAAGAACCTACTGTCTGATGAACCCAAACTGGATCTGATCTTACCACGCACGCAAGCACGCATGTACATAAACATGCACACACACACATATAAACAAATATACACACACACACACCACACAACAGACACTGACACACACAGGCACACAGACACACACGCATGCACATAGACAGGCACATGCACACACGCACATACACACGCATGCCACTCTGTTCTGCTTCCTGCGCTTTGCTTTCTCTCTCAGTGACAAGAGGACAGCCAAACCTCCAAGATCACATGCTCTTTTCTTGCCAACTCCACATGACTCTCTCTTGCAGGCTTCTTGTGTGGTCTTCGCACATAGGATCTGTGGAAGGCACACGCCTGTCCCTTCCCGAGGGACCCAGAGGGGACACCTCACACACGGTGTCCATCTGGGCAGGCTTGAGCAGAGAGTTCTTGAGCATACCGTTCTGAGATCGACTTTGTAAAGCGCAGTTGTGCTTAACTCGCCTTTGTCTGCAGTGTATGATATCTTCACGCTCTGGGTCTCATGGCTTCCTGTATTCTGATGTAGCTGCCGTATTTTGCCACCTTTACTAAGGCTCATATTCCTTTAGTAGAGACTTAAGCTGGATGCTTCAGAAAGGCAGTGCTAACACTCTTCCACCTGGTAAGTGTGAGAGCTGTCTAGCCATGTACCTGTTATAGCACTATCAAGGTATACTCATGAAGCTAGTTCACTGACTATTTCGTGTGTGTCAATAACACTGCCATCCTAAGCTAGTCAAACTAGGTTCCTTTCCTGGGACTCTTCATTAGGGAGATCACAGGCTTGATCCGACTATTCACAAGATGGTCAGCAGAGGGCGCTCAACACCCAGCACTCGGCGCTGAACGAGCCCAAGCTAAAAGCCAGCATTTCTCCCGGAAAACGCAACTTGGCAACGCTTTCAGAAGAGACAAAACAAGGTTGCTGCGCTGCCTCCGTCACTATCCCCCGAGTTTGTTGGGGTTCCCCAGGGGAATTCCACTTATGATTAGGACTTCAGAACTCTTTCGGCTCCCCATCTTTCCCTCCCGCAAGGGGAACCTGCATCTTCCGACAGAAAGGGAAGTTACAGGATATTTTCCTGGAGGCCAAAAGCCAACTGCCTGGTCAACCCCTCCATTCCCATGTCAGAGAACACTTTCCTGATACTACACAACCAGGAGTCTGCTCATGTCCATTCCAAGAGGAAGGACTGGGTACAGGCTCCTCCTCCCGTGTACTCCTCCCACCCATCCCACCCAGATAGCGGTGGCTCTGCCTTGGGGAAAGGAAAGAGTTTGTGCTCCCAGGAAGGCACACCTGACTTCTCAGGGCTCACTCCAGACACTGTCCACTCCCCTCGGAAATGGAAAGAGGGCCTGAGATCAGCAGGACGGGAGAGCTGCCCTGCCCACCACCAGCTGCAACACTCCGCACCTCCCCTGGGCAACACAATAGAGCCGATCCTGTTGGCAGAGGGGTGGGTGAGCCAGCCCCGAAGTTGTGAGCATGGGAGAGCTGTCCCAATTACTCATCTGTCATGTGGAGTCATGGGTGGGGGTAAGATGCCCTCCCCCACACTCCCATCAATGCCTGAAGCAGGTGGGAGAGCTGGGCCTGTCCAGCTGCAACCACCGGGAGAGCAGACCCTGCACCCTGTGTGGGCAGTACAACAGAGCCAACCCCATTGGCAGAGGTGTGGGTGAGCCAGCACCTATATTGTGACCATGGAAGAGCTGTCTCCACTACTTACCTGTCTTCTGGTAGCATGAACAAAACAGAAGTAAGTGTGTGTGTGTGTGTGTGTGTGTGTGTGTCCCCGTCCTGCCCATCAATATCTGAGGCAGGTGGGAGAGCTGGAATGGGAGAGCTAGCTCCGCCCCTCATCTGCTGCCACTCTCCGGAGAGTGGACCCTATGCCATGCCTAGGCATCACAGTAGAGCTGGCCTTGAAGGGGTAGGTGTGGGAGATCTGACCCTGAGGATGTGAAAGCAGAACTGGTCCCGCCTCTTGCTTATCCCTGCACTGCAAAGGCGAGAGAGAGCTCACCTCCATGGTGAGGACAAGGGAGAGCTGACCAACCCTGCACCTGCCCAAGCCCAGAACCAGACTTATGGGTTGGCCCATCCCAATATCCACCCCATCTGTGATCTGCAGGAGTATGGGAAGGGACCAGTCCTACAGACACAAAGCTACAGGATCTCCACAACACAGAGCAACAGCAGGATAACCAAGAGGTGTTTCAGTGAGGGCCCAGCATCGATAGTGTGGCAAAAAGCAGAGGCCTAAAACAGACCAATGACTCTGCAATGAACACTTGCAAGTAAAGACATCTGGACAAAGGGTTCACTGCGTCACACTACAGTTTCCATGATGAGATTTTTTTCCCTTTTTTTTCTTTCCTTTTTTCTTTCTTCTCTTAAATTTTATGGGGGGAGGCTGCAAGGGTAGAGAATGGATATGCAACGACAGGAAATTAATGGGATGGCGATGCATGAGGGAAGCCAGGCGGTAGTGGTGCATGGCTTTAATCCCAGTGCTTGGGAGGCAGGGGTAGGCGAATCTCTCTGTGAGTTCAAGGCCAGCCTGGTCTACAGAGTGAGTTTCAGGACATCCAGGACTGTTGTACAGAGAAACCCTGTTTCAAAATACAGAGGGAAAAAAAAAACAGAGAGAGAAGAAGGATTGGGGGGGGGTCCTTCCTCACTAGTTAGGCAAATTAAGAAATGTACTTATCCCCTGCCCCTGTAAGGATGAACACAAACTCTGTGGCAAGGACCAAAATCCTACTGGAGGGGCAGACGGTAAAGAAAGTCAAGTGACTCTCCAGGAGACCAACTGGAACTGCCTAGCAGGACAGTCTCCAGCCATGTCCCCCTGGAGAGCACCCAGATGACCATTCAGAGCCAACAGCCAAGGAAAGGGCACCCTATTTGTCACCAGAATATTTCACAGCCATGCGGACAGACACCTTGATAAAATACAACCAACAAGCCTCACATCTCTAGACACACAGTCTTTGTCACCCCCAGGGCAGGAACTCAAGAGGGCAAGCGAAGCTTTCTGAGAGGCAACTGCTCTGTGAGACCCAACTGCACGGGGCTGTGCAGAGATAAACACAGTGGAGCCAGAGGGCAACCCCAAGGAATAGGGTGCAGGGAAAAAGGTCTATAAAGAGACTTATCCAAAGGCATTGAACTCACGAGCTTATAGTGGCTAAGATGTCCCACAGTCTCTGCTGGAAACAGGACACACTCAAGGCAGGGGAAGATGGACGCACTGCTCAGTAGTGAGGCAGAGGGAAGCCAGTCCAGCCTTCTCTGCCTTTTGCTGTTGGTCTCTGGCAGGACTGGATAATGCCACCGCCTTCTTCACATAACCCACGGAACTCTGCTGTTTCTTCTACAATGGCCCTCAGAGACACAGATTAGCTAGCTATCTGGGCACCCCATGTCTCGAGCAAGCAGACGTATAAAGTCAGCCACCGCAAATTCTAAGGAGAAATGAGGAAAGCCTAACACTGGAAGTCCAGGCGATGGTTTTCTGTTCCGAGGAGTGAGGCGCTTCTCAAGGAGACATGGCGGGGTGGGGGGTGGGGGTCCCAGATAATCCTCTGGGGGAATCTTCTGCCTCTTAGTCTTGGGAGATGTGTCCAAGGAGTGTCCTTACAGTAACAGTTTGCCAAGATGTGCTTTTGGGTTTTGTGCGCTTTCCTCTGGGTGCACAGATGGATGCAGAGAATATGTTTTGGTTCAGAAAAGCACCTCCCTGTGATCGTTTATTTGGGACACACAGTTTAATAAGAACAGAATACACACAGGTTTACAGAATACAGTACCAGACAGTGCTCCTCCGAAGGCGCAGGCAGACCGGCGATCCGCAGAGAGAGAGAGCGCGCTTCCCACGTGGGTCTATCTTTTTATACCTCTTGGGACCTCGTGGTCCAGCCCCGTTAATTAATTAACAGCTAATTGGGGGTAGAATAATTAACTAATGACGGGGTGTGGCTATAAGCCGAATAGGCCAAGACCATTCCCCTTCACCTCCCAAGGGCATTGTGGTCCCCAGCACACCTGGGAGATGGTAAACCTAGAGTTGGTGGGGCCTAGGCCTGGAGTGATAGCTCAGTGGTTAAGAGTACTTGCTGTATTTTGCAGAGGACCCAGGTTCAGTTCCCAGCATCTACAAGATGTGGCTCACACCCATCTGTAACTCAATTTCTAGGAGATCCGACATCCTCTTCTGACCAAGCATGGTATACATATGTATGTGCAGGCACACACTCATGCATATAAAATAAAAATAAATGAAACTTAAAATAAAAGGGTGGGGCCTAGGGGAAAGAAATGAGGCCACTGGGGAGTGTCTCTGGAGAGGATACTGGGACTCCAGCCATCCTCTTTCATTTCATCCATGAGGTGAGGGGGTTTGCCACAGTCACCATGATGAACCTCAAAGTACCAGAGGAAATTAACCATAAACTGAAACCTCCAAAATTATGATGCACATTTGGAGGGCCATCCCTGGATGCGCATCTGGAGGGCCTGTATTTCTTCTGGTCCAGGCTCCCTCTGTGCAGAAGTGTAACCTACCCAGTGACTGGTCCCTAAATGCCCTGAGCACGGACAGACTATTCATCCAGAATGCACCAGGAAAAAGCTTCCAGGACCCCCTCGTACACTGGCAGATTCCAGTTGGTGTACATGCCAATCCAGGCTTCACTTCAGCCTTCCAGAAGCTTCTGCTGCTTTTTATCCACAGAAGGATCTAGAGCAGTGGTTATCAACCTGTGGGTCATGACCCCTTTGGGGGTTAGACAACCCTTCCTCGGGGTCACCTAAGACCACCAGAAAACACAGATATTTACATTACAATTCATAACAGCATCAAGATTATAGTTAGGGAGTAGCAAGGAGAGAATAATTTTATGGTTGGGGGTCATGGCAACAGGACGAACTGCATTAAAGGGTCACAGCATAGGGAGGAAGATTAAGAACCACATTCTAGAGAGACAGTCTGGCAGGTTTCCTTCCGGCATGTTTATTTTCATGGCTTTTCTTACTGAGGCTGTTTTGTCTGTAGTGGGGAAGACTGCCCCTCACTAACATAATGCATTTGTTTGGAAAGATGATCTCTGTAAATACTGGCTGGGTTGATGACAACTGTGAAGGAGGACCTGAGGACAGTTCTGTCCCGAGACCTGCTACAGAATAGACACTAAAGCTCAGAAAGGGAGGGCGTTAACCAGTCAGGGAGGAAGGGAGTCTGGGGGACACAGAGTGTAGGTGGACTTTTCCTGTCCTGACTTCCTGCTCCCAAATAACCAACACAGTGGCTCAATATTAATTACAAATGCTTGGCCAACTGCTCAGGCTTGTTACTAGTCAACTTTTACACTTAAATTAACCCTTATCTTTTAATCTATGCTTTGCCATGCGACTTGGTACCTTTTCTGGTGCAGGACAATTCTGTATTCTGTCAATCATGTTTTAAATAAATGCTGATTGGCCAGGTAGGAAGTATAGGCGGGTCAACCACACGGGAAGTAGAGGCAGGGTGAGGAGAAAGTCTGGGAAGCAGGAAGCTTCCCTGGCATTCCTGCGCAGATCTCCAAAGAAGCAGCATGTGTCCCTGTCCCAGCTGAGAAAAGGTACCGGCCATGTGCCTGGCTTGGATGGGAACAATGGGTTAATATAACTTATGGGAGCTAGTAAGAAGCCTGAGATAATGGGCCAATCAGTTAATAACCTAATGTA
>JAQHUG010000066.1:4188196-4260758 GCA_028555095.1 Dicrostonyx torquatus | reverse complement strand
TCGAGACAGGGTTTCTCTGTGGCTTTGGAGCCTGCACTGGAACTAGCTCTTGTAGACCAGGCTGGTCTCGAACTCACAAAGATCCGCCTGTCTCTGCCTCCCGAGTGCTGGGATTAAAGGCGTGCGCCACCACCGCCTGGCCCAATCAGCTTCTTTATTAATCAATGAGAGTAATACATATTCACAGTGTACAGAAGGATTATTCCACAGCACATGAGATCTCCGACTCCCAGCTTGGGGTTCTATTCCCACGGGATGCAGCCTTTCCAGGCTGTTATCCTTGGTGCATCAAAGGCTGTGACTTCTGTCATTACAGAAATCCCTTTGACCGGAAGCCATCCCTGGTCTGATTAACCAGGGCTGGCAGGTAAGGGACCCACTCTAGGTATCAGAGCTCAGATAAGCAAGTCTACAGTTACAAAATCATGTTTTCATCCAGGGCCTGCCAGTGACTGCTTTGGCAGCCTCTGCCAGGGGAATCTTCCTGGGCTGCATGTTAAATGTTCTCTCCGTTTGCTGCGATCAAAGGAGTTGCTTGTTCCCCTCATAGGTGACAAAAGATGTCAGAGAGACTAATGAGATAACAGGGGCAACGCCCCTTTCCTTTTGCCTGGAGGAGAGAACAGGGACTGGGTGGCATTTAGGACTTGGGGAGTGGTGCAGATGTAAGGGTGGAGGCTGCCACAGATACAGAGAAGGATATCCCAACTGGGCAGGCTCCAGCAGCTGACATCAGGTGGCTGAGCTACCAGTATCTTACATCCTCCAGGCAAAGCATCTTAGTTTGTTGTATGGAACGCAGCCTCAAGCACTGTAGATTCTTCTGTAGCTCTGAGACTGTGTGTACTTCAGAACCTGCCTGACATTGCATGCTTCTGACCATAATGATTAATTCTGGAGTGAGCATGTGACCTCATCAGAACCAAAGAGAAGTGGTCTTGGGGCTCTTTTAGACAGACTACTGGAGGATGCTTCTTGCTGATCTTGGCATGATAAGGCAAGATTGGTGCTCCCAGGGAGCTTGTCCAAGAAGAGCTAAGGAAACAGAGGTGAGAGATAGACAATGAGTTCTGTTGATTGTAGCACCTAGATCAGGCTGTACCTAGTTGCTACTTTCCTCATTTGTTTGTTTGCTTAGGCCATTGAGACTTCTCCTGCTTTCGGTTGTAAAACAACAACAGCCATTTTATGATCTTTTATCACGTGAGCATCCAAGGCAGCACACCCCTGCAGTACCTGCATTCTATAAGTTCCCTAAGAACTTAGCAAATGGTTCCACCCATCTATCTACATTTCCAGACATCATCTTCAGCCCCTCTGGGCGTGTCACACACCCACACAGTAGAACCTGTGTAGCTGGAAACGGTGGTACAAGCCTGTATTCCTATCACAAAGAAGCCTAAAGCAGAAGAATCATACATTTAGGGTGAGCCTGGGCTACATAATAAGACCTGGCCTCTCTCCCCTAAAGACCCTCAAGATAACTCAGAGGGCAAGGGTATGGTTGAGCAAGCTTGAAACCTGAGTTCATGCCCCAGGATCCACATGGTAGAAAGAAGTGACTCCAGTAAATTGTCCTCTGACCTCCACAGGTGCTGTGGCTCACGTGCGGGTGTGTGTGCACATAAACACACAAATAAATAAAAGTGACTTTCACAAATCTCTGCTAGAAAGTGCATGTCTAGAGAGGGAAACTGAGGCCTGTTCAAGTTGGGTGTCACAGGGTAAGCTCCTGGCAGGGGCCACCCCTCTGCAGTTGTTTCAGTCTTGAAGTCTGCCTGCAGAATAAGCCCCGGGAGTAGACCAGAAGTCCTTGAAGCCCAGTGACTGTCTCTCTTGAATGTGACAGCCCTATTTTGCAGGTGCAGATACAGAGGTAGCAAAGACATTTGATGCTCCTACTATTTTAGGCAAGTTTCCCTAGTCAAAAAGAACTGAGTATGTGTGTTTGTGTGTATATATGTGTGTGTGAGAGAGGAGAGGAAGGGGGGGGGACAGAGGCATATCACGTGTGATATTATTTTCATTATTATATATCTTATAAACATTAAATTTAATGTAGATATATACTAAAGGGGACCTCAATTTGGTCTTACATGAATAGGGTCTGAGAAGACCAACAGCTGTCTACACCCTGGAGAGGCTGAAACAGGCTAGCTGTCTAATTCACAAAACTGGATTGCCTCCATAGCCCCAGCCTGGTGGGGAGGATTCCTGGAGAGCTGCTGGCCTTCACTGAGTTCTGATGTCAGCAAAGGATGACAGCGGTGGTAACAATGTGAGACTCTCAGGAAAGGGTAAAGTCAGGCAGCACCACGTTGTCCCACAGACTTCTTTCTGTCCACGTGATCTGTTGGAAGGCGACAGCCACTGGAGGTGTGTGTGTGTCGGGGGCTTCTTCAGAAAATCCTACCTGAACCTTTCCTCATAGGCCTATCCCGAGGTGTGTGAGGGTTCTATAGCGGCTGTCTCTCCCTGGGGAGGCTGACAACCAGTTAGTAGTAGCTCAGACTATAAGACTGGGTGCCTCAGCAGTCCCAAGCTGGAGTTGAAAACCTGGAAGTTCCTGGCGGAAACCCGATGTCAGTGATGAAATCAGCAACAGCAGCAGCAGCAACAGAAATGGGGGTAAGTCAGCTCCAGGGCAAGAGGGAGGCCTCTCTAAAAAGGCAGCATCTTCCTTCTGCCTTGCTTTTTTGTCTGTATTGGTACCAGAAGGGGCCACCCACTGTGTGTGTGTGTGTGTGTGTGTGTGTGTGTGTGTCTTCCCACAGCAGTGCAAGCAATCAGGACGGTGTGTGTGTGTGTGTGTGTGTGTGTGTGTGTGTCTTCCCACAGCAGTGCAAGCAATCAGGACGGTTCAGTTTTTCAGATGCAGCTCCCTACTCAGGTGATTCTAATTTATGGCAGGTTGTGACATTAAAACCAACTATAACAGGTATGATGGCAAATCTTGGTTGTCAGCTTGACAGGGGCTGGAATCAACTGAGACACCATATTTGAAAACTGGGCCTATGACCAAATGGACACTTACTGTTGTAGCATGCTTCTCTACCACTGCCAGTAAACACTAACCAAAGCAGCCTGTGGGAGGGTCTCAGTTTACTGCTTACCGCTTATGGGATGCAGTCTGTCCTCCCAGGAAGCCAGGGCCCTTGCTGCAATTGTGTGCTCATGTTTACATTGGGGGAGGGGTGGAGCAGGCTCTGGGTCTGTTGCCCAAGCTAGCCTCAAACTCTTGATCCTCTTGCCTCAGCCTCCCACCAAGGGCTGGGATTACAAATCTGAGTCACCACACCTCATGCTCCCAATCCTTAAAGTACTCACAGCAGGGAGGGAGAGGGCCAGGCAGATCCTCACTGAAATGCCACAGGTAGTCCCCTGACTTTTGTTAACAGCCCTTCCATTCTTCCTGCCACACAGTCAGCTCTCACTCATCAAAACAGCCTCAATGTTCTTGTCTGTATAATGGGAACAGGAAGAGGCTCACAGAGCACAGCTGGCAGAGACAAGAGACTCTCACATAGGAGGGGGCCATAAGATCTGAGCATAGTTATTTCTGCACCTAGCTAGACAATGGCTCTTCCTCCCCCACCCTGGAGAGGTGAACTCTGCAGTGCTTCCTTCAGACTTTCTTTCTTTCTGTCTGTCTGTCTGTCTTTCTTCCTTTTAAGATTTATTTATTACATATACAGTGTTTTTGCCTGCATGTCATAAGAGGGCACCAGATCTCATTACAGATGGTTGTGAGTTACCATGTGGTTGCTGGGAATTGAATTCAGGAGCTCTGGAAGAACAGCCTGTGTGTGCTCTTAACATCTAAGCCATCTCTCCAAGCCTCCTTCAGACTTTTAAGGTTTCCACAAGCAAGAAGCCTCAAGACCACAAAGCTTAGCTGCCTTGCTTCCAGCCAGGGTGGTAACTAGGGAGGCAACTGGGGCCCGCGCTCACAGCTCATGTGGTCCCAGGAGAGCCACCTAAGGAGTCTTGTATCCCAGGACCCACACAGGGCTAGCTCTGATGTCTGTTCATACACAGATGTGGTTGCAAAACCTACCACAGGACAAACAAGGCCACCACAGGCACCATGAGAAAGTCCAGCTGGGTTGCTGGTTAAAAAGAGGAGGGTTTGGCCGCATGTTATATAAGCAAGGATGAAAGCACAGACACCAAGTGTCCCATCTCCCAAGGGACATCTTCAAATCGATGAGCGGAGCAACAAGTGGTGTCTTTCCTTGTAGCATCAGTCCCTTGCCAGGCTCTTGTTGGGCTTTGAGCAACATCTGGGCAGCTGTTGGACAGTGCTTAGAATGTCACTGTGTTTGACGCTGGCTCCTGAACCTGTGTCATGTTAGACTTCAAAATAGACAATGAATACTTATTAATTACAGCATTCAAACCAACAAAGTGATCCTTCATTAGCTTAATTGCCTCTTCTACTTTATCAGTAAATTGTGTTTCTTAATTCCTAATCCCCATATCTGATGCTGCCAGCTGTTAGTATGGGATGCTTGCAGACGGTTTAGAGAGTGCTTGTCTGTCCTGCCATCTCTCCACGCCCCCTCCCCACACTTACTTTCTTCGAAAAGAGCTGGCAGCTGCTACGCCTAGTCCAGGTCAATCTGGTCCCCGGGTCAGAAAGAAGTGGATCTAGGCCAACATGTGTTAGAAGACAGAGAGGAACCCCCGAGGTCATGCGTGGCCTTTGGCATCAGTGGGGATGGTGGACACCCCCATTCTTGCTGACAGGAGTGTGAAGAAGACCCTCCCTGCTCAGACTGGCCAGTGGCTTAGATGTTATCACCAATGCATGGTCGAGAGAAATATACTGAGATTTGCAGAAGTTGAAAATGGTCCACCCAGGATGACAGAGCATCCACGCATGACAGAAGCCATGCAGGGCCTCCATGCAGGTAAGGTATTACCTAGCACGTGCCTACAGGATGAACAGTACCACAGGCAGCCAAAAGGTGCAATTGGAAAAACTGATGAGGGAAATGGGCAAGGAAATTATTCTGAGGTCCAGAGTGCCATGTGCGGAGCTGAGCCCTTGTCCCTACAGCCATGGGATGAGTCTGTGTGGGAAAACTTGATCATATTGGTGTGTGAGCATGTTTTCTGTCTGTAGTGTTAGGAACCAACAGAAGGGAGCAAGCCCCTAAAGTAGCTGTACCAAGGCAGGGAGACAAGGGAGGAATCCTGGATACGCTACTGGGACGACTGTCTTTGTCGTTTGCTAAACAGGGAACAAGTTTTGAGGTGAGAGACTGAGTTCAAGGCAGATGACATTAGAACTCCGTTAGCCTACAGATGGTCCCTGAAGCCATGGAGCAGACGAGACCCAGGAAGTCTGAGGAGAAGGGAAGGGGGCCAGGACTGAAGTCTAAATAATATCCTATTCTAATAGGGTTTTTTTTTTTTTTTTTTAAATATTTATTTATTTATTATGTATACAATATTCTGTCTGTGTGTATGTCTGCAGGCCAGAAGAGGTCCCCAGACCCCATTACAGATGGTTGTGAGCCACCATGTGGTTGCTGGGAATTGAACTCAGGACCTTTGGAAGAGCAGGCAATGCTCTTAACCACTGAGCCATCTCTCCAGCCCCCAGGGTTTTTTTTTTTTTTAAATCTGTAAATAATTACATGGGTACAGGAACCAGCAAAGATATCTCAGACAGGTTCCATGCACCCGTGTATGATACAGTTTATAAGGTTGGTTAGGTAACGCTGAAAGCTACAAAGCCCAGGCTGGAAGAGATGGAACAGGCTATGACATCAGGAAAGCAATGTCACTTGAGATTGGGTTTGGCTGTAAGTGAGAGTGTTCAAACAAGAGTGGAGTTGATGTCAACACAGACATCTACTCCAGCATACAGTCCTTGCTCCTCCAAGTCCTTCGGGACACAACCTTCTTCCTGCCACTCCAGCATCTCCAGGGTATAGTCTTTGTCCTTATGATCTATTTTGGTAGCTAAAATTGTAGCCATAACTTCTGCTTTCCAGGCTGGCAAGATGGCTCAGAGGTTAAGAGCACTGCCTGTTCTTCCAGAGGTCCTGGGTTCAATTCCCAGAAACCACATGGTGGCTCACAACCATCTGTAATGAGCTCTGATGCCAACACTATATACATAACAAAGAAATAAGTAAAAAAAAAATAACTTCTGCTTTCCATATCGCTAAACAAAGGGAGAGGCAGGGTAGAAGAGGTGATAACTATATAGTAAGCCATCTCCAGGAATGGTCCCAGGAGCTACACTACTGACCAGAAGTTAGTCAGAACATTTAATGTGAGACAGGCTGAGAACTGTTTTTATTCTTGAACTCAGAACCAAAGGCTGCATTCCCAAGGAAAAGAGGAGAAGGGAGACAGGGAGCGGGTGGGCACCTTTGTAGGGCCTAAGGGGAGCTATGCTCTGCACCCTGACAAACTGCCATGACACCAGGAAACCTGTTACAGAACGGTCCCACGGGTTCAGAGCCAAGAAAATTCATAGCAAGGTGGCAGAGACGATGACTATTGTCCATCTGATCTGTGAGCACCTTATTCTTTAGGGGAGGTGTCATGGAGGTGAGAATAATTCTTAAACAGAGAATGCAAATGTAGCCCTCAAAGACTCCAGGAGAAGACAGCAGACAGGCGAAAAAGAAGGCGGCCAGCACAGGGTAGCAGTCGGGGGACCTAACAGGAGCTGTGGGAGATGGAGGACCTCCTGTCTTCGTTGGAAGTGGCTCCAGAGTGGGGGCCAGGAGTGGGTGGCTACAGGAACAGAGAAGGAGCATATGTCACAAAACTGAGACCTGAGGTCCAGGATGTCAATGGGTGGGGGACAAGATTCTCCAGGTCACCCCAGCTACTCCAGGTCATTCAGCTACTGCTGAATACACTTTGACCTTCTCAGGGTTATTATGACATCTCCCCCAGACCTGGATGGGCTTCCAGGAGACAGACTTTCCCTTACCTAACCTCACCTGGTCCTCTGAGCTCCCCACCCACCAGCCCTCTAGGAAGCAAGGATTGGGATCCTTTAGCAATCATAGGCTCTGCCCGTGCAGGGATCATCTGAGTGGTAGCACCATTTCCACAGCCGGCCGCACCTGCTGCTCTGTTTAAGCCTCTCTGAATCAGCACAGCTCTTCCTGAGCCTGGTGAGCTAAGCTGCCCTCAACAAGTGACTGACAGGAGTGAGTGGATAATCTCTCAGCTCCTTGGCTCTGTAAGGGTGGGCAGCAGGGGGTGCATGCCTACCGGAAGCTCCCCATACTCTCCTGGAGAACAGATTATGACAGTGTGTGTCCCTTCCCTGCTCCCTCCCATCTGTTTGGATTCCTCCCTCCCCTCCTGGTGTTTTACTTCAAAATAAACATGTATCCAAATTATTGTCTTGAAATCCTCTCCGGAGAAAAGCCACAGAACTGGATGGTTGCCAGGTACTAGAAGAGGATAACTGGGAGGTGGCCTCTGGGCCCCACACCCTACTAGTCTCTGGCAGCTGGCCAGAAGGCTGCAGCCTTAACATTTTACAAGTTCCTCGTGGGTTGTACCTTTCCATCTCATAGGCCACACTCTAGCCACATGACCTCACCCAAACCCACCCCTGGCAAAAATGATTGCTTTGCCCAGGCTAGTTTAGACTACATACTTATGGACAGAAAGGGTGTCGGACTCAACCATAAAGCCAGATTTAACATCTTTACCAGAATAAATTGTCCATGGTGGATTCAGAATTAAAAAAAAAAAAAAAAAAAAAGCAGCTGGTTGATCCTCCTTGCCAAGAAGAACCACTTTCTCATCTGGTTCATTCACTGGTACTGGGCTCCTCTTAGGAGCCGCCCACCCACCCAACGCTAGAGCAGAAGGGGGGCAGACAAAAACAACACAGGTAACTATATGTGGGGTGCAGGATCATGCTGCTCCCACAAAGTGCCTCTTCCAAGGCTCCCCCAAATGCTTCATGCCTGTGAGCCCCGTGGGTGTTCTAGGACTTGTGTTGACACATCCTTGGCTGGCCTAGAAATGTCCTAGTGTCCCCATTGCTGTGACACTTGGAAGAAGAGGCTATGTCAGCAGGGCTGACCTCAGTCTGGGCAGCCTCAGACTGCCACCTCAGACCCCACAGGAGGGGCAAAGTCATCCCCACCCCATCTCCCATCAACTTTTCATAAAAATCAATTTCTGTCCCGTTTTTGCAGTGTACATTAAAGGCGGTGGCATCAATTAGCCTCCAGCCCCTCCCATCCTTTCCTCCTGTCTTTTCTGGAAGTCTCTTTGTAGGAAAATCTCATATTTCAGCAATTTGCATCATCCACACATTCTGCTTTGAAGTTCTAAGTTATGGTAAGAAAACGACCCACTTATCTTCCCATAAAAAATGTTCAAAGCTTATAAAGTCCTAGAACAGATGTACATTATCATTGGATTTGCGGCCTTTTTGCTGGAGCGTGCCTAATAGTTTCCGCCGCCCCTGGCCCCTTTCCCACCCCCATGAGCACTGCCTCTTCACAGAATCCCGCCTGCCCCTCAGCCCTCCTGCGCCCACCCCCGCACAGAACCCCGCCCCCGGCTCCTCCCCGCATCTCTTCTTCACAGAAGCCCGCCCCTTTGGCCTTTCTGAGCTTCTCCTTTCCACAAAAGCTGGACCCCGCCCCTCCCACATCGCCTCTCCACAGAAGCCCTCCCCCTCCTGCAACTCTCTCTGCAGAAGCTGCTCCCCACTGGGCCAGGCCGACTTCAAAGGTCCTGGGTTGCCTGTGAGAAGCAAAGCGCAAAGTGGGAACACAGGGGCTTTTAAAATCCCCCACGTTAAAGTCAATATTGTCCCTCCCCCTCCCCCATTTGCCGGCAGAGGGGCGCAAGTCCGTTCTTCCCTTCTAGCCTCCTGCCACCCGTTCAGCAATTACCAGAGGGACATGCAGGCTCCAGATGTCTATCCTTGCATGCCTCACACCCCCTCCTTTTAAAAAGAGTTTGTTCTTTGACAGTTTCCTATATGTATACAATGTATTTCGGCGGGATTCAGCTCCATCTCCCAATTCTTTTCCTCTCCCACTCCCTTTGGACCTCTTCTTCCTGATAAACCACTGAACTTGATTTGGATGGGTGCATGGATATGAGCTGCTTACTGGACCATGAGCGACTTACCACCTGCTACGTCCTTGAAGAAAAATTACTCCCCCCCCCCCAGCAATCGTTAACTTCCAACAACTCCTTCCATAGGCAAGGGGCTTCCTAACCTGCTCCACACATGTGCTCAATCTCATGCACACCACCACAGCTGCTCTATGTTTATAAGAGCAGTGGCCACATCATGTCCAGAAGACACTTGTCCTCATTCTCTGGCTCTTAGCATTTTTTTTTTCTGTCCCCTCTTCTGAAATGTTTCTGGAGCCTTGGGGGCAGGGACTTGATATGACACTCAACAGTCACTTATTTTCAAAGCACTGACCACTTATGAGTCTACATTAACCACTGAGCTTCCCCACCAGGGTTGACAGCAGCACTAACCCACAGGTCTAAACATGACTACTACAAGGTAGCTTGACAGTATATCCATTTAGCAAGACAACAGTAGCCCCCCTCCGGGCTATGACCTCCCAGGCTTTTGACTGGATTTGCTGTACCAGGCATGCATTCCCTCCTGTGGAGCAGACCTCAAACACAATCAGAAAATGGTTGGTTATCCTTGTAACTTTGTGCCGCTGTTGTAGAGGTGGGCACATCTTCCTGGATGGTCAGTGTTGAAGCATCCTGTTCACTGCTGGGTAATACTGATGACTCCTCTCCCCCCAGCAGTCTGAATAGCACCCTGGCCCTAGTCATTAGGAAGGAAGTTTTCAGGTCAGTTCTAGCTTGACTTCTCTGTGTCTCGAATTTAAAGTGTCTTGTCTCTTCGGGAGTAGGGTCTTACTATCCAGTTATGATGGCAGTCAAACACAATGGCCATGGCTGTATTTGAAGGTACCTCAGTTCAAACTCCTTTTTCAAAAGATTTATTTTTAATTATCTTACAAAGCAATGGGTTTTCATGAGCTTCTCCATACGCCTCTAGTTTTGCTTTAACCTTCCCCACTCTCCCTCCTCTCTTTACCCTTTCTGCCTCCAACCTTGCTTTATGTTCCTTCCTGCACTTAAAGAGTGCCTCCGCACATCTGGAGCGGCAGCACCCTGCACATCTGGAACAGCAGCACCCTGCACATCTGGAGCGGCAGCACCCCTGCCCATCAGGAGTAGCAGTGCCCCTGCACATCTGGAGCAGTAGTTCTGGTCCAGGATGGAGACGGACTAGTGTATCCTGAGCACCTTCGTGGGGAAGCATGCCACAGATACCCACAGTAGGTGGTGTTGAGTCACCATGTGCCTTACAGTGAGGCTCCCCGCCCAGGGTGGTTTCCAATCCTTTCACCATGCCCTAGCCATTGGCATATGCTGTCTCACACTGCTGAGCTTCCAATTTTTTGATGTCTCTTAGGTTCAAGGAGACCATCCACCATGCCCCCTTCCAGACCCTATCAACCCTGGCTGGTTCCCTTGCCAGCACTCATCCACACTGGCCTCCAGCCATGCATCCAATGCCTTCTCTTCTATCTCAGGGTCCTGGCTGGATTGCTACCTGACCAATTCCTCATCAATCTTGCAGTCTCACCTACGCATGGCTTTAACTCTCTCACACCCTCAGTCTGCCATGTACTGTTAGACCTCCATGTCCCTACAGAAGGCATCCCAGCCTGTAGCAACGCCACTGTGTGACAGCTGCCTCCAACCCTACTAGCCTGTGAGTTCTGTGAAAGTCTATCAAGATGGGGTCTGCTTTGGTTCTCGTGAGCACTTTTGATTGACTTGAACATTTCCTGACACAGTTGTTGATTACTACAGACTAGAAAAGCATGGACAGAGAAGTCTGGAAACAAACGTGGAATGGGTGTGGTCCAGGGAATGGCCAGCTGAGTCTGAGATGGTCATCTCTGAGCAGGGAGGCCCAACTCTTTGTCCTGCCCAAATCTTGTTCAAGTTTGGCAGCTCCTTGTAGCCACAGACTGAGGAGTTACAAGTAAACCATAGTAAGACATCTGTGGCATGCACAGGCCAGCGCTCAGGGAAGGGGAAGGAAGGAAGCCTTGGAAAGGTTGGGCATGGAATCTCAGGACCAATCACATCACAATCAGATGCTGCACTTTTCAGAGTCAGGGGATGTGCGGCCAAGTGACCTCAGTTAGGACACCACACCAAGGCTCTCTCTACCAACCTCAGGACATGACTTGGTGTGGTTACCCAGGGCCCCTGTAACATGGACCCTGCTAAGACCCCACAAGATAACATCAATGTTTATCCTCTTTTCTGCACCCCAAAACATCCACTCTAGAGTCCAATTTTCAGCCTGTACCAACTGCCTAGACACAGAACAAGCATGCTACAGGAGCTAGATATCAGAATCCTGGGACAGCAATGCCACTACCCATTTGTGCTTTTTTTTTTTTTTAAAGATTTATTTATTTATTATGTATACAACATTCCTTCCATATATGCTTGCATACCAGAAGAGGGCACCAGAACTCATTATAGATGGCTGTGAGCCATCATGTGGTTGCTGGGAATTGAACTCAGGACCTCTGGAAGAGCAGTCATGGCTCTTAACCTCTGAGCCATCTCTCCAGCCCCCCCCCCTTTGTGCTTTTAAGCCAATCACCAGAGACTCTTAGGCTGGTATCGGGCACATGCTGGGTCTGGCTGGAGGCTGTGCAAGAGCCTAGGAGTATGAATCCTTTAGTCACTGTACAGGCTTCTCACTAGCAATCAGGGTCCTTGACCTCTGGTGAACAGAGACTTGGTGAAACCACATAACTGACATAAACAGATCTGAAAAGAGGGTTCCATCCTTAACGGGTGCTGTACTGTGCTTTTGGCAACCTGTGTATCTTCGTGTGCAACTCCAAAGTTATTATCTAGGGCATTTTCATGGTCATTCGTGAACATGGAAAAGCACTGAAATGGCTGGCTGCCCGGCTGCTTGGCTGCTCATGCCCAGCTGGGGAAAAACAGGACAATAAACATCCTGGTCTCTGGTTCTAGCTCTCCTCTTACAAACACATGTCCTTGTCACAATTTCTTTCTGGGCTTTGTTCTGTGCTGAGGATTTCACTGTTTAAAATGGTCCCTGGGCCTAGAGCAGAAGGACTGCCCGGTTCCTAAGAATGGGGAAGCTGGGATTGCCTCGAGGAATAAATGCCAGGCTGGAGATATGGTCCTATAGTCACGCTCAATGTGAGTAGCAGTATCCAGGAACAAGGTGACTGCACTGGCTGATGGCAGTGTCACGACAGGCTGGCAGGAACCTCACTCTCTACTTCCCCAGGAACAGCAGGTAAGTACTCACAAATTGAGTGTCCAAGGCAACCTGGCAGACGAACTGCAGAGATGAATGAGCACAAACTAGCCACAAACACTGATCAACAGTGAGAAGGAACCGCGGGATCCACGAGTTTAGGAGCCCTTGGTAAGCCTGGAGTGTCTCCAGAACTCTTTCTCTTTCAGCTATCTGAATTAGTGACAGTGACGGTGGCCCGTGGAGAAGGCATGGTCCTGGCTAGTCTCGGCCAATGCCTGCTGGCCATTCAGTCTAAAGCTTTAGAAGGCTGCTATTTCTCTGAAGAAGGGCCCCACAGGCTGCCAGTGTCCAGTCCTATCCACCTCTGTAGGCTCAGAGTTGTCACTCCCTGGGACTAGGGTTGGGGCAGACTCATGGTGATGCACAGTGGCTTTTCTGAGTCCCCACAAGCCAGGTATAAAGGGAAAGAATGACCCCATGAAATGTGGTCAAGAAAAGCAATAGGCCAGGTAGGGTGACTCTCAAGTATTCAGCAGAAGGACCTCTGCATTTGGGGTGAGGGCAGGATAGCACCCACAGTCTCTGGGGCCATATTCTCCTTACAGAAGTTTCTGCTTATGATAGGCCTCGTACATGCAACACTCTGTGCTAAAGCTTTATAGCCGTGGGTCCATTTATCTTCCCAGGATTTCTGTGAGGTGGGAACTAATGAGCCCATTAGAAAGCAGGAAACCAGGGTATCAGTAGTCAGGGCACGTGGTCAGTGTCACTAAGCAGTTTTTCAACCATGCCAACTGGGGCGGTCTCCTGAACCTACAGAAGCTGCAGCTGGACAGGCAGCATCGGGGTCCCCTGTCCACATTGAGCTCTCCAGGCTAGCCAGCAGCCTTTTGCTCCCGTTCCTGGGGAGCTGGGTGGCATTGTCCAGGCAGCTCGCTGTGGAAGGCACCCCTTTCCCATCTCCTATCTTGCTGGAATATCCACAGATCCAGGAGCTTAAAGCTGAGTGGATCTCGACAGGCTATTTGCAAAGCAATCGAGGTTTGGGGCAATCTTACCTCTGGGGCTTTGCCATGGCCAGCCTCATTCACCTGAGTAATGTGGTGAAGGTCAGCGGGGCTCCCTGACACCTTCCTCTGAATGTCCTCTCGAGCCTGGAACACCTTCTCACTGGGATGCAGTTCAACTCCCCGCCAGAGGTTCAGTATGAGAGACCAGGTCCCAGGAGCTCTAAGGCAGCTAGGCCAGGCTGGGAAGGCTTGGTGAGGGATGGGCCCCAGGCCCTGGGAGGCTTGTACATGACTTGAAGGGTCAGACACTGCTCAGCTCCCACAGATTGCTGAATGGAGGAGGGTGATTTTGAGTTTCTCATTCTCATGAAAAAAATAAGCCTTGTTTTTTTTTTTTTAAAGTGAAAACTTTAGATGTAGACATTCATTCAAAGTCTTTGAACCTCTGAAATGAGTCAAACATGACATGCTGGGCCTTTCTAGGGCTGCCCCAGCTATTGGGGGTTAGCATAGGAGCTGAGAAGACTGAATGGGAGGGGAGGGGGAGACAGAGCTCTGGGAAACTTGGGCTCATCCCTGCTCTATCTACCCTCTGCCACATACCCCATGGCACACAGTCCCGGGCTTACTACTGAATTGGTCTGGCCCCTCCCCTCCTGACCAGGCCACTCCCCAAGTTCCAGGTACTGGCTATCTGGAAGGAATCTGTGCCTTTGTATAGACAGCAAGTGCCTCGGGTAGGAAAAAGGCCTTGAGTTGGTCTGGGGTTGGCTTCTGGGGACAAGTGTCTGGACAAGTTTGCCTACTGAAGTCTCTCCATTCTCCTGTGTCTACGGTGGAAAGATACTTCTCCTCCAATCACAATCAATTGTTCAAAACCACAAAGAACATTTGACTAAATTGTCACTGGTTCTGGAGGAGGCTGGGAACCAACCAATCAACCAACCAGAAAAAAACAAAGACAACACAGTAGTGGTTTGTTTCTTTTTAAATAAACTAAATTATTGCTTTTGCTGTGTGTTTTATTGGCTTTTTGCTGCTGTTGTTCTAGAGAGCAAACCCAAGGCCAAACATAAGCTATGCAAGAGCTCTAGTACTGAGCTACATCTTAAGCATGTTTTCAAAACAAAATCAAAAGATAGCAATGCTGTTGCTATGCACACTTTTATCCCTAGGACACCATCAGGGAAGATGCCATGATTGACATGAGGCCATAAACTTTCCTGTTGTCTTGCCACTGGTGCCTTATCTCTTTCACCATCATGCTCTCTCTCCTGTCCACTAACCACCTCCTGCGGCACTGGGCCCTGAAGAACCCCACTTGGGGGTTGCAGACAAGACAGACATTCGGGACCATGTTTAGAGTCACACATTACTTGCTGCCCTCTGCTGGACTTGCTAAGGCTCCAGGAAGAACAGCCTGGCCGAAAAAGGATGAACAGATTTAGTGGTCTGCTTTGATGGATGCATCCAGAATTTTGCTTTCAGAAAGATCGAGCAGAGTAGCGCGAGTAACACAGGGCATCAAAACTCTGGTGGAGGTGAGGAATATCCCTGTCAACACTGGGAACCTTTAAGATCCTTGGCCTTCTCTGCTTCCTTGGGACAGGGGTCTGCCAAAGCTGGCTCTCACGGTGACCTGGCACTTTGTAAACAAAGTGGTGGCCACACCGAATTCTACGCTGCCAAGTCAACCTTGGCCCAGGACTCCAAGGCCAAGTGCAGGAATTAGGAAGAGGGGTTTTAAAACGTGTATGTCTACTTTATTAATGCCAGATCTCCTCTTACATGGAGGGTGAAGTCTGTGTCCATGTCAGTGTCATGTGGACCACTCCAACCGGGGCTACTAGATCTCAGTAAGTCCAGTTCTCTGGAAAGTGTCTGGTTTTGTGCCAATGGTGTAGGTGGTCTCTTCAGAGCCAATGGCAGCACAGCTAGGAGAGAAACTTTACCTATACAAATAGAGGTACTGAGCCCTCTAGCCTGGTCCTTTGCCTAGGTTATGGTCATGTGTTCTAATTTCCGTGGAATTTTTGGGTCCCTATTACAGCACAGTGCCTCTCCTTATCTCCCTCCAATCTCAACACACATACTCCTTGAGGCGGGGCCAAAACACAGGCTCTCAGAATCCTCAGCATGGCCTGTGGGCCAGACACACCACTTCTAGGGGTGGGAGCTTCTTTAAAACCACTGTCCTTGTACCTTAACCCTAATTCACCCATTCCCCTAATCCAGGGGATTGGGCCTGGGAGTCTATATTTAACATGCTTCTTCAGTCTTGGGATTCAAATATTTGTCTCAAAAGGCCTTCAGAAGTTATCTAGGGGATGCTGCAAGGCTCTAGAGTATCACCTTGGCTGTTTAGGACACTATCTGGGATCCTGAGCTCTTAATGGTCAGACTACATCCCACACTCCAAAATCAGCATCATTAGAGATGGGACCAAAAGACTGGCTTCTGTAACTTCCTCCACGTGATTCTGAATGCAGCTTCCATCCATTGACAGGCTGGCCTGTTCTCAAGTCACAGCAGGAGGGGCTTGGGCCTCAATGAGTTAACTCTTACTGCCAGGTTGATGGCCTACATGTAGCAGGATTGCTTCCTCTACTGCTTAGAAGGCTGGGAGAGAGCAAAGAGCCCACTGGGCCAGCTGGAAGCAGGGTGTTTAAGTTAAACCCTGCCACTTCCTGGGACCAGATACTGGGCACTGGGATCCCTCCAAAGGAAAAAAATATCGGGAAAGACAGGGGTTGGCTTCAAGATTCTGCTGCCTCAGAGCAGATCAGAGTGCCAAATGAAGGGGAAATGTGGGGTGGGTGGAGTGGGGGGAGTTTAATGATGGGAAGGGTGGCCTGTGCCTGCATCTATTATCAGTAAGGCAGGTAGCTGATTCACCTCTCTACAGACACAGCCCTGCCACAGTGAGAACGGTAGGAAACCAAGGCCAACACCAGGAAATTGGTTGCTAGAGTGAACTGGGTAAAGGGCAAGGTTGCTTTGGAGAATTTGGAGTGTGCAATCCCGAGTGCCAGTGGTGTGGCTGCAACTTGCACCTTCACACAGAGCTGAGGGTACTGGGTGGCATCTATAGCCCAGGTCAGGAGTCACAGGGGCTGCTCGTTAGAGTGACTTTTGACAGGTAGCCCCTCTCTTTTCCTCTCTGGCTTTTGATCCTCAGGCCCAGCAGCAATCTGAGAAATCTGAGATGTGAATGCAGGGCAAAGGAGAAGGTCAAACAGGTCCTGGCTATACCCTTTGCCAAAATGCCTAATTGGCATGGTTGGGTATGTGGTGCTTCTGAGACAGAGGGGTGAGAGCAAAGTGACTATCCACTCTCCCACCAAGCAGCTGGTACTGTGCACATGTGTGCCCAAAGCTTCAAGGCCATGATGCCTTAAATCCAAAAGAAAAAAACAAAAACAAAAACAACAAGATACTTCTCTAGGCTCCAGGCGATGCTGGGTGCTCAGAGCTCAGGGGCCAGAGAAGCAGCAGCTGTGCCCAGGAACTGGGTCACATCTACACAAAGGATCCAACTTCATCTCCTCTACTTTCCTCCCTCTCTCCTTTCTCCTTTCAGCTCCTCCTAATTATTTGCTATGACCACTTTTAAGAGGTCACCTACAATAGCTTCAAAACAGAAACCACACTTGCTATTGAAACCAGCAGCTCTGTCGACACCTTCTGCCACTTTCTGTCTCAAGAGTAGGCAGCGTGACAAGTTACTTACAAGGAGACAACCCACAGGCCTGCCGGGAGGTGACAGTGCCTCTGAGCAAGAGAGGGCTGAACAGCTGTTAGGGGGACAGAGTTCAGTGACTCAGGGGCTGCAGAGAAAAGAGCCTAAGAATGAACGCTATGCTGGTCCTTGGATAAAAATAAAAGAACAAGGTGGGGAGGGGACTGAACATAACTGCCGGGTTTTCTCTCTTAAAAATAGATCAGAAAGAAATAGTGCAAAATGTCAGTATTTGAAGCTTCTGGGTGGGAAGTTCAAGGTTACCATTACACAACTGCTTCAAACTCTGATTTTTTTTTAAATTAACAAAATTTAAATTGGATATATTCTATAGAATGCATTTATTCTAGTAATGAAGATAGCTAGCATCTGGACAGTGCTCACGAGGGAGCAGCATTTCACTTACAATGCCTGCTGTGAGAAAAGGAAGTCGAGTCCCTGCAGCCTGGCCAGTCTCTGCCCCAACTGCTGCACCCATGGTCCTGGAGGGCATCTGGACCTGGATGCTGGCATGGTGCTCCCTTTTACTCGAAGCTTCTATGGGCCTTTACAGGTGAACAGAGTACTATTTTTATAAGATGACTTTTAAGTTAGTAGGAAGGGGCCTTCCCTCCCCAGGCTGAGGATCCATGTTCTAAAGCCAGCAGCTCCCACTCCCTAGGCATAGTTCCTTGTGGCAACTTTGAGTCTGGAGTCCATTATTGGTTTTTCTTTTCTTTTTTCTGTTTTTTGGCTCTCTCCCCCCATCCCTGCCCCTGCTGTCATCAGTGCTGACCCAATGTGGCAAGTGGTCACATATCACATACCAGGTGGGGCACGGTGATTGGTCCAGGGGTGACTCTACTCTATCCAAACTCAGCCAATCACAAACCCTCATCAGGCTTTTGTTTCTCAGGAAGTTCTTTTCTCCTGGTCCTGGACCCAGAATGCCAGTACCTCAGGCCTACTGACACAGGGACTCAGGAACAAAAACTCTGGTTCATTCAAATTGATCCTGTCATCTCAAAGCCAGCTCCCACAATGCCTTGCCCATTTGGTTTGGCTACAGTCACTTCCTGTGAGTTGGATTCTAATCAAACAGAAATTCACAACCTCATGTGAGCAAAAGCTAGGGCTCACACCCTTCACGGTGTTAGGAATGCTGACGACTAGGAAGCAGCGCTGCCACCTACCATGTGACTCCAGCAGGCTCTCGACCTCTCTGAGCCTCAGATGCAGGCCCTGGACTTCTATTTCCTGTTTCTTCAGAGTGATGTCTTGAGAACTGCATCAACCAGTCCCAAGCAGACGAGCAACCAGGAAAATGAACATTATAAAAACAACTAACGCTGACTACCCCAGAAGTACATGCTTACCAGCCATGCTAAACTCGGGAGATGAAGGGGCAGGGCAGACAGCTGCAATCATTTCCTTCTGGGGTCAGACTCTCTTTGGGCCCATACCCAGACTCCTACCTGCTCCCAAGACCGTCACCAGATGCCACTACAGAAGGATGTGGAAGAGGCAGGGGAGGGAGTCAGGACTTCCACCCCTGGGGGTTCCACACAGCCCGTTCGTTACATTCCCTGAATGAAGGTCACAGCTTCTAGGTGCCTTTCAACCCTGACCTTTCAGATGCAGGGTAGCTTAGTGCCATTCTGGGTTCTGCTGTCCCTCAGCCTCTGCTCCAGTGTTGACAGTGGTCCTTTCCTGGTTTCTCTAGCTCTTATCTGAGAAAATCCTGCTCTGTGAAGGACGCTGCCTCACGGTCTCATCTGATATCCCCATTCTACTCTAAACTTCTATACCCAGGCAGGTTTCTACAAAACTGCAGACTTCAAACCCAAAGCAATGACCTCTTATGAGAGGGAGGCGGCTGCTTGCGTCTGATGGACGGGCGACCCTTACATGAAGCACATGGGGTACATCTGGGTTGCAGGAGCTTCCACAGAGCAGCGCAGTGATTTCTGCACACCAGCAAAGATACCTGAGAGTGTATTTATAGAAAGATACAGAGACACGGACAGGCAGCATCTACCTATAGATACAAAGGTTGCTAGAGAGCCACAAAGTGTATTTGCTGATGGCAAACTCAGGTTTCACACCCTCCATCATACAATGGTGCCATCTTGGGAAACCACACTTATTTATGTGGCTGCTTCTCTCTGTAGCAGTTTCCAAAAGGAGAAGGCTGGCTCCAAGGACAATCCTTAAATACAGGTGCATCCTTCAAAAGCAAAGGGGGGCGCACGGGAGGAGAGGGGCCCTTCCACATTGTGCATAGCAGAAAAAAAAAAAAAGGATGGGGCTGACGTGGGCCAAGGTGAGGCAGTAACTTCAGAAAGCACAGCTAAGGGTCTAGGCTGAGGTGTGGAAACACGAGGGTAGGGAGGGCACTGCGATGCCATCCACCAAAAGCCCCTGTAGCACGTGACAGTCAGTTAAGGGTGAAGTCAGACCGGAATAACACTGAGAGGTAGCAGCTGTTGTCCTCCGGAGCTCTTGAGGGTCTCTGAAGCTTGGCCAGGCAAGGGTGCGCTCCCGGAAGAGCAGAAGTGGGGCAGCTGGGCCGAGGGCTCCTGTGGTTTGGGAACATCTGCGTGGACCCTGCAGCTGGGGTAGCCCAAGGACCCTTCCAAACCCAGAGTCACTTCTTGGGTGAGCTATATAATCCCCACAACATATAAATAAAAGTTTAGTTCTGTGTTTCCATATATCTTCTACATGAAGGCTAGCTAAATATTAGTGGAGTAACAATAATTATTAATAACAATAATTGTCATAATAACAATAATTAATAGAATAATAATGCCTCTAGGCGTGGGGGTGGGTCCTTCATGTGGCGGCCTGCTGGGGCTTAGGGCTGGTAGAAGTGGTGGTAGTGGTGGTGATGTTCATGATGGTGGTGGTGCTCATGTCTCTGGATGGCCTGCCCAGCCTGGCTTTCATACACCACCACAGCAGGTAGCTCCCTCACCTGCTCCCGACCCATGACGGTGGCGCCTCCTGCAGCCAGTGGGGCCTGCAGGCCCCGGCAGCTTGCCTGGTTCTCCTTGGGTCGATGCTTGTGCTTCTTGTGCCCCAGGGGTGCCAGGGTGGGGAGGAGGGCTGGGCTGGTGGTCAAGTGGGCAGAGGGGGACACAGTGTGTGTGGTGGGCACCAGTGGGGGCTTGTTTCTTGCACCTCTGGCCACGTGGCCCATTCCCATGTTCTTGCCCTGGGCCTTGGGGGACCTCACAAAGTGCTTACTCCCATCCTGAGTACCCCGGAGCCGTTGCTGGAGCTCTGACACCTTGGCAAATGGGGTATCAAGGAGGTGGAAGGAGCCAGGGTCCACACCTTGGGGCCTCCGGTGTGGGATGTGGGCAGCTTCTGGCTCGTGGGAGCGAGAGCGAGTGGGGTTGGAGATTCGAGGGGGCAGCTCTGACTTCTGGGCCACCGAAGGGGAGCCTAGGAACCAATCCAACAGATGCTTCATGAGTGCCCACTGTATGTACTGGGTTGTTTGCCCCAGGGCTCCCGGGTGCCACCACCTCTCTGCCTGAGCTATCGACCCTCTACTGTTCTCCGCTGCTCCACAGGAAAGGGAACCTTCCCATCTGCTGAGAGGTGAGGCCAGATGATGCGGATGGGACAAATGTATTCTACATGTATAAAGGGAAGTGCATAGGAAGCAGAGGGAGAACTCAACACAGAGGGAGCAGGAGTGAGGCTGGCAGCGCAGCACTGCTGTGGACCAAGTGGCTACCGGAGCTGTGGCTGATGTGGGCCAGAGCAGGGATGGCCTAGGTGGGACTACTGCTTTCGTTGGATTTGAACCCCCCACCCCCATTCTCCTGGGTTTTGCCCAACTTTGTCCAAGTATTACTTTCATTTTGGAAACATCTTTAATGCAACTGTCTCTGGGAAGAGGCTCTGATATGTCCAGTAAAAAGTTCCACATCTCCCCAGTCCTCAGGGAACAAAGGCAGCTACCCAGCACTGTGTTTCCAGTGGACACCCTACCCAGCAGTCCCTTACCAGGCCCAAACTGAGACGCGTAGTTCTCTATCCCCGCCAGGTCTAGGTAGTGGTTTCTCCTCTCAATGTTCTCATCCACGCAATGGTGGTAGCAGCCCGGCTGCTCCAGATGGCTGTCACCCTGGAACCTGGGACAAAAAGTATGTTGACTGGGAAGGCATAGGTCCTGCAGTCTTCTGGGAGGCCACAAGGTCAAACACACAGCTCATTCTGCTCTGTGACTTGGGAGAAGGGGTCCAAGACAGAAACCGCTCAATCTATGCCTTCATTTCCCTGATGCCCACCATCTGTCCCATCTCCCCAGTCCCACCCATCTCAAGCCAGCCTTCCACTCAGTCCACTGCCCACCCAGCAATGTCCTAGCATGTTCTGTCTTTCCCAAGTTCACATCAAGGACCGGTCCTTCTCCAGCTACACCCTTTAGCACCAGATGTGAAATCCCCATACTTGCCTGAACAGCCCGCCTTCCCTCTGTTCATGCAGACATGACAAAGGGACAGATAACTGCAGATTTATAAGCCCTTACCTACAATTCTGAAAGAAGCCTGCAAATGAAGGTTTTCACAGCCCACTGAAGAGCCAGGCCACCCTAAGGGATGGGAGGTTTGGGGTTTGTCTCACTGTTGTGAAGATGTGCACATAGTACCTGGTAGAAACACCAGCTGTGCTAGGTCCCGAGGTGCTGTCCTAACCCCATCTATATAGTACATAACATGTCAGGAACAGCCAATATATGCTAATCCAAATCACACAGAAAATCTGAAGGATTTTTATATGGAATACAGTGAAGGGCTATAGCTAGGGGTTTGTTTGTTGTTGTTTGTTTTCCTGTGTTTTGTTTTTATATTTAGAGTCTTATTTGTAAATCTGTGCTTCTGAAATAGATCCAGGGCCCCTGCAAAAGTCCCAAAATAAGCCTGCTACTCAAAGTCCTTCAGATGTATGTATCCAGATGGCGTTCAATATATGTTCATGGGCATGAGGCTGCCGCCTCTGCCTGTGTAAGCCGTACCTGAGAGGGGCTCGCTGTTTCTTCTCCCAGCCACGAAGTTCCTCAGCAGGCTTGGTGTCTGCTCGGGGCCTCATGCTCTGCAGGTCTGAATCCCAGAAGCCCAAGAAATACTAGTCAGTACCTACTCCTGCTCTGCCTGGGACTGCCTGGCACTATGCCCTCAAACAAACAGACAAACAAACAAAACAACAACAACAACAAATACCCATCATGCTTCACCATAGCTTTGTGGTGAACTTTGGGTGGGCTTACCCAGTGAAAATCAAGCTAGCTGTCTGTCCCACTGACCTCTCCAGATTCATAAGCTGCCCTCCAAGGCCTGGACTGACATCTTTTCCACAACATGTCCTGTAGCTTCTTGCTACAGTCTCATCTCTATGCCTTTGCTTACACAGGACTTTCCATCTGCAACCCTCCCAACCCCAGTCCAGGGTCCTTCTCCTTCAAGGGCCCACCGAAGCCTTAAGTACACTAAGCAACTGTCCAGGGAAGCTGGGACTCCTCCCACCCTCTCAGGCTGACTTGGGTCCTTCCTGTCTTTCCCAAAGTGGGTACCCACTCTGTCAACTCTTACCAGTATGGTTGAAAAGGACACTCCTCTTGCTCTGGCTCCCATCAGGGGCCACAGTGAGCTTCACCCGCAGTGTCTTGCTTGATGTGGGGGAATGGTTCACAGAGGAGTCAACCACCTCATAGATGGTGTGCAGCAAGCTGGTGATGTCCTGTTTGAGAGGAAGCAGACACACCATGTACTTTGGCCGCAATGTACAGCCACCAGCAACCTGAGAGTTGGTAGCCGCCACTATGCTGAAGGCCCTGGCTCCTTCAAACAGAGCTGGAGGCAGAATGGTGGATTCAGGGAGAGAATAAGGAGTAAGAGAGCAAATGGAAGGGAGCTCAGAGCCCAGAGAGATTGTGAGCCACTGGGGACCTCAGCAGGGATGTGGAACCTCCCAGTGTAGCCTTATCCAGGTAGGAGAAGAGTTTAAAAACCAGATCTCAACCTTCCTAGGTGAGAGACACGTAGTGATGCTACACACCCCTGATCTTAGAGGAAAACCAGAAATGTGATTCTGCCCATACACTGGACTGGATTAAGTCCCCACCCGTTCCTCTGCCGAAGTCATCCCCATGGACATTGTGGCTGGATCAGTGAGTGATGGAAGAGAGGTATGTGGGGACCGATGCTGCTGCTCTGTGGCTCTTGCAGCTCACTTGTTCTCTGCCTGTAAGAAGGCAACTGCCCACAGACTAGGAAGGGAGTGTTCACTAGAGCCATAGTGGCTGCTGCCTCAGCCCTAAACTCCAGCCTCCGGGATGGAGGAAGATCCGTTTCTGTTGCTGAAGCATGAGGTAAGTGTCCCTGGAGACAAACCGATTGGTGAGAATCCTGACCAAATATTTCTGGCCTGAATGGAGATCCCAGCAGTGTCCTTTGAGGTGGATCTCAGAGGTTCTGACTGGAATGGGGAAAAGTACCCCTTACTGGGTCTTCTATGCTCTGGGTATCTGGTCAGCTGTCTGAGGGGCAGCCATTTGCTTTAAAAACACTATCCACCAGACACACTCAGTTATTGCCCAGCGATCCTTCATGACTTCTGAGAGACTTGGCCTTCTTCTCTCTCTTCCCTTAGGCTGAGGCAGAGACAACCCTAGTGATGCTGTAGCCAGGCATGACAGTCTATTGTGGCACAGGCATCCCCATGAAACATGGTGGACATGCCAGTAGGCTGACCCCGAAGACATTCAGAGAAGCCAGAAATCCAGAATCTTCTGAGAAATATTCCAAATTGTCAGCATCAACAACTAATTTAATTCTTAACAAAAGCTTCGGAAAGACCAGACCAGAATATGTGCAGGACAGACTTGGGGGGTGGGGATGACACAACAGTTTGAAACTCAGATTCCAGCTGCTCCCTCCTGGCATGCTCAGCTGTCTCAGCTCCTCTGGTGAGGTCACACAGAACTCCTCTTCCTGTCCTTCCCCTGGCTCCCTGCACAGCTATGCTACAGGCCCTGGAGCTAAACCATCTTCAAATGATGGAGGTGACAAGCAAGGAAGCCAAGGCCACTGCCAACATCTTCAAGTGTTGATGCCTCAGAAGGCCTGGGGTTCTGTTTGGTGCCTTCAGCACTGAGCTGAAGAAGCTGCTTTGCCACCATCTTAAAAACCAGGGTACGGCACATAGGAACAGGCTGCTACAGATTGGTTCTAAAGACAGTATAGTAAATGTGTGGTCTCAGGGTGGCATATGGGGAGCTGGTGGAGTTTTTAGGGGATAAGACCTTGTGGTGAGCCTTTAGGCCATTGAAGACATGCTCCTAAAGGGGACTGTGGGACTTTCTTCTCTCTTTCCTCTTCCTTTTAGGCCCTGAAGTGAGCAGTTTGTTTTTCCATGCACATCTGCCAGAACATGCTGCCTTGCCACAGGCCCAAAACAACAGAACCAACTATTATGCACTGGAGCGAGCCTGTTCCCTTTTAAAGTTGAGTAGCTCAGTATTTGGTTCAGTGGCAGAAAGCTGCTGACACAGGTGACCTAACTGCTTCCTATATGATTGAGAGGCTAAAGGTTTCCATGTTCATCCCACACACAGGCTCCAGGCAGCAGATGCAGTGAGGCAGGAGCCTGTTTTCCGGGACACAGCAAAATCCATGTGCTCGCACTAGGAAGAAGACTGGAAGAGCTTTGTACAGCAGGTTTAAGGGGAGCTTTGTGGCTGGAGACGGGAGAGGCACCAGGCAGGGTTCTCGAAACACAGCCCAGAGGTTGCTTCAGGCTATGCTGGACCACCTGCCTTCCTTGTGGCATCTTCCTCTCATCAGCAAGGACATGAGTAAGAAAAGAGAAAGGAGCATCTGTCCCTGTTCCTTTTTGCAAGGACTTTGCAGGAGCGGCTATGCATTGGAGGTACCTCAGCATATATACAATAGGGAGAAAGGAAGACGGCAGTCACCAAGAGCTGGCCATCTTCATTGTGGCATGTATGACAAAGATGTCACAGATGATCCCATGTGCCCTAGGCATCTAGGCTGGCTGAGAAGCCAGTGAGATTTGACTCTGGGCTGGGTATGGAAATTCTGAATGGGAGAAATTTCTGAGAGGGGGGGAGATCCAGGCTAGAACTGGGAACATTCAGTGCCATGAAGAGAGTGTACAGTGAGACAAGACTAGAGGGAACAGCCATGAGTAAGGCCTGGTACCACGCATACTTAAAGTAGGCCCCCAGAACTGAATTACAGGTGAATGAGTCAATGCATTCCTGTTGCTGTTAGCTGCAACAGGTCGATCTAGGATCTCATCGCTCATAGGCCAGGGTCCTACATAGTAAAACATTAGTTATCCTCCTCCTCCCACCTGGTTCTCAGGCCCCCAAGCTAGAGCTTGGGACAGATGCGGGCTTTGTAACCCACATACCCCTCAGAGAGCTTAAAGGTGACTTCCTGCATATGATGTGGAGAAGCTAATACTTGTCCCAACCTGACTGGGATAAAGAGCTATGGAGGCCAAGGTTTCATGACTCTGGAGACACTGCAGGCCCACATGCTGGGCTACAGGAGAGTACAAAACCCACCCACCTGATCTTACATCTCCACGCAGGTGCCAAGCACCATCTCTAACAGACCCCTCCTCAAAGTGCAGGCAGGCCTGGGGAGGAAGAGGGAAGGATGCTGAGCCTGAGCCCACCTTGGCTTTCCTGGCCCCTGGAATGAAATCTGGGTTGTTTGCAGGGCCTAAGACTCACTACTCTATAAAGGGGCCACAGGCCAATCTCCTTCAGTTCTTAACCAGAGATCAGCTAGGCAGGCACATTCCCAGGCCAGCGTGTTGCATGGCTGAGCCAGCTTAGCACTGGGATGTCCCTCCAAGAAGCTGTTCCCTCCTGTCCCATTGGTGTTTTCTGCTTCATCGGGTTGTCAGAGCAACACACGGAGAACTGAGACTGCTTCTCCCCTGCCGAGTGCTTAGCCTGGAACACAGCTATTGCTGCATTTGCAGGGACAGAGGCATGGAGAAGATGAAATGAACTTGGGAGGAGTTGTAGGAGGCTCTGAATGGGGAGAGGGGCTGAGACCAGTCACAGCCACTGCTTGCTCCTGTCCTGTGTCACCTTGGAGGCTCACTGAAGCAATCAAGGGGAGCTGCTAGAGCTTGGGGACTGCAAGAAGCATGAAGAAGGGACAGTTGTTGGAACCTGGGATTCATCTCTGGGAAAGCCTTGAGCTGTGCCGCTGTCTCCCACCTCTCCCCAGTGGGGTACCCCCAACCCTCAACTGTGAGGTGCTCATCTGTACTCTCTCTGGCCCTTCTCCTCACTGACAGATGCCAGCACACCCTTCAGGATACTCCCAGCAGCCTTTCTCCACAAGTCCTTCCCTAGCCCTGACCCCACCAGGCAGGAGGAGGGGGCAGCAGACTCGGGCTGAGTCCAACTCCTATGCCTGAGAACTGCCAAGTGGCAGGAAGCACACTTACCTCACGGGTGACTTTGCCATTGTTGTCGAAGTCATACAGAGTGAAAGTCCATTCCTGTCGGCTGTCCTCCTCCACAGAAACATCACACTGAAGCTCCTACAGAAACACAAGTGGCTTGTTTACTCATCAACTACATAATCACCTTACCTTAGGACCAGTGGTTAAGGCTATGGGCACCCTGGCTATTCCCCAACACTGGGAAAGGCAGAAGAACAATGACTAAGACATGACCAGGCAGGGAAAGAGGCCAGAGCCTAAGCAGGGCTTACAGGTCTTAGGGCACCAATAATCTCTAATGTTCAAAGACAAAGGAAACACAAGGAATCTGACAGAAGTCTGCGGCCTTACAAGGCTAAACTTCAACCAAAGATGAGAAGTTTCTGGAAGGAAATAGTGACCAATGACTGGGAAGCCAGGCAAGATCCCAGGACGGGCAACTGAATTGGGCAGCAGCAGGTTGGACATGAAGAGGTGAAACTCCAGTCTGCCCAGACTCCTCCTGGCATGGCCCCAACAGTTGTACCATCCTGGACAGGTCGCTATGTTTCTGAGGCTTCATTTTCCTTTCATATAAAATACAGAAAATGATTGTATCTATCCTCTGTTCTGTAAGGTTGTCAGAACACTAAGTCCCTTCCCATGTGGCCCTCCATCAGCTCAGAGTTCCCAGGTCCCCTGCTGCTATGGAGACAGTCCTCATACTTCCACCTCAACTGTCCAGTTTCTCTACCAAGAGCAGCCCTACAGGGCCAAGCATCAAAGATCCAGAGGTGACCTGATCAATAGAATGACAGGAGTCAAGGCAGACTCCATGCCCCAGCTCAGAGAGCATGGAGATGGGCTTTATCATAGGGGAAATGCCCACTAACTGGAGTGTGCGTGGTCTTACCATAGGGGAAATGCCGGCTAACTGGAGTGTGCGTGGTCTTACCATAGGGGAAATGCCTGCTAACTGGAGTGTGCGTGGTCTTACCATAGGGGAAATGCCTGCTAACTGGAGTGTGCGTGGTCTTACCATAGGGGAAATGCCTGCTAACTGGAGTGTGCGTGGTCTTACCATAGGGGAAATGCCTGCTAACTGGAGTGTGCGTGGTCTTACCACCACCAGCGGAAATGCCTGCTAACTGGCGTGTGCGTGGTCTCACCACCACCAGGGGAAATGCCTGCTAAATGGAGTGTGCGTGGCAGGCAAGGTGTTCTACTGGCAGCCGCTGCAGCTTGAAGCTGGCTTCCCTCTCTGGTTCTCAAGTAGTCATGCTGAGTCCAAAGTCGGCCTTCCCTCATCCACGACATGCTAATTGGACACCTGCCAAGTGCCCATTCTACTCCTGAGGAAGTACTTGATGTGATACAACACATGGCAACATACACACCTGCACATATGTACCACAATGGTTCGCTAGCTATGCCACTTGTCTGAGTGACTAGCATGTCACCTTGACCACACTGCTTGATCAGCAAGGGCAGGAACCAGAAACCATATCCATTTCATTGTTGGTCTCCTGGTGAGCAACAGGGCTCCATGAGCCCTAGGGTAAAGAAGGAGGCCCAAGTATTCTGAGCAAGGAACCCACTGTGGCATGGGAGCACCGAAAGCTTCCAGAACCCCGCAGATCCTCACTAACCCCACAGTCCAGGGAGCCTGAAACGTGAAGGGACTTGGCCTGAACTCACAGCTTCGTGCCAACAGTAGAGCTGTGCCCTGTGGTCTCAGGAAGCTCTCTGACAGGGAAGCGACAGGGAAGCAGTAAAGCACTGAGGTGAAGGATGCCAGCAACCTCCACCCATCTCAGACTCAATGTGAGCTCTCGCTCTGTGCCTGGTGCCTAGAACTCAGCTACCCCTTCTGTTGCACTGCTGGGGTCAGAGAAGGGCAGGAGGATGGGCTATATCATGCAAGGGCCTACCTATCCTTTGTGTTATCCATGTGGTTTAGAAACCGAAGTCCAGATAGAATTAGGGTCCTGCCCAGGGCCTCCAGTCTTAGATCCCTCCATACCAGAGGAGGCCCCCATATGTCTCAGGTCAACCTCTGGGGGTGAAATGGAAGGCTTGAAGAATATGAGGATCCTGTAAGAAGGCAACAGGCCCAAGGACCAGAGCCCTGTCTCCCCATGTACAACCCCACCTTGTCGTAGGGTCCTATTACTGTGTACTAGCCACCACCCACATGGGGAGGCCATCACTGAGATACTAGGGCCCAGAGGCAGCAGGAAGGATCTCCCACAGAAGCAACTATCCACGTAAGAGTTAAGAAGTCCTCCCTTTTAGATGGAACTCAGTTTACCCCTTCTAGAGCACCACCATGACTCACAACCCTCCAAAGCAAACTTACTTCAAACTTCAGCTGCTTCTTGGAGCCGGGACCAGGTTCATTCACTTTCTCCATTCTTTTCTCATCTCCACTGCCCAGGCTGTCAGTCTTCTCGGGCGGCAGGGCCACTGTGGGGAGGCAGAGGGAAAGAGGAGGAAAATCAACATCGGAGTGGCTATGCCATGTCCTCAGGCCAAGAGTGCCAGGCCCCTCCTGCCCTGCCTCTTGGCTGTGTTCCATGTCCTTTGATTCTTTGGCCCTGATGATGCCACAGGCTGCCCCAGAGAACGCCTCTGTGGTGTAGCCACACCAGTTACTCAGGTTTCCCTGTAGCCTCTCAGACTCCTACTCTGTCCCAACTTTTCAGCCTGGATTAAGCAACCTGCAGACTGAGTACCTGGTAGAGATAACCAGCCACTTAGCAGGGCTGGGCCTGGAAAGGTGTTTAGGGGACTGGACGAGGTGTGGGACCTTAGCCTTCTGTATTCACTGCTTCCTATGCTGACACTGTGGGATCCTCAAAGATGCTGATAGTGGGCATGGCGGAGGGATGGGAACTGAGTTAACACAGTTCGAAGAAGGGCATATGTATATGTGGTGAAGGACATCGTGTACCACACAATGGCCTCTTCAGGGATTGTACTCACTCTGACCTTGGCCTCTGTTCACCTGGGGTCCTTCTGTCTGCAAAAGGGCATGGTCTTCTGTGTGTCTGACTCTCAGGAGCAGAGAGGGAATGTGAAATTTGTGGCCCACTGGCACCTTTTTTCTGTGTCCAAGAGGTGCCAGTCTGGCAACACTCCCACCCTAGACCTAGAATCCAGGCTACAGGTTTCACCATGTAAAGAATGCCCCACAGGAGTCCTCTGACCCTTTCCATGTGACACAGGGGGCTTCAGTTTACTTTTCTAGAAGATGCTCCCATCTTTTCCCTCCCCAAAGTTCCCCAGTGTCCTGATACAGTGACTTTGCTATACTATTTTGAAGGGGAACAAACTGAGTAGGGCTCCTGACCTAAGAAGGCTAGGTTGTCTGAGGGCAGCGGAGATGGCTCAGCTAGGCCAATTGTTTCAGTTGAACCTTCTGGGGATGCCATGATCATGCCAAAATGAGGCACTCAGGAAATTGGGGCTCTGCCCCCAACCCACTCAATTCCCATATCCCAGTATTGCAATGAACATCTAAGCGCAACAGCAAGAAGGGGTGCAACGGGGGAGGGGCACACAACCCTTGCTTTGTTCATACTTTCCAAGTCAGGGCTCTCTTCCTGGCATCTATTTGCAGCAGTCCACACTACCACACTGAACCAGCAATCAACGCATGGGCGATAGACACTCATAGTAACCGGGCCCCACGACCCTCAGCACTGGCTATTCATTGACTCTATCTTAACTGTGACCTTGTGAGGCAGTTACTGTTATTAGCTCCATTTACCAGACAGGAAAACCAAGGCATACGAATACTCCAAGCTCTCAAACAACACAGCCAACTACAAACTGGCCTGTGGCAGTGTTTCTGTCCCCTGGGAACCTCTCTTTTCTCTCTCCCTGCCTTGGCAGAGTCAATACCCATAGGGGCCTCTAGCCAACAGCTCTCCAATGCCATCACAATTTCTAACTGTGGAAATGCTCTGTTACTGCAGAGGAAAGCCAAAGGAGCACAGAACTAGAATGGCCACCTCCTCAGAAGGCCCCAGGGGCCCAGCATGCTTACTGTATGCCAGGCAGGCCACTGGCCCACAACTTTGGATTCCATCCTTAATAGTCCCACCCTGATCTTACTGGTCAGATAGCCTCCTCCAGGGACCCAGAATCCAGGAAGACCAGGCTGGAGACTCACCAAGGACTCAAAGCAGCAGCTACTCAATATATCCAGTGCCCACTGGGCCACAGATGCTATCATGAGTCCAGACAGGGACTCATGCCATGCCATTCAGGCTCCGGGACAGGTGGCCCTCATGCTACCCCTTAAAGCAGGGAGCTCTGCTGAGCCTTAGCTTCAGGTGCTACCAATGTCTCCAGCAGACACAGCTGGGTTGTGCAGGAGCACCACAGGTCAGAGTGGCATTTGGTGCTCCTGCTTTTCCGACCCAGGCAGCTTTAAGAAAGTCTGTACAGTGGGGAAGGGTGGTGTCTCCTCACCCTTCCAGGTGATCCAGGGATGCTGGTCCTCAGCAGACAGCATCCTCAAGCAAGTTCCAGGAGAGAACTGTGAGGAGACTATTGGTCAGACACCACGGTAGGTGCTCAGTAAGCGCTGACTGTGCCTAGTCCCAGCTGGTAGCTCAGGTCCAAACAGTCTCCTTTGCCCCAACCTGCCCCTTTGCAGAAACTATAGAGACATCACAGCCTGCAGAACCCTGCCCCTCCCCCTCCCAGAGAGAGAAGAGGAAGCAGAAAGCAAAACAAAGCCGAGTTCCATCTTCAAAGCCACTGCCTGGCTCTGCAGAGGTCCCGCTGATGCGAGCTGGCCAGGCTTATCGAAACCCGACTTCAAGTTCAAAGGGAAGTTATCAGACAAGCACCTCCAGGTTCAATGTCGCCTTTCATGTTCCACTTGATAAGCCCAAAGACAAGGAACCGCTGTTCCGTTCTCTCTGGAGTGCCCTTGCTGCCATGCTAGAAAGCATGTCTTCCTTTGGGACCTCCCTGCCCCTTCCTTTTCCTCCACCTGTAGTGGAAAGCACCCCCTTTTATCCTCATGTGTCCTCCCTAGAGACCAGAGTGGCTTAGGCTGTCCTCTCTTCCCCAGCAGGTCCCTCATGCTGTCCTAGCCCAACAAGTCTCCAGGGTAGCTCCAGGTGGTCATGTCTGTGAGCATGCAGTGCCTTCCAGCCTGGGCAGGGCAGAAATGAACAGCAGGCCTGGGAGACATGCTGCCCCAGGGTTGTGAGTCCAGTAAGACTTCACGACACTGTGCCCTACCAAAGAAGACCTCTCACGTCTATTGTCCCCTAAAGAGGAGGCAGAGAACCCACAGAAAACCATGCAGGCCCAGGGTCAGAAGGAGGGACTAGGATTCTGACAACGGGCATGGGATTCGCAGATGACCCCTCTGAAACCAAATCAAGGCAAACGGTATTGTGCCCAGGTAGCTAATCAGAGCATCTCTAGTTGGCTATGGCCACTGCCAAGAGGGCCAGGCAGCAGCAAATTCTGCTCACTGCAGGCCACCCAAGTCACATACACAGGGACGATACGAAGCTGCCAAAAGGACTCTAGTACCCAAGACCTCTCTCTCTGCTTCGTGCTCCTGCTTAAGTGGCCGCCAGTCTCAGATACATCTCTCAGAGGCACTCTGGGTATATTCCGACTGCCAGGGAGAGTCACAGCAGGCACATTGTCTATACAGCAGGAGAAAGGTGGGCAAAAGATGCATGTTTGGGAGATATGGAGCAGGGTGCCAACTGTGCCTTGTGAGCCACCGGGCCTGCAGCCTGGCTTTCTAGCAAAGCTTAATGAGATAGGCCACACTTACTAGTCTCTGGCTGCTTCTGCTGCACACACGAGAGCTGAGTCACGTCATCATAAGAGTCCTCATGCTCCACACAGCTTAAGATGGGAGCTGTCTGGTCCCCTCTGGAACTTTGGGTATTCCTCCATATCTTCCAGGGCATATGCTTGTTAAATAGGACACAGCCTGGAGTTACCTGTGACTTACTGTTTGGCCAACTGGAAACCCTGTGCGGTACCCAACATGCTCAATCATTCATTGTGGCCACAGAAGAGAAAAAAAAATGACATTTCTACTTTCTTAAAATTGCTTCTCAACCCAGAAGGACATGGGGGCTGTGGGGCTCCTTCTCTTTGGAAGCTGCTTTCTGTCCTTCTCGCATGGAGGCCATGGCCACCAGAGCTGGCTGGCTGATTCTGCAGATGATGGTTTGTTCTCTCTATGCATCAGTTCCAGCCTGGCCGCACTCCACCCCCAGCAACTGCCAGATTAAATGCATTACTTGACCATCTTCACCCGGCTCCCTTTGAAGTTCCCTTCTCAAGCTTCAAAATACCTTTTGGAGGGAGATCAGACAGCATTAAACAGAATTACTAATTAATTAAGCAAAGTTAAATTTTAAACACTGTTTGTTGTGTTAGCCAAAAGCCTGAACAGAACAGACTTCTTTCCTCCACTGAGATCAAAGACAGCCTCTTTCCCTCTCCCCTCCCCCAATTTAAAAAAAGGGAAGGAGGAGAAGGAGGAAGAGAGAGGGAAGAGACTTAGGAACCAGGGAAAGGTGGCAGCTGTGATTAGGGCCTTCCCCAAGGCCAACAGGAGGCACCCCTGAGATCACATGCTGGGAGAGTTCCCCATCACTTTCTGGGGACTGTTTACCCTGGCACACAGCAGTGACCCAGAGAGCAGCCTGGCACAGCCCACCCAGCCTGAGCGCTGACAGCTGGCGCCACCCAAACAGCAGGGGGAGAAGAGGGCTAGGAAACCAAGTGGGCCCTCCTTGTGCTGTAGCCCCTCCTAAGCTGCACAGGGGCATGCTTACCTAGGGCTCCAGCCCTGTGGCTGGGGCTACAGGGGTAATTTGGGGTTGCTGGGAGACAGGCTTTGAGAAGCAGGCTGTGTGTCTGTGTATCAATTCCAGAGGTGTCATTCACAGGACACCAGAGACGTGCACAGTGTACTGCTTCTGACATTTCTCAAGCAAAAGGCAGGCAGGTGTGGAAGGAGGAGTGCTGTGCGCCGTCTCTTAATTGGTACATATGCACTGGAGCTGTCAGGGCGTGGTCTGCTTCCATTCAATCTGGCAATTCATTCTATAGAGTCCCATGTGAGGCCCTCTGATGACCTCACAGCAGGCTCTGTATCTGCACAGACAGAACACTAACTTCCTGGAGGCTGGTCTCTGGTAGCTGCTGCCTCTGTACTGCCCACAGGAGTGGACAGTATGCACTACATCTATGCACCCTTGCAGAGCAGGGAGTTTTCATAGGCATGAGCCTAGCTGTGCCGTATCCTATACACACACAGGCACAGGCAGAGACAGACAGGTGATGTCCATCCTGGCTTGAGCAACATGGAGGCTTGGTGTGGAAGGAGATGGTTGAAAAATGGCCACAAATCCAAACTCAGGTGACAGTGCTAGTTTATTTGAACACAGTCCACAAAAGCCCAGTTAACAGCAAGCTTGGATAAAAGTGACAAATTGGAAAGCAGGTTATGAGCAAGGCAGTAAAGACCCAACCTTAGTAAGGAAAGAGCAGGGATGACCATCAAGAGTGTGGCACACGTCTCTCCACCTGGACAGAGAACACATTTTCAGGCAGACACAACAGGAGACTGAGCACGAGCTGGAGCTTCCGTGCTGAAGTTTGGACACGCGCCCTGCCGTGCTAGTGACCCCCTGTGATTGTCCACACAAAGATATCTGTGACAAATATTCTGCTCTAAGGGTGGCTTGCCAGGATGTTTCTGGGCCTCCAAATCTCCAGCAGCAGCTGTCATGGGGAATGTACATGGATTTTAATATTAGCCTATGCCAAAAATAATTAGGAGGGTAAATCTGCGGTCGTGAGGAGAAAGATCGTGTGTGCATTCCAGGCCAAATGGTTTCTTGGATGACTGGCACAGGCCTCACAAGGGAAAGGGCTCTAGAGATGCACAGATGTGCCAGCCTGGCACTGCTGGTCAAGCTGGCAGGTACACATGTTGTCTCATTAAGTCCTTACTAACACAATGTAGGAGTGTCCCCATTTGCATTTCACAACACTGGGAGTGAAGCTTAAAAAGCGGAACTGAAAGCTGGGCAAGGTGGCACATGCCTGTCTTGGGAGGCTATGGCAGGATTTTGAGTTTGAGCCCTCCCACCCCCACCCCGCCAGGCTACTAGACCAGGCAGGACGGAGAGGAGGGGAGGGGAGGGGAGGGGAGGGGAGGGGAGGGGAGGAGAGGAGAGGAGAGGAGAGGAAAGTCTTGTCGGTCACCCCTACCCCCACCACAGACTAGAGCTAAATCTCACACACCTGGAGCTTCCCTGGGTTAGGAAAATGAGAGTTTCTACACAGCATTCCATGACTCAGAAGCCACGACTTTCTTGAGATAGCACTGTACACTCACAGGATGGAGAGCTTACAGATGGAGTTTTGTGTCACTGGAGTGTTGGGCCAAGTGATCCTCTCTGTCAGGACCATTAGGAACTGAGGGAAAGAAGCCGGGGGTGTCCCTAACTTACCCTTCCATGAATAGATGTTCCTGATGCTCCCCCTAAAACCCATCTCAGAGGGACAGAGGACAGAGAGGAGGGTGTGTGTGTGTGTGTGTGTGTGTGTGTGTGTGTGTGTGTGTGTGTGTGTTTCCTCATCCTGGTGGTGCCATCTGCATTCCAAAGTCCAGCTTTTAGCTTTTTAGCTTTTAATGCAATCCTATCCTGGAAATTTTTGATTTTAAAAGCTTCAAGTTCAAGCAAGTTTAGTTGAGCTTCCCAAAGAGCCTAGAATTCTGGATTGAGGAGCTTCATTGTGAACCTTTACTTTTCAGGGAACCACCACCACCTCCCATCAGCAGTGATCTGCCAAGCAGAGCCCCAAGCACACCCTGGCTTCCCTCCAAATGTGCATACTCCCCTCCTACATGCCACCGCTGGGCCCATATGCCAGCACTGATTCCACTTTAGAGATACTTGTGACTGAGAGGAAAAGGCAATGGGGAAAGCAAGCAACTGTCTGCAAGTACTGATGGGACATCATGAGTACAGGCAGGGACCCTGTACAAAGAGAGTGGTAAGAGGCTGCTATGATCCGTCCATGCTGCCCGTCACCCCTTCCCCCATGTGTAAGTCCATGAAGGAGATTAGCTTTCAAACCCGGTCCCTGGAGATACAGCTAAACCTCCTGGCACAGCAGAGGCAGACTTTCCACTGTCCATGCTGTACTTTCACGGAGAGCAGATGGGAAGACACCAGGTCAAGTTCACTCCGTGGAAACAGCTTAGAGATGCTGGGGACTGGAGAGTGACTGCTGAGCATACAGGGAAACTCAAGCAGGAAGAGGAGCCAGGGTGGCTGCCTGCTGCTCCCCAGAGGCCTCCTCAGACTTCAGGCACTATCAGTCAGCCTTGTAGACGGACCTGCCCTGGACGGGTGAGTGGAACTGCCTCTTGAGAAGCCCTTACCTGTACCTTCTAGTACACTGTCCTTTAACTGCTGTCCCCAGCAGCCAGGTGGCTTGACCACCTCAGCACCTCCACTTGGATGGCCAGCAGGGTTTTCAATTTGGCATCCCTAACCAAATGCCTTGTACCCAGTGTCTCCCCATCACCCAGGCTTCTCTTTATCTTTACCCAGATACCAAGCTCCTATGGGTTCTGTTTTGGGGGTCACAGACTTTAGCAACCTTGACAGCCTGGCAAGGTGGTAAAGAACCAATGGACTGCCAGGTTTGGCAAAACTAATTTTCTACAGCAGATGCCAAGTGGGCACTGGGTTGGTAGAAAAACTGCTCGGAGTCCAGAGACAAAAGTGAGCCAGCAGGCTAGGATGGGTAGGGGCAGCTTCAGGTAAGAGGCAACAAGAAGATCCTGGGATAGGAGACATACATAAATCAGGGGGGGCATAAGATGGACAGACCACCCTTGGAAGCATCATGGGCCTGCCTACCACGCCAGCACTGACTTGTACTCAGGGCACAAGCCTGAGAGGCCATGTGGGTGCCAGAAGTGCATTAGGGGCTGCCCCTCATATCCCAGGCTGCTCCTGGAGCCCCAGAAGGAGGGTCCCTCTCCTTTCCACACCCTGCCACACAGGCCTGCAGTCAGCTTGGAACCTCTGATGTTTACTTTGTTCTTTCCCAAGTTCAAAAGGAGCTCACGGCCCTGCACACCAAGCCAGCCTTAATCTCCTGCTTCGCTCCCAGCTGGCCAGTTAAGGCGGCTAAGACTCAGGATTAGGGGCAGCTTTACAGAACAACCCAGGAGCCAAAGCCCTCCTCTCCGGGGATGGCCAGAGACTCCTTTTCATCTTCACGCCTCACATGGCCCTTTTTCTCCCTTAAACAGCTCTCTAGCAGCCAAGAGGCAATGAGCTTGGCCAACAGAAAAACAAAGACGACATTTAGGAACCAGTTTTCTCCCCTAGTCAGGAGCATAGAGGGATACCACGACCCCAGATCCAGCAGGTGTATGGCTGTGTGGCCAGGGCTCAGGGGCCTCTGTCCTTGACAGTGTGCCATGCACAGCCACATGTGGGCAATGGGTCCAGGATTCTTCCAAGGGTCTTAAAAAACAGATAGGGACCTTGCTCTCCTGGGTTGCTCAACACTGGCCAAGTGCTCTTCCCATAAAGAGTAACAGGCAAAGGGAAGCCTTCTCTGCTTTTGCCTGCCACAGTCATGGGAAGTCAGCTGAGCCACGTGGGCAACAGGCATTAGCTCTCACTCTTACAGATAGGGACACAGGCATTGCAAAAAAAAAAAAACCCAGCAGGCTAGAGGCTGGGTCCATGCCACTGTCACTAGCTCAACAGCATGACACTTCTACTGGAGGAAGGAGGGGTCTTGCATAAGGGACCAGAGGAGAGAGGCAAGAGGCCAGAGGCAGGCTGGGTATGATTATGCTAGGGCACCACAAAGATGGACTTGGGAAAAAGCTGTCATGTGCAGAATCCAGATGGACACTCACTCATTATCACTGACACCACCATAGGCGGGTAAGCCTGCGATGGCTTGCCAGAAGCCCGGCAGCTCCTGAGCACAGGGGATGGGTATACCCTGGGTACTAGGAAGGGTTTCACATTGTCTGCCTACCCTTTCTGGGTTATGTGGGCCTTTCCCCCACCCTAGTACCACAGACAGAGCTACTAAGATCCACATACCTTCTAGCTGGAAGTCGTCCTCGTCCTCCTCACCAAGCGCCTCTCTGGAAGTGTCACCCACGAGCTCCTGGGGAAGGCAGAGCAACGGGTTACAAGACAGTGGGGCCCAGCAGGAACCCACCTGGCTAGACTGGACAGGTAAAACCGAGCACAAAGTACCAACCTGACTGGATAGACCCAGTCATGTGATAGCACAAGTGGCTTCTCAGTGTACAGCACCCTGGGAAAAACTGCCCAGGACCCATAGGACCCACCTCTCCTAGAGACCAAGCCCACTCTCCCACTGGAATGTCAGGTAAGATCAGTGTCCCTTGCGTGGCCCCCTCCCCGTCTAGCCAACTTCACAGCCACAGACTCAGAAAGCACTCAGTCTAGATTCTTCCTCCAGACAACATGGGGCCCTCTCTGCTCTCTTCTCTGATAAATTCCTATTGCCCTCAAGGCCAAACGTAGTGCCAACACATTGGCTAATGTTCTGGGCTTATATGCCATGACTCCAGCAATCCTCCCTGGGGCTTCCACGTCTTGCCCATAGTCCCATTTTCCCACTAGCCTGGCCTTGGAGCATGCCTGATCTGTCCCCTCCATAAGCTGATGATATTTGGAACCAATGTGGCAGGGGTCCTTCCTAGCAGCCTTTTCAAGCTGCCGCTTGCATACTGTCATATTGGCAAAGGGAATTTTGCTGTCCTACAGGCTAGGAAAAGTCTGAGATGTCGAGAGACTAAAGCCCCAGCTGTCTGACTCACCCCAGCAGACGAGAGATACAGAAAGATTAGACTGTATCTTGCAAAAAGGCTTCTCTATTTATTGGTACTCAGCCAGGAATTTTGAAACCTAAGATTATTTAGATAAAGTTAAACAAGACCTTTTAATGTGAGACTTCTCAGGGCCTTCACCACAGTTATCAACATAGGAATCTCTGCTGCTATATATTGCAGTGCGGGGCACACATCCCAAGGGCCCAGTTTGGAAAACACTCCTCTTGAAGAAAGAGGAGGTCAGGGAGGGGTATGCCATATTCACTCTCCTAATGTCACAATGGTTGGTCTGATGATGCCTCTAAAGCCCAGCAAATGACAAACACTGAAAAAGCCCAAACACACCAGCTGCTACCGATGCCTCACTGTGACCACAAAAACCTTTGCCTTGGCAACATTAGCAGAGAATACCAACCACCCAAACTCTGCACTTCAGATGCTTAAAGAAGATCCAGGCCCGCCTTGACATGGCATAGCAAAGGATGCACAGAGTGGGTGGATGCATATAATTAGAAGGGCGGCTTCTAATCTCAACTTTTACTTTAGAGACAAACAGCTCTCCATGTGCATGCAGCCTAGACCTTTCTAGGCTCTCCTTCAAGGTGGCTGAAATGTGACTGTTCCTGCTCTCGTGTCCCGTTTACTTCAAACTCCGGTGGCTTCCTTCACTCCCCTTGTTGCCAATTATCGTAATCACTGAACATTTCCCAGGCTTGTAACCTGGCTGTTTGTGTTAACAGAGCCAGAGTTGACAGGGAGTCTGGAGACAGTGACAGGCAAGGTACACACACAGGTGGCATCATCAGATGGTGGGGACACCCCAGCAGCCAATTAAAGTCCTGCTTTCATGCAACAAAGAATGCTGCCATCTCTTTAGCCCTGAAAGGCTAGCAGGCAGTGCTTGTGACAGGAGCAGCAGCAGGCTTGAAGGGGACAAAGGCCTTCACGCTGGGTCCTCTAGGAGAGAGTGGGCTCAGCACTGACCCCAGTAGCCCTGACAGCACCACAGCAAGAATGCTGGCAAAGACAAGTCTTTGAGGTCCTGTGACTTTCTACTGGTGTTACTGCCAGATCACCCCAACAGCGCAGCCACGGAAGCTATCTGCTGATACTGCATACCCACCATCAGCACTGCGAGTGACGGGTCCTGCACACCCACAGAGGGTGAGCTCACACACAGTCTATGCTCTGCCACACACTGCAGTGCTCCCTGGGCCACTCCAGGGTCTTGGCATAAACTGTTCATGGTATCTAGACCCAGGAAATGCAACATGGGGAGCCAACCCTGGGTCATGCCCTGGCTTCTGGTCTCTCCTAGCATTTGGACTCTGGTGAACTTACACTATGGAGAGACAGATAACACTCACTGGACACTTCCTTCATGGCAGGCAGTGCTGCCATGTGGTAAATAGCCTCCTCTGGCCATCACGACAGTCCTGCTCTGCCCATCTCACAAGCAATGAGAATACTCGGAGTGCGTGTCCGGCATGTCCAGCCTGTGTAAGCACCAAAAAAGGGGGGGGGTTGGAAGGGAAGGAGAAAGGAAGGGAGTGGAACCCTTTCTACTGTAAGTTTGAGGCCAGCCTGGGCTACACCTTATCTCAAACAAACAATGTATAAACCAGGGCCTGGCCATCAGCTCTGGTGGCTCAGAGACTAAGGGTTCCAATCTACTCCTTGGGACTCAGAGGAACACAGCTAGCTCCTTCTCTTTGGTTTGGGCTTGGTCCTGGCTCCAGCCTGGCCATAAGTTCATTCCACACAGCCATGGGCCTGTAGCCTCCTCCTGCAGGAAGGCAGATAGGTGTTGTGGAAACTGCGTACTCAGACCTCATAGCTGTAGTGAGCCTCATGGGGCCTACAGCACAGAACTGGGCTCAGGAAGTCATGGGTGGTGCGGACACAGCTCACTGCACAAGCTAAGTCTAAAAGGTGCAGCTCAGCCTCCCATGTGCCTTGGCTCCCCCCCACACACACACAGATACGGCCCACAGGGCAGTTTCAGACCAGCAGTGACCGTTCATTGCTTCCTCTGTGTTCACCAACAAAAACTACCAGTACATGCTGGAAAGGCTGGAACTGACCAGCCTCAGCTGCCTTCCATGGCAACCACTGTGGGGTATGCTGTTATTATACCCACTCTATAGATGAGAAAAACAAGGCAGAGCAGTCTCGTGACTTGCCCAGGCCAGAGAGAGGCTGGCCCTTACCACTGTACCTCCTTGTAAGAGGCCTGAACCTGGGGCTTAGACAAAGGACTATCTAATTCCTAGAACCCAGGGCCTAGGCCCCATCTCCTCTGGCTTCCAGGACGGTGGGCCTCAGACTTACTCCAAGTTCTGACTAAGACTAGAGGCCTGGCTTGGTATTCTGTCAGGATGCGTGGCCTACATGAGCCTTTAAAGTCCCAGTGCTGTTCCTCTGTTGCCCCTGGGAGCCCAGCCTCTACCCCTCCCTGGGCCCCAGGAAGAGCAACTTCTCCGGTCACTGGTGTGCAGCCCGCCCCGTCCCGAGCTAAGCACAGGCACACTGCCTTATAAGGCCTCCGGGACGGAAAACCACATCAAAGTGGGGCCTTGGGGAGTGTTGGCGCAGGCTAGGGATTTTCCTCTTTGTCGTTGGGGCTTCATACTCCTGAACTCAGTCTCCCCCATGCAAGGCCCCAGCAGGTCTCTGTCAATCTTTCTGTTCTCTAAGAGGTAACAGATGTGGGTGCCACACATTTTTTAAGCAAACTCTTGGTGCCCACAGAACTCGGTACCATGTAGACTCAGGAATGCACAGGACTGAGACATTCCAGGAAGAGGGGCACAGCCCAGGCCACCCCAGAACCCTCAGACCCAAGCAGCCTGTCCTATTAGCCCCTGAAGGAAAGCATAGCAAACTCTTTCTTCATGAACTCTGCAGACACAGCCCAGCCTCACTAATAGCACGCTCCACCTTCTGCTGTCAGAGGCGGGGCAGGGCTAGTCCATGCTCCAGCGCCCAGGTGGGCCCAGCTCAGGCTCAGCCCCTCCCCACAGCTGAGTGACAATAAAAGTGTCACTAAACTTGACCACCCCATTTTCCTACTTTGTAAAATGAAGGGTTTTTTTTGTTTTTTGTTTTTTTTAATATGTCAAAGAGGAGGCAAGGAAAAGGGGTCAAAATGTCCAGGTGGCATCTGATACAAAGTTAAGAACCTCGAGCTCAGTCTCTCCAGTTTTTCTGCTATAGCCTCCTCTCATGTGTGCTCTCAAATGTCCTCATGGTCCCTCCTGATAATCAGTCACCTAGTTCCCAGCAGCTCTACCCTCTCTGAGAGCCCGTTTAAGTTCACTGACATGTAGGAACAAGAGATTCCCTAATGCCACCAAAATATATAGTGTGGGTCTTCACTGTGGGGTGGTGGACTCCTCTGCTTGCCACACAGAGCATAGCCCATTGAGAAGCGAGGGAACCCATGCAGGGGATACGATGCCACTAGTGTGCACCTAGGAAACAGTGACAGTATAAGGGACTGTTTGGCACACAAGAGCCCAGAGAGTGTATGGAATGGATGCCCTCGCCACTCACTAGGAGGGGAAGGAGACACAGAACCTCAGTCAAACACCTGGCCTTGAGAGAATCCTTCGAGTGCTCAGAGATGAGGACAGTGGTCCCTTGGGCTCCATCAGGGCTGATTCCAAAGACATCCACATCCTAGGGCTCTGAGGGCTTAGATAAAGCAGCACGGTATCTGCAGAGTCCCTGATACCTCCCTCGAAGCCTCTAAGCCATCTCTGGATGGCTTTCAGTTCCAACAAGTGCAGCTGTGTAAGCAGCTGTCACACTGCTCTGTTTAGAGAATGACAGCCAAGAAAAGAGTCTGTACTCGTTCAATACAAAGGTTGTTTTTCCCATGTGTATCTTCTACGGGATGAATGGGTGGGCGTAGAACCCACAGCCACAGAGGGCCAGCTGCACATCCACGTGTCGCCCGGGTAATGAAATCCTGACTTCACAAGACCGCAGATGATGGCCCACTTCACAGAAGATGGAGAGAAGGGTCTAAAAGATCACAGAGAAGAAACGGCAGAGAAGGCTGGGGTCATCCAGGCCCAGAAGGCTATGACCTCCTGGTTACAGGACTCCTGGAGCATCTAGCCACCAACACCATCGGCAGCTGATTGCTTTTCTGTGGGATATGTCCAGGGAACAAGAGATGGGGAACCAAGGCTGCTCACCACCCGAGCCTCTCTTTGTGTCTAGCACACACCACGAATCTGGGCCTCTGCCTTCTCAGCTCCCCAGACTTCTCTAGCCTCAACCCATCCTACTCACAAGCACCACAGGCCATAGGTGCTGGGAACTGCCAACCCAGGTCAACAATGAGCAACACACAGGATACAAGGCCAGGGTACAACAGGGTACAACAGGGGCCAGGATACAAGTCAGTCTCCATCCAAGGACTGAGGGAATAGACACGGCTCCCAGAAGCACTGGCTCCCAGGACAGGAAGTTGGAGCACTCTCTCCCCAAGGGAAAGAGGAACACAAGCTCATTGGGCCCCAGTATCAGAACCAAGATCTCAGCAGGCTGCTCCCAAAGCCTGGCAGCTTCTCTCCTCAAGCAGACAAGAAGGTAAGGCAGACAGTCCTCAGCTCCTCTATCAGTCTGCCAGACTCAGGCCACCAGCACTGCCTGGGTCTCCCGGGAGCTGGGAAAGACACCTGCCTTTCTGGCTGTGTCTTGCCTCAGCTCCAGCTCTCAAAGTCTGCTTTAGCCCAAATGGAGGTCACAGAGAGAGGCCAATGAACAAAAGGCTGTGAACCACCATCTCTGAAAGCAAACTCCACATGATGGGACCTGGCTGAGCTGGTCTTGGAATAGTACATGACACATTCATTATGCTTGTGTCCAACCTTTGAACATCCCGACACAAAATTAACAAAAACCCTACAAAAAACTAGGCGTCCTAGGTAAGTTTACCATTTTGCGTTAAGTTGCATTCATAGCTTCCTGGGGTGCCTACAACTTGTAGGCCATGAACTGGACACATCCGTCAGGTGCTGGACAAATGTGATAAATGTCTTCTGGATAGACTTTAGCACCAAGAACACTGCCCCTACCTCTCTTCCAGGCATCGCAACCTGGGAGGGTGACCACTGCCATCACATTAATCTTTTCTCTTGCAACGGCAACTCAGGCTAAACTTGTCCCTTGCTATAACATCCTGACTCTTTTAGACCCAGGACCAAGCCACAGCCTACTACAACTAGAATCCAAGATTCTGGCCAAGCTCAGGAGCTGTGGGAGGTTTGCTTGTGCCACTCTTGCCCGTGGCCCCTCCAGTCTCCCCAGCTGGCCCAACTGTGCTACTCAGAGGAGGGAGGTAGCTCTGAGGCACTGGCAGGTCTGGCCTTTTGCCTAGGCTCACAAGGAACAGCCTCCGTGGCTCCAAAGACACGGAGCAGTGATTAAAATTCCTTGCATTGCTCCTATTTTTATCTGCCTAGGATGTAATCAGAGTGCTCCTTGCGGCGCCCCCAGCTGGCCCCCACAGCTAAGCATGCAGCCTAGTCTGCTGCTAGGGAGATGGACATCGGACATCTGGGAGGACCCCACAGGACACAAACAATCCCCAGAGATGGCTCTGCACACTTCTGGCATCAGCTCAGCTCAACAAAGTCTCCTGCCAGGCTGTCACTCTGCAAGCTGTGGAATCTTTGTGCCATGGAATGCATATGCCACTCTCAGCACAACTTCTTTCAAGACAGTTCCTACCTAAGTCTCTTCATAGTCTTCTCCTACCCAATGGAGCACCAGGGTGCTGAAGATAGAAGCTAGGGCTTCTACATGCTAGGCAAGCGCTCTGCCACTGAGCTCCCCAGTCTTCTTTTTATATTTACACTTTTTATTTTGAGACAGAATCTCAATTGCCAGGCTAGCCTTAAACTTGTGATCCCCCTGCCTTGGCTATTGAATAGCTGGAGTTACAGGTGTGCAGCTGGCTAATATTCAAATGTCTCAAAGTATGTTAAATATCCTCATTCTCTCCCCCTCCTCCTCTCCTCGGCCTTGCAATGAGATCAGTGAAAACATGGATGTGAGTCCTCGTTATATTCGAGGCTTTTGAGGGGTATTTCACATTGAACAGACACAGTCATTAAAATGCCAGATGTCCACTACTTTCCCGTCTCCAGTCCCACTCCACAGAAGAATAATAGGCAGGCTTTGAGAAAGGTAGTATGTGAAGAGCACACGACGCAGTCCCACCCCTATGGCAAGGGGAGGGAGAGAAGGGACACGGAGCAAGGCAAACACCAGGGACTCCCAGGCTCTTCCCACAGAACAGCAGCTACACTTAGAATATGATTTCTATGGATGGGGAAAAGAAGGCTAAGGGGAAAATAAGCCCAAACCAACAGGACTGGTAAAGTGTGTATGCTTTCTTGTGTTGAATCCCAGGGTTTGAAGCAGGAGTCCTGGGGCAGGAGAGGCTGTCCAGAACAGCGAGGGCATGGGCTTAGCCAAAGTTCAGAGATAGTTCTACAGTAGAGCCCTGGAGCTCACTGGGGCATGGGGGTACGAGCACCATAAGACCAAGGCCACAGTGATGATAGGAACTAACATAAGCCGAGTGCTGTGCAGAGACTGGTACCTCTCTAGCTAAACCCTCCACAGTACCAGCTCTGAGGCCTGATGCTGTCCCAACATGAGCCCTGTGGATACTGAGGTTCTGTCTGCTCATCGGTGTCTCCAACTGCTGGAACAGGCAAATAAGTTGTACATAAAGCAGTGAGCTCACATCTGGAGCAAGGACTGTCACCCTCCAACCCCCAGCTGGGGCCTTCATGTCGCTCCACTGTCCTCTCCTCTTTGAGGTCTTTAGGGATCAGACATCCGTGCTGTCCCAAAAGGCACATGGTCAGGCTGTTGCCTTCCTACCTCCTAAGTTCCACTGACACTGCCAGGCCACTGCCTGTCACACTGCTCACCTGCCCAGTCATTGGCCTGTTGCTGCATGGCTGAGACCTGATGACAGGAGTGGCCAAGAGCTCTTGAGCACTTCTGATTACCCTACAGCTGGAGCAAGTGCAGGCAGATCTCTATGGGTTTGATGCCAGCCTGGTCAGCATAGTGAGTTTCAGGACGGACAGGGCTATGTATCTCACGCAAAAACGGGGGGGGGGGGGGGGGAGTGAGAGAGAGAATGAGATTTTTTGTTTCTCCACAAGCCAATGAGCCCAACCCATCTGTGCTGGGCTACCCAGAGCTCTCTGCCCTTCATAAGGGTCGTCTCACACCTCCTTCCACTAGTGGGGGCATATACCTCAGTTTCCCACCCACTCCATTTGGGCAGGATCAAGAGGTTCAGCCTGAGGACTGATCTGAATCCCAGTGCCTATGCAACTTGACACATAGGTGCACGAGGATCACACAGAGGCAAACATGAGAGACCGGCTGCCAGGGAGCCCACATGAGACCCAGTCTGGAGCCCTTCCTGCTATGGGATGAGTGGGCAGTGCAGCAATTGCCCATGTGACCCAGCAGACAGGAGCACCTGGTGCCTCTGTCTCCATGTTCTGTACTGTGAGAACTGTTACTATCCTCACCCCACTCTCTGATCATGCACTGCCTTTACACTAAAATGTTAATTTTTTTAGTTTCATTATTATTATTATTAACAAAGATGTGGCTTCTGTCAGACGCACCATAAGCCTATGCATTCCACACCAACCCACAGCTTCTCCAAGCCCATCTTCCCCAGGTCTTCCCTTTGTTCAAATACAGCAGTTCCACTGCTGCCCAGGTCACACCAGGAAGTGAGCTGAGGCTTCTCCTACAGTTTTCCTTCCTTCCATCCATCAGCACAGACTGTAGGCTCCACCCTCCAGCCACAGGCTGGCACTACACACTCTCACCTCGGTCACATCCCCAGTGTGTCCCAACATTGACACCAGGACAACAGAGATGGTTCTCTGCACTTTGCTCCCCACCACTACTTTATCCAGGCACCACCCACAGTGCATCATCCACTGCTCCCCATTCGCTGTCTGCTGCAGTCATGGTAGACATCCCTTCTTGCTATTCTGGTGTTCAGCACATCACCTACTTGGGCCTCTCTGCACCTACAGCATCCTCTTTCTGGCTTGCTCTTTCTCTAGAAAGCCCTTCCCTCCTTCAGCGTTTTACTATTAACTTACTATTAAATTTATTTTAAAATGCAGCCCCTCCCAAGGCATGTACCCACTCCCTTCCTTAGTCTTCTCTGGGACTCACCACCATCTGTAATACTATACCAGGCCTGACAGGAGGCATGCACCAGGCACGTGCTGAGCAACCCACGCAGCTCTCTGTTTACAGACTGAGAAAACATTCTCTACATTTTCTCCAAGAAAAAAAGCCATGGCCCAAGAGCCCAGAGAATATGAATGCCTCTGCTAAAATTATCCACATGTTCCCATACATCAAGTTACAGACATGGCACCAAAAATGCTCTCTGAGGCTGTGCCAGTTGGCACGCAGGTCACCTGATGTACATCACCAGTGGCAGAGAAAAGGCAAGGCGCTGTGCCAGAAACCTGTATGACTAGTACCTGTGTGGCTAGTGGGGTTTACAGGAGACAACTGGAAGAGTGGATGAGCTCAAGGTGACAGGGTCTCCAGCTACCACACAGTGCAGAATGCTCCTATGCACTAAGCCACCTGGAGGTCCTGAAGACCCCGCCTGCTTAGCAATCTAGGGACTGACTGCTGATCTATTATATATAGTAGGACCTGGATTCCAGAGGCGGCAGGAGACCAACGGAGCATGTCAACTGAGCTATCACTGGGAGCACGTGAAGAAAGAGGAGGGCGTAGTCATCACCACATACCAGATTTCATTGTCACATTCTAGGCAACCCAAACACAGAAGAACACCCTAGGTTACAAGAGGTCACCGGTTGCCCTTATATGAATGTCAGGGTCCCATGCCATTGGTGGCCTGGGTCTGGCAAAGGCATGTGGCCAGCAGAGAAGGAAGAAGGCTGCTTAGGTTCAGGGACAGAAGAGATCCATAACTGTAGCTTCATCCATCACCTCTTAACTCTAGTAATCTAGAGAGACCAATAAGCAAGTATGACCCTTTACAGGTGAGGGGCTGAGTGAGGATCTGCAAGAGGAAGCAAGAAAGAGGTGCACCTGGGAAGGACTACATCCTTCTGTGTAGGCCAGGCCCCTGAGGACCAGAGTGACCTAGGGGAGACTGCAACACAGGTCCACACGGCATCTTGTCACAGGCTGGCATCAGACCAGGCAGAATGGGAGACCCATCAGGGATGCCCCCAGACAATGGTGCACTGCGTACATGGGTTTCGTGACCTTCCCACTACCAGTCTATTTGTGGACTTGGATGAGAACCTGAGTACAGATGGGAAAATAGGCCTCAAAGAGACAACTTTCCAGCAGCAAAGCCACTATCAGAGCCCCAAAGACCCAAAGTAGGGGCAAGACTTCCCCAACTTATCCACAGGCAGGAGCAGGTTCTGCGTGCAGCCAGTTCAGCCCCAGCCAACAGAAAGATCACATAAATTATCCAGGGGTCCCCTGCGTGGAGCTTCTCACAGCTCTGCTGACATCTGCAGCAGGGCCTGGAGGGAGCCTCTGGTAGGATGACTAGCCCACCACCCTGGAGGGCTTGGTACATGGGACTCTTGGAGGCCTCCCAGCATCCATCCCTGTGAGATTTCCTTAGGAGCCACCCCTGGTACTTGGTCTGAAGGTTTGGAACTGGATGGCCCGAGAAAGGTGCAGGAGGCTGCTGCCCACGGTGAGTCTAGAGAGATGTCACAGTCTAGAGGTCCTTACAGGGCCAAGCCAGAGCCCAGAGCCCACCCAGAAATGGCACCTTTGCCTCTTCCTTCGTGTGACTGTCTCGGGACAACCTTAAGAAACCAGAGACACAATTCTCAACTCAGGTTCTGCTTCTGGAATGCCTGACCTAAGAGGGGCTCCCACTGAATTATCATGGAGCTCTGACCCCATGTGGTGACTTCCCAGGCCATGGACAGGCCACTAGAAGGCCAGCTGCTTGGGCTTATACAAACCAGACAGAATGGGTCCCGGCCCAGAAGTCATAGTAAGGCCAGTCTACACAGGGAAGCCCAGAGTCTTAAACCAGGCCTCGGTCTCTGTGGGCAGATGGGAAGGAACACTTCCTCCCTTCATCTTTAGGGACCTCAGTTAGACATGGCCAGCCCTTCCGGAGTACATCATTCCCAGGGCTCCTCTCTCAGATCATCCATCTGCAAGTCCAGGGTGGACTTCAGGCCATTCTTTGGTGGATTCCAGACTGAAGGATAGCTTTGTCTCTCTTTTTAACTGTACGTATTATAGCATCTGTGAGTTGGGAGCTCCTGTCCAGCCTCTCCCAGTGTCTGCGCCCTGTCCCCAGAGTTACTGATGGCCTTTGGATGGCTATCCTGGGCTGTCCAGATTCCATCCAGTATGCTGGGCATCTCAGACACAACACATAACTGCTTAGTGTGAGGCTTTCCCGTGCAAGATTTGGAACAGATTTGAAACAAGAGTTCTGTGTCTCTATCTGGACACAAGTTTAACAGGAAAATCCTAATCCCCCACCCCCACCCTGTCCACCTGGTGGTCAGGGCTGACTTCTTCCCCTAACCATGATGCAGCCTAACCAATGAGAACTGTGCAGTATCCCAAGCCAGACCAAGGAGACCTAGTGCATTCTCAGGACATCTGCAATAATGAGCTTGGAATTTTCAACTCCTTACAGGAAGATCCTAACTGAGTAAAAAACGAACACAGGAAATCAGGGTTCAGTGAAGCAAGAAAAAACAGGTTCCAACACCATCTGAGCCCCTAGATCAAACCATGCCTGAAGCTAGGTCCCCTCAGACATCTCAATAATGTGAACCGCTAATCTCCCTCTTCCTTCTTAAACCAATTTGAGCTTGTTTTCCATCCTGGTGGCTGAGTTCTGTTTTCCTGTACCCTCCTTTCGACACCAGTACATTGCCAGGCCCACGATGTATTGCTCCAGAACTCCCAAGTTTTCCCTTCACCGTGGGTGGCAAGAAAGCCTCAGCTTTCCAGGCAGAAGGGCTCAGCTCCCATCCAGCCCTGGTCATCCTCACTTCAGGGCCTGAAGCCTCCACTGCTGTAAACACACACATAACCATCACCTCCCATCACTGTCACAAATGCCCAATATAACCCAGCACAAAGGCAAGACGCTTATTAGGGTTCACGGCTTGTAGGTCCATCCAGCTCACTGCCGTGGATGACATTTAGTCAAGGGTAGCCACAAATGGACCTAGCACAAAGTCTTAATCTTTCTTAAAACATTATCAATCTTTTTATAATTTTTCGGGGGGTGGCATACTTGATTGAACAGTTCTTGAGCATGAACTCTGTGAATGACATCATGTAGGTAGGACATGTCTGGTAGAGAGCCCAGGCTGTGGTGAGGGGGCCACATCATTCCGAAGCTACTGGGAAGTATGGATGGCAACAGTGGGGAACAATACATTGGCCTCATGAGTTGGGGTGGGGGCTAAGGTCCTGAGGTTCCCTCCTAGAGCATAGCTACCAATGACCTTCAGGTTCTCACACTCCTGCTAGTGAACCCCTGCCAGGCTGCCCTGGGGATCCAGCCTCCAGCACATGGGTCTTCTTTACTTTACTTGGCCCAGCCACAGCAGGAGACCTATGATTATCCTGCCCTACACAGAGCACCTTCAACAGTGGAAGGTGTTATGAACAAGAACAGGAACACAAGAGCCACTGGCACTTAGGGTAACTGACCTAGGGATGTGCTGTCCGCCACTTTCTGCCCTTTCCTGGGCTGGCACCACCACCTCATTTGCTTGTCCTTCTCACTTCCGTCACCGCCCTCTGTGCAAAAGCTTCTTTTCTCCTCTTGCCACCTCCTGATTTATTCCTGCAGACTTCCGGAGAAGCCATCCTGGAGTCAGGGCATGGTCCCCCTGAAACCCTCTGTTCTGGAAAGCCCAGTCTCCTTATGTACTCCCTCCCTCCCCGTGCCTGAGGCCCTCAAGACTCACAAGCCTGTCACGTCATGCACATACACACACCTAGGCACGCATACACACAACAGGCAGTGGAGACAGCACCCTTTCTTCCTTCAGAAGACGGAATTTTCTCTATGTGTTCAGGAAACCATCCTCAATGACTCGCTAGACAGAGGCAAAAACTGGGGACTGGGCTTCATGAGTCAGGGTGGGTACAGTAGGGGAGGAAAGCAGAGATAAGACACTGGCCTTCCCACAGCTTTCACTAACCTGAAGCCAGGGACAGGCACCAGCTGGCCTCTGCCAGTATCTAGCCCTGACTCCTACTCTAAACACAGGCCAGCAATGCTGGCGATGCCACCAGCCTCCAGCAGCTCAGTCCCTTGCAGCAGCCAAGTCACTGCTCAGAATGCAAACAACACAGGTGCAGAGGCCACTGATGGAGACCAGCATCCCAAGCCTAGGTTCCACTCCCAAGTCCTTTGAGCTAGCCTCTAGCTGTTTCCTGGTTTGGCAGGGCTACAGCCTGAGACCAGCTCCTTGGTCCTACCCGAGTCAGGTGGATGCTCCCCTCCACACTAGCAGGACCCCTGCACTCTTCTGCAGAACAAAGAGGAGAGCAGACAAGGCTGAGAATCCTGCTTCTGAACTGCTTGAGGTCAGAGCTCCCCAGGCTAGCCCTGAACTCACAGTTCTTCTGTCTCGGCCTGAGTGGCTGGTTTTAGATTTCTTTTTGGCAGTGAGGTCACAGCACATGGGGACAGGCTCAAAGGTCGTAGGCATTAATAGCATCTGTCCTTAACTCTGTCATGGATACCAGAAGCAGGCACTACTGAGAAAGCCGAGATTAAGAGCAGCTAAGAAACTCAAGGGGCTCAGCAGCGGCAGTCGCACAGGGCCTTCCTGAGGCTGTGCTCTGGTGCCTTGAGAACTGAGTGCCGGTATAGCTAAAGCATCCCCCTGATCCCAGAAACAACTGGGAAGCTAGGCTCAGCACTGGGACAGGGCACCCAGTAGGTGGGACAACCCCTGATATTAGGGTGCCTTTCCCAGCCCATGCTGGAGTGCTCAGCCTGTACCCACTCACAGGAATTTCTCCCCTGCAGGGGTTTTCCTTCCCATCCCTGAGAAAGTGTACCTCCCTTCAGGACCCTTGGGACCCCATCTGCTCTGCTTTGTCACATGACTCATCCCAGGTCCTGCAGAAGGAAATAGCTCTAGTTTGATTCTGCCGCTGTGATAAAACACAATGGCCAAAAGCAAACTGGAAGGGAAAGGTTTATCTGGCTTACACTCCTGGGTCACAATCCTCCACGGAGGTAAGCCAGACAGACACCCGAGGAAGGAGCTGGAAGCAGAGACCATGGAGAAATGCTGCTTGCAGGCTTGCTCTCTGCCTTATGCTTAACTAGCGTTTGTTAAGCAGCCCAGGACCACTTGCCCCAGGAATGGTGCTAGTGACAGTGAGCTCCCCGCTCCAATTAATTAAAAATCAAGACAAGCTGATATAGGTGACTCCTCAGTTGATCCCCTCAGATAACTAGGCTCTATCAAGTGGCAATTAAGGCGATCCAGGGAAAGTGGTAAGATGTCTCTCCTTATAGAGACTCTCTTTCAGATCCATCAAGACATGCCTACTGTAGAACAGCTGTCTATAAATGACTGCTTCCAACTTGGAAAAGGGATAAAAATTACTTTAATATCAACAATTAGACCCCTAAGCAATATACTCTAAGCTGTATTAAAATAGGTATAGTGAGCTCTGGGTTCAGCAAGATCCTCTATAAATAAAAAGCAATTTGGGCAAACATCTGATGTCAACTTTGGGCCTCCATGTGCACATGCAAACATGTGTATGAACACCTGCACACACATCCACCCTCATGCATGTGACGCTGCACATATTTGCATGAGCGCACACACACAGAGATTATCACAGCACTAGCACAGGAGGTAATGATTCTCCTACCATGGGATTAGAGACATCACCCGGAAAGTAAAATCTCATACCAAAGAAAGGCACACTGTTCTTCTCTCAAAGTATGGGCTGAGGCCTAGCAGTCTCCAGTCAAGGAACCTGTCAGGCTCCACCTGACTTACCAAGTCTGGTCTAGGGAAGAGCTGAGATCCTTACACTTAGCATGTGTCAATCTTTTTTTTTTTTTTTCCCGAGACAGGGTTTCTCTATAGCTTTGGAGCCAGTCCTGGAACTAGCTCTTGTAGACCAGGCTGGTCTCGAACTCACAGAGATGCGCCTGCCTCTGCCTCCCAAGTGCTGGGATTAAAGGCATGCGCCACCACCGCCCAGCGCATGTGTCAATCTTAATTAAATGCATGAAAGCACTTTACATGTCTTAGCCTATTTGATGGTCACAGAAAGTGTGGGGTTGGAACTACAGCTACCGCCATTCATTCATTCATTGTTGTCTGAAACAGTTTCATGTAGACCAGGCTGCCTTAAACTAGCAGAGGCTGGCTTCAAACTCCTGATCCTCCTGCCTCTGCCTCTCCAGTGTTGAGGTTACAAGTATATGCCACCATGCCCAGCCGCCATCACTGTCTCACAGATGAAGAAGCAAAGACTCAGGGAGGCTAAGGAACTCCCTCCAGAGCACAGAACTGGCAGAAAGATGAAGATGGGACCCAAGGATCAGCTGCACAACCCACTGAACAGAGTGGAAACAGCCAGTAGTCTGCTTCTCCACAGGGCAGGATGACCCTCTAAAGAGGGAGAAGGTCAATTCAATGTCTCTTGAGGCAAAGCAAGATTAGTGGGAGGAGGGACCCAAATTCTCTATCCCTAGCTCTAGGAACCAGGAAATGGTCAAGTAGTAAGTTCTCTGCCACAGGAGGTAGTCAAGCCAAGGCTGGGAGGCCTTCTGTTTAGAATACATGGGAAGCAATTCCTAGCTCATCAAGGAGTAAGTCTTAATGGGTTAGGCTTTCCTCTCCAATCCAAAGGCAGGAAAACTCTCTGTATCATTGAGATGAGGCCAGAGGCAACACAAAGGTGATTCAAAGATGGCTTTAAACTGCGACAGCTCAAGAGCATCCATGGCCTTAGAAGTCTCAGCAGAGGGTGGGGTCTGTCTTTAACACTTCAGCCCAAACGCCATCCAGATCCCTGAGTTGGGGCCCAGCAGATCTACAGGCCCAGGTTCAGGTGCCTACTATCTTAAACTGAGCGGCCAAGGCTGAGCAGCCCCACTTGCTGGCATCTTCAGCATCTCACTGCATTCCGGTACTCCAACAGGAACCAGTCTTTGAAGAGGTCAGAAGCGGGGACATTCCACACAGCTGTGTGAGGTTTGCATGCAGGTAGCAAGGATGAGGCAGGGCCAGCCACAGGTGAGTCCAGCTCCACAGGGTAGCCTGTCAGCCTCAGCTTCTGTCCAGTCGAAGATGACCTGCATCACTGAAAGGATGTGGCTGGGGTGTGGCCAGTCTGTAGGAGTCTCACCTCTGCCAAGCTGGAAGGGACTAAAGGGTGGCTTCGAACAGGGGTCTGCTCCAATAAAGATGGGTTGTTAAGGTCCGCTGCATAAGCAAGTCCCCATTGATGGCAGCTGCTACCACTGCTGTTCCTCCTCCTGTGAGTACCAGTTCTAAATGAAGGGAAGCAATACTTCCAGCGTGAGAGCACATGCTAGACCCTCAGCATGTGGGGGTTACAGGCCAGCCAGGACATGGCAAACCCTGCCTCAAACACACACACACACACACACACACACACACACACAGAGAGAGAGAGAGAGAGAGAGAGAGAGAGAGAGAGAGAGAGAGAGAGAGAGAGAGAGAGAGCAAAAGAAAACTTCCAGAGTCCCAGACCCCAGCATCCTGGCCAGGCAGAGCTGCAGAGCCAAGCATCTCACATCAAGGCTGGGCTAAACCACAAAGCCCAGTGTCCCGGTCCAGCTGAGCACAGAGCCCAGGGTGTGCGCTTGAGGGCAAGGGGCAGGCCTGGCTGTGTAAACGTTTGGCTGCTGGATTCTGGAGGCAGGGAGGCCTCCAGAGAGCCGCTCCGCAGTCTCAGAAGTCAGGCCAGCTTTCCATTCCCAGCATTCCAGTCCCAAGTCCCCGGGCAGGACTGCTGGCCAGAGCTCTCAGCTCCTTCCAGGCCTGGATATACTTCCAAGGCAGCCTCTTCTCAGGCACAGGCCAGAATTCTTTGGCCAGTTATCCATGCTGACAGACCCCAGCTGCTGGGTACCACTCCTTTCTCCTCCCACCCTCCACACAGCTCCTAAAAAGACAACCTGAGAAGACAAGCCCAATCCAGCCCTACCCAATATTCAGTACAAGCACCCAGACTTCAGTGACTCTTATTGGTCCTTAGTGTCACTGGTGAAATCTGGCTGGTCTCATCATCTACCCACTGGGACTCTTTCCAAGGCCTGAAAAGGAATCCCATGAAGGGAGACAGCTGGACTCATCTACGTCCCGAGGCATTTGGGGCTCAGTACCAGCTAGCACACTAGCACTGAGCCCTCAGAAACTTGGCTGTGACAGGATGTGTTCGGAAGAGAAGATACTGATGGTCCTTGCTGTCCCGGAGGACTCAGCAGAGTCACCTAAAACAGTACAGACCTTTGCTTATCCATGAAGGAAAAAGATACCAAGCAGACCCAGTAGAGACCATGTATCCTGTGCCTGTGACCTACAATGGCTTCTCTGATGGCTGGTGTTTGAATAATTGCTCCCATCTGCACACGCTCATCTGGCCAGACACTGCTGCATGCCTTACCCCTGCCTTCTTAGGAAACCCTTGCAACATCCCGGATTCTATGATTACACCAGTGTGGGTTTTCTGTTTTGTTTTAAATTATATGTATAAATGTTTTACCTTGCATATATATCTGGCGTTCATGGAGACCAGAAGAGGGCACTGGATCCCCCGGAACTGGAGCTACAGATGTCTGTGGGCTGCCATATGAGTGCTGGGAATCGAACCCTGGTCCTTTGGGAGATTAACATGTGCTCTCAAATGCAGAGCCATCTCTCTACCTTGACTATACCAGTTTTAGAGAGAAGAAAATGGAGAACCAGATAAACTTTCCAAATTTTTCCAAATAAAACCAGACTCTGCCCAGTGCCAAGGCCTAGGGGGCAGGCAAAAGATCTCTCGCTCCAGTTGGGATGACTTCTATGTCAGTGGTCTCATTTGTTTACATTTTGACTCCACTTGCTTTGCAGAGTCCTCACATCTGGTCTTTGCTTAAACACATGACCTGCCATGGGGACAGGAATAAAAGTAATACAGACTTGATAAAGAACCTGGGACCTTACTTTGTGAGGCCCATACTGTGATGAGAAATGCCTGTGGAACTTGTCTAGGTCAGTTCTATTCTAGCCCAGCTAGCAGGCAGCCAACCTACCAACTGTCCTCAGAAGGCAAATAAAACCAACCCAGTTCAGCTCAGATCAGCCCAAGAATGATCATCAGCTCTGCTCAGATGGGTTCAACCCAGACCTAACCAACCCAGCTCAGTCCAAATCAGATCAACTAGTACAGCCCAGGCTAGATCAGACCAACCCTAATAAACCCAAATCAGTTTAGCCCAACCCAGATGAGCCCCGCTCAATTTAGACCAATCTACAATAGTTCTTCGTAGTTTAGAATCAGACCTGACCCGCCCAGACCAGCCCACATCAGCACAATCTGGATTAATGACACTGCCCCAGCCGGTCTGTACACGTGAGGGAAAACAAACGGTGGTAAAGCATAAAATGCCAAGATAATCTATTACATAACAATTAAGAGCTGCACCAGCTATAGTGGCCATTGTCTTTGACAGAGGAGAAAAGCTCTTTCAGTTGATCTCAGCCAAAAGGCCAAGAAACAACTTTCCTGAAAGCCATGGGGTAAACAGTCACCACAGAACATGTATTCCTTACTTGAAATGAGTGAAACCAGGATGTTGAAGAGCTTTTTATTCTTAAATATTTTTAACTTGTGTGTGTGTGTGTGTGTGTGTGTGTGTGTGTGTGTGTGTGTGCGCCCAAAGAGGACAGAGAGGATTCCCTGGAGCTGAAGTCACAAGTGGTTTTAAGCCGCTCAATGTGGGCAACAAGCATTCTTAACTGCTGGGCCATCTCTTCAGCTCAAAGAGACTTTTTAAAAAACAACAAAGATTTATTTATTTTGTATACAGAGTTCTGCATGTAAGCCTGCAGGCCAGAAGAGGGCACCAGATCTCACCACAGATGGTAGTGATGGTTGTGAGCACCATATGGTTGCTGGGAATTGAATCAGGATCTATTGAAGAACAGCCAGGACTCTTCATCGCTGAGCCATCTCTCCAGCCCAACTTATTTTTTTTATTCTTTTATTTCTTTATTTTGTAATATTTATGTCCATATAGGTAGATAGTGTGGGAAGGGGGCCCGCATCTAAACACCAAGCTCATTTGTCTCATACATGCTCTATACATAGTCTAAAGGGAAATATAATTCAATATTCTTAGGGTACCCATGTGTTAAGTATAACTTGCCCACATGGTGTAAAATTTTCCACTGTGGCATTATGTTGGTGCTCAAAAAGTTTCAGGGATAAGGAGAAAGCTTGGTTAATAAATTACTTGCCCCACAAATATGAAAACCAAGTTCAACCCCTAAAACCCACATTATAAAGAAAAGCCAGGAATGGTGGTCCACACCTGGAGTCCCAGTTTTGGGGAGCAGGAGACAGAGAGAGGCCCTGAAGCTTACTGCTGGCTTTCTTGGTCAGCTCCAGTGTAATTAAATAGCCTGTCATAAAAATAAATAAATGATAGGTAGATAGACAGACAGAAAATAAATAAACAAATGAACCTGGGCAGTACCCAAGGACTAGCACTTGAGGTTAACCTCTGGCCTATTCTCTCTCTTTCTCCACTACCCAATCCACAGAAACACACACACACACACACACACACACACACACACACACACACACACAGAGCTTTAGATTTTGAAGCATTTTTAATTTCAGATCTTCAGATTACAGATGTTACAGCATCTCCTACCTAAAAGATAAGCTCACTGAATCACAGGGACCGTTGCATCCTGGCTATATGTACACTACGAGAAAAGGTGACCTTTAACCCTGGCAAACATCTGTTTGCCTGTCACACATGTGCACAGCCCTGCAGTAGAAGCATGGATCACCCTTGCCCTCTTAGCTACTCATGAGGCAATGCTGTAGCACAGGACAGGTGACAGCACACACATCTTCTTCCATGCCCTGCTGACATGAAGCCACCCTCTCTTTGGATCTGCTGTACAATATCCACTTCAAACTTAGAGGTTTCCCCCGACCCTGCAGCCATCTCTGGATGTTTCAGGTTACTGGGCTCTGCTGAGGAATTCCGCAGGTTACAGCAGAGCCATTGGGAGCTCAGCTTGAGTGGCACCCCACAGTGGTCCACTTTGCTTCTGGCTCACTACAGGGATAGCTAAAAGGTTGAGATAATTGGGCTTTGAAGCTCTGCTGCATTCAGGCTTGGAGTCCCTCCACATGGCTCTTCTATCAAGATGGTTCAACTTCTCACATGGCCACACAACTTCTCATATGAACCTCAGGAGAATAAAAGAGAATGCTACCAAGTCTCCCCAGCCATCCCTTTTCCACTGCCTGCTATGGGTCTAAATAGTTCCAGGAGCCCCAGGTTCAAAGTAAGAGAGGACACTCTTCCATGGATAGCGAGATCAACCACAACCTCTGGCCTAGGCACGTAGCCTAGCCTCAGGTCATTGCAGCCTGGGTCCTGAGGCACAGTAGTGGGACATTCTGTCCCCCGATCCTCACAGGGCAGTAAGCTTGCATCAAGTCCATAGCATATTCAATTTAGAGAGTAACCGGTACATTTCCATCTGACCCAAGATGAAGGGAGTGTCCTCAGCCCCTCAGCATAGCTGCCAGAACCCTCCAGAATGAATGTGCACACAATGAATAACAGCCCCCCCATCCCAACCACACACAGGTATCTAAAGACAATGTGCCGCTGTGCTCTTTGCCAAGACCTCAATTTGGAAATGGGCACTTCAAGGTCTGGACTCCTTAAGAACCTAGGGTAAGGCTCTCTCTACCAGAACAAAAATGTCTTGCCTATTGGCTGGGCTCTGGACACAGCTGAGAATGGCCACACTGAGCAGCCTGGAAAAGCTCACCATCAGTTAACTATAATCACAATCAAGGCATAATTATCAGACGGCTCCAAGTGTGAGATCTGAGACCCATCGGCTCTAATGGGCTAATTAGCTGAGACGTCCTTGGGCAGGCAATGCACTCCGGCCTTCCAGAAACATATCAGGGAGCTATGCACAACAAGGCTAGGATTCAGCCAAATAGCCGGGCAGATATGTTGCATAATCGCCAGGCAATCCTGTTGCCACCGCTACCACCGCCACCCTGGACATTGGTTCTGCAGCATCTGAGTGCTGGGAAGTGAGAGGCATGCCTCCTACCTTCTGCTCTACCCAGTTCTCTCCAAATTAATGTGGATGGGATAAGGAGTTCACACCAATACATAACGAATCTGTCTTTCCAGGTCCCAATTTGTCCCTGTAGGCTTACAGTCACTAAGAGCCATCACATCATCATGAAGTGGAAAATGATTCATCCGACTGGAGAGATGGCTTAGTAGTTAAGAGCACTGGTTGCTCTTGAGAGGACCTGAGTTCAATTCCCAGCACCCACGTGGTAGTTCATAACTATTTGTCACTCCATTTCCAGGGGAGTTAACACCGTCTTCTGACTTCTATGGGCACATGGTACACATACACACAATCAAGCATTCAAACACGTAAAATTAAAAAAAAAAAACTTTTTAAAAATAGAAAAAGACTCAATAGCTCTGTGTAGCCCAATAGTACCCAGAGTCACAAACTCAGAGAGCAGGTACTTGCTGTTTGCCCAGCTCTCAACCCAATTGCTCTGAGTTGGTGACAGAGACCCCAAAAGACAAGCACTAGAAACCTCAGTTGCACGATGACAGAAGGCAAAGGGTCAGCAGAGCTGAACCTGGTGCAAAGCTCTCGGTGCATCTGGTACCACAGCAGGTGCACTCCGGAGTACACGGGAGTGCATGCTGAGTAATGCAGGGCCTAAGGGAGAGTACTCTGACCTACAGAACTACTTCAGGGGATCTCAGGCCAGATAAGCTTGGAAAATGAGTCGCTTAAATGGGAACAACACTGAGTTTGAACTAAAGCCCACATCTGAGATTCACAACACACATCGGCACAGTACAGGCCCTGAGAAGTCCTGCAGTAGAGACTTGAATTCATCATTGTATCTAATCTTTCCCAACTTATTTCCACACAGAATCTGCTTTTCCACAGAATCTAATGGGATCGTGTATTCGGGACAGAGTGTCTAGGGAACAGGGCAGATGAGATAGGTTCCCCTTGAATCCTACAGGAGCCAGGTTACACAAACACATGAAGTGGGAGTTTTTTGGATTTGCACAGGAAGCACATGAGAGCATTCTTCAGCTCCATGGAGAAAGACATTCTCATTTCTCTGAAAACAAATAACCAGTATGAATCATCATTATTCACACACCAAAAAAAGAAGGAAAATAAAGAAAGCAGAGAGAGAGAGAGAGAGAGAGAGAGAGAGAGAGGAATAGCGAAATAGCGCACTGCTGGGCACTATGGCCTCTGGGGACACAGGCCTGTCCGGAGGCATAGCTGCCCTCAGCTCCAGTTAAATCTAACCAGCTTAAGGGATTAGGGTATGTGGTGCAAACTCAGGAGGCTGAGGTAGAAGAGTCACTAATTCAAGGTCAACCTGGGCTACATAGTGAGACACCTAAGGCTGGGGATACAGCTCAGTGATCGAATACTTGGCTAGCACACACAAGCTCTGGCTTCCGATCAAGCATGGCGGCATGAAGGAGGGGGCAGAGAGACTGACACCAGCTTTCCCATTTTTGTACAGAAGTCCAAAATTCAGACTTCAAAGTGAAATGCCACACTTTAAAATGCGAGTCAAGGGACTAGAGAAATGACTCTGTGACTAAGAGCACTTGTCGCTCTTGCAGAGGACCAGGTTATGATTCCCAGCACCCACATGGTGACTTAAAACCATCCACAGCTCCAGCTCCAGGGGATTTGATACCCTCTTCTGACCTCTGTGGGTACCAGGCATGCACATGAAGCACAGACAGTCATGTAGGCAAAACACTCACACATAAAGCAAATGAATCTAAAATGTGGAGCAAGCAGAACCTTCACAGAGACAGTAAAACCCAGCAGGTTGCAAACTCTGCCAAACAGGACACAGTGATGGTCAGTAATGAGTGCTGTCATCAAGTCTGCTGGCCAGGGGACCCCCTGGGAAACAGTGCTGCTGAGTCAGGGCATGCCTGCCATGCCTGCCCTCGGCTGCTACAATGTGCCTATGCACAGCTATCCTCCTTCAATTCCGCATACACAAGTGCCTCCCACAGACACAAGTTCTGTCTCTAAGCATGTGACCCCAGTACCACACTCTCTCCTGGCACGCATGGGAAGGGGCAAGTCAGGTGAGTGGTGGCACACTGATGGCCAGTACATCACAGCAATGCATCACGGTGTCACTGTGACACCTTTCAGAAACAGGATTTGGTCCCAAACTCAACACACACAAAATTCGGAGAGTCCATTGCTGGCAGCCCCACCACACACATACTGCCCATAGTCAGGTGGCTGGAGAGCAGGGAAGACCTGGGAGGACTTCTCAGTGGCCAGTGTTCTGAATGGCCAGGGTTTAGAAGACTCTACTCCATCCCATCCCATTTGGAGACAGGGTCTCACCATGTTGCTCTGGTCAACCTGAGTCAAATTCTCCATCTTTCTGTCTCAGTCTTCCTACTGCTGGGAAGCACATGCTGTCGTGCACAGCTGTTTAATCTTAAATATGAGGCCATGGATATAAAGGAATTTCCTAGGGTATCTACATTTCCAGAGATCAACAGGGTTCCTAACAGAGTAATGGCTCAAACTAACAGCTCAAACTATGGCTAGGTATGTCGCAGGCTCTGACACACCGTGCTAATGGTGTGCCCAGTACGGGTGTCCAAAGTGTAAGTGTGAGTTCCACAGAAAAGCATCAGCAGGCTCAGCGGCAATGTCACCCCATGTGGTAACTAGCAGAATCTTCTACAACGTAGAGCTAGACAGGCACCTGAGGAAGCCACAAAGGAGGTTCAGACATCTTCAAAGGAGAAAGTACCAAGCTGGATCTTGAGAAGAAATAACTGCAGCCCCAAGACCACTGTTCCCTCACGTGAAGTGACAGCTCGGATGGGCCATCATCTCCCAGCAGTTCTTGGATCAAAGTGAGGCTGTGATTAATTCCTACAAAGGGAACCTGGGTAGAAGTGGGACCTGCACCTAGCAGCCAGAAATCCCAGCAGATGGGAGAACTTAGGCAGCTAAAAGCAGGCCGAACGAGCCACAAAATGGAAGTCACCTGGGCCAAATCACTTTGAGGCCAAAAGCTACCTTCCAATCCACACACTTGCTTAGGGCTGGTGCATGATAAAATCCTAATGTATTGAGCCAATATAGGGCCAAAGTTAATTTGTGCTAGTTGGTTCATCTAAAACAGGAGCAAAAGGAAAGAAAAATATCACGGGTGAAGAGACAAGTCCTCAGTAGGAGAGAAAAGTTCAAGGCAAAAAGCAGCAAAAGAAAAATCTGCTAGATAAAATTAGCTCCCACCTCCTCCATGCAGCCTTCCCAAACCCCAGGGCTCAGCTCTGCCTGCCCTGATCAAAAGTGACTTCCAGGAGGCGCGGAGACGGCTCAGCTGTAAAGCCTTTGCTGCATGAGCATAAGGACCAAAATTCAACCTCAAGCAGCCAAGTAAAAAGTTAGCACCGTGGCTCGGGCACGCAATTCTGGTTCTAGTGAAGCACAGACGGGTGGGTTCCTGGGGCTCACTGGCCAGTAGCCTCACCCTGGTTCCTGTTTTCTCCTCCACCTTGACCACCTCCTGCTGATGTCCCACAGCAGGTATGGGCCAGGGCCCCTCTGTAGAGCAACTGATTCTGGCCCATAAGCACACATAAATGTTTTGATGTGGACAGGTCTCCTTCAGGAAAACCCATCTCCTCATCTCTAAGCTGCAGAGCCTAAATCTGGGTTACTAGCAGGGAGGCAGTGAGAGTCTAATACATCTCAGAATACGTTTCTTGGCTAAGGAACACACACACACACACACACACACACAAACACACACACCACTTACTGAGTGGTGGAACAGCTTGACTAAGGAATACACACACATACACACACACACACACACACACACCACTTACTGAGTGGTGGAACAGCTTGACTAAGGAATACACACACACACACACACACACACCCCACTTACTGAGTGGTGGAACAGCTTGGCTAAGGAGTACGTGTACACACACACACACACACACACACACACACCACTTACTGAGTGATGGAGCAGCTTTGCAGGCCTCTGAATCACGGCCCTCAGAAGTCCTCACAGTACCCAGCTGCATTAAATCAAGCTGTGAGACACGCCGGGTTATGCTTTTCAAGTGCACCCTGAGCCGAACTGATGTTTAAAGGAAAAAGGGAAAAGTTTCCAAGGCCTCCATAAATCCAGAGGAGAGGAAGTTTCAAACCTGGGTGTTCGTAGTCCGTGGCTCCCACATGGAAACAGCTTGGTTTCATGTATTTGGTTTTTACAGTTCAAACTTTAGGTCTTTTAACTTTTTATTTTTACAGGGCTAAGAAGAAAAGGGAGATGGAGCCATTTGCTCACTAAGTGCCAAAGAAAACCCTAGCGCCTCCCTCCAAGGGCCTCTGCTGAGGAGCAAGGAGGCAGAGAAGTGGGGGGCTCCTGGCACACCTCTTCAAGCTCCTCCCATCCACGGAAGGCCAGGCCTGCGAGGTCAGCTCCTAATTAGTTCTGACAAGATCAACTAAGGCCAGTTCTGGAGAGCACAGACCAGGCTATCACTGAGCTCTGACCACCACCACCAGCAGCAACAGCAGGAACAAAATGGAACCTTTCTAAAAACAAGACAAGGTCTGCCAGGCCCCAAGGATTCCTAAATGTAGTCTCTGGGGAAAGATGGCTGTGTGTGTCCAGCTAGGGAGACCCAGTGCAGTCAACCAACCTAAACCAGGACACTTCCAGCCCAGCCGCGACTTGCAGGTGGCTCACACTGCTTTCCTATCCTCCAGCTTTATCTCCAGGTGCTGTCCACCCAGGCTGGGCAAGTCTACCCATTTGCCAGCTGAGGAAACGATGACCCCCAAGTAGCAGCAGTGAGACAGAATGGGCACACCTGACCAGGGGCTACCACTGACTCCCCACGTGACCAGGAAGGAGGCCATCTGCCATGGAGAGCAGAGTGGGAGTGAGAATGCCTACTTCAGAACAGCGTGAAAAAAAACCCACGTTTTTGTGTACATAAATGTGTACACAAAATAAAGGGTGTGTATACATAAATGCCTTTTGCTTCTCTGTTCATGTAGTATATGTATGCTTGTTGTGGGGATGGTACACATGTGTACACGTTTGTACACACGCATGTGCAGGCCTGAGTTCCAGTGTCTTCCTCTATTGCTCCCCATTTTATTTTTAGACACACTTCAGCAATGCAGCAAGATTCCTGGGGTCTCCATTCCCTGCCCCTCTCCAGAAGTAGTATTAGAGGTCTAGCCTTTTGTTGTTTTACATTGACACTAAGGATTCAAATGTGGGTCTTCATGCTGGCTTAGAAAGCACAGCACTGACCCAGACATCTCCCCAGCCATACACACACTTTGTACACGTGTCTGTGCACTGTGTGTCTCTATGTTTTAAGGCTGTCTCCCAGGACCTCTCCAGACATACAGCACATATAGCCATTGTTTGTGTCCACTCACCCTACCCTGCCTACCCCACCTGGTGGCTACAGTGCCCTGCTGCTCCTCTGGGTGGTCCCCCTTTCCTGCAAACCCCCAGAGAGCAGCAGAGGATGGGAAGGATCATCACCTCCACCTTCCTTGAGCCTCCAGGAGGGGTATCATAACTTGAGTCTGAAGTGTTCCCCTACAGCTTATGTTTTAAACACTTGTTCCTCAGCTGGGAGCACTTTTGAAGAGGCTGTGAAACCTTTAGGAGTGGAGCCTGGATGGAGAAAGTAGGTCACTGGGCCAGGCCTTCGCAGATTACACCATTCTGGTTCCTGACTAGTTCCTCCTCCTTGTCTATGCTGATGTGAATAGACTCCTCCACATCCTCCAGCTATCTGGAACTGAACTCCACCATGAATGTGCAGGACACTGCCCATCTGTAACGCCCTCATGATAGCACTTAATCCTGCTTGGGTCCATGTGGAGCTGTCAAGGAGGGCTTGGGGCAGAGACCAGCAGAGTTCTGGTGTGATCCTACAAAGTACAGAATAATGCCATGGATCGAAATCAACCTTTCTGTGCCAACAACGTGGTTTATAGGGTAAAGGCACATTACTGAGCACCTGGGGTTTACATGACCATTTGAGTACCTTTACATACCACTGTCCACAGATAAGAGGTCCACTGACAGCCCCATTTCACAAATGGGAAAACTGAGACCTCAAGACAGTAAAGCTGCCTAAGCTTGCACTATTAGCAGGCAGCAAGCTCTGGGTTTAAATATGCGCAAGTGTAGAGTCCTCTCTCTGCTTATTCCGTGTGCGCAGGTCAGCATCTTCCCCACTTCTTCCCCAGTATCAAAGCATGGGTCTAATTTATCTAAGCAGTGAAGAGCCATGGGCTTTTTTGAGGGTGGGCTCATTGGTGCCCTCCAAATGTCTCCATTCTCCTAGATCAACCAACTGATCCTTGACACCCATCTCCTACTCAGCTAGAACACAAAAGAAGGGGTGTGGGAAACAATTCCACATTCAACTGGCAGCCAGCCCCAGGAGCATTCCACAGAAATATCGAAATCTACTTCCACCATAGTTCACAGTCAGGAACACAGAGAGAGAATGGCACTTACCTAAAACAACAAAGCAAGTTCATTCCCTAAGTTCAAAGCCATGCCTGTTACACACCCAGCATTCTCCTGCCCCTTGTGGCAATAATCTGTCAGCACCATAGTGGACAGTCCTTCAGGTGAGCTGTAACTCAGCTGTCACATGGAGAAGCCACCCGTGGCCAGTGGTGACGATCACACAGAAGCAGAGAAACGGGTGTGATAAGGATCTAGCAAGGAGGAACTTCTCTTGGGCTTTGGGGGAATGCTGTTCTTGCTAAACCCCAGGATGATTAGGATAAGGCCAGGGCAAGTAAATCAGGAGGCATCTCAAGACAAGAGCATGTGCAAAGGCGCACAGGTGGATCCAGAATGGCTGGGGCAGAGCTGCGGGGAAGGGGCAGGACAGCAGCAGGCACTGTTGGATCTCTTCACTCAAAAGTCACAGAAGTCAATGGAGAGATTCAAGAGACAGGAGGACGTGATGCTTTTCTGTACTGTAAACGTGGCCTGGCTGGAACGCAGACAGGCAGAGAGGAGCCCTCCAGGGGCCATAGGCTGGTGGCTGGCACAGTGGTGAGCATTGCTTTTCCCTGCCCACCCTCCCCCACGCAAGGACCTTTCAGCTCCTCGCCCCCCACAAGACGTCAATGCCGCAGACAACAGTCTATCTGTCTACTGATGGCATGTAGAGCCGTGTCGTACAGTTTAAGAGAGTAAGATTTTTAAAGGCTAAAGAACCAACCTCCTCTGCCCCTTGGAGAGTCATTTACAGTAGAGAGCAGTCCTGCCCAACGGAACACAGGGGATGTAAGTTCAAATCCTTAGAAGCTACATTTTTTTAAAGTGAAATTAATCGTGATGTTATTAAAGCCAGTGTATCCAGATATTTACATTTGAAAACTGTCACTCTATAGAAAAAATGATTTTTAAAAAAATGTTACTGCAGGAGAGGGGCTAGAGAGAAGGCTCAATAGTTAAGGACACATAGCATACAACTCTTGCAGAGGACCTGAGTTCAGTTCCCAGCACCCTCTGAAGCCACTGGTCTCCAGGAACATCTGCCTTCACATGAATGCACACACAATTAAAAGGAGTAAAAGTCAATTGTTACTGGGAATTCTCATCTTTCCTTTCTCACACAAAAGCTTTGGGACACCCTGTGCCTCTGCACCCCATGCCAGCTGTATCTCCATGCTTGTCAGTCCCTAGGAGACAGAGGAGGCCTTCATGGTGGGCAGGGCCTCCAGGTTCCAGCCACTCTGCTGAAGCTAGGCTGTGTATCTACTCCAGAACTCTCCACAGACAAATTCTAAGGGACCTCTGCCACCCAAGAGCCCTGAACAGAGTCTCCATCAACCCCAAGTGGCACGTCCTACTCTAGTCTGTAGCTCCCTCCATGAGAGAGATGTGAGGAGCATCTTGGGGGATGCAGAGAATGCAGGGCATCTCTGCAATGCACAGCATCACTCTGAACTGCAATGCAGCCAGAGACCAACCCAGGAAGACGCTGGGGAAGCTGCTTCCCTGAGAGCCTGCACACAGTGCTTTTTATCATTATTCCCTAAACATAGTGCAACAACTGCTTCAGGCATTTCCTTTGTCTTGGGTATAACAAACCATCAGGGCTGGCTAAAGAATAGGAGGGTGTGCCTAAGTTATACATACATCTTGTCATTTTTGCATGAGGGACTTAAGGAGATGCCCAGGGATCAATGCCACAGGAAGGCTGTATTTACTAAAAGCTACTGATCCCAGGCCCTGAGGTTCCCCACTTCCCTTTTCTTTTTTATCCTCACTACTAAGAGATAAGTTCTGATGACTCTTCGTTTTCCTAATGGGGAAACTGAGGGCTGGGAGGGCATGTATCTCACACATATCCCTTTGACTTGGACAACCCAGGAACACATGAGCAGATCATTAAGAAAGCTCCCTGGAGCAAGGAAGGCAGCTGAGGGAATGTTTTCAGAAGGGGAAGGAACAAGGCATGCCAGTGGCTGGGAAGGAAGAAGGAAGCAGGTCCCAGGATAAGGCAGGGCACACATGCTCGGAAAACACGGATCAGGCGTGTCCTTATAGTACAGGGCTCTTGGGGCTAGGCAGAGGCAGGCATGGTGGAGCCGAGACAGATGCCTATGCACAGGCACTGTGTGAGAATGGCCCAAACTCAACCACCTCGTCCTGAACAGCACCCACTGCCCACTCTTTGGCTATGATGCCAGTTGAATCCAACTTCCCAAAATATTTACCAGAAGGCTCTGGGCACAGACTCCATTCTGTAAACTTGGATGGGATTCCAGAGCTGAAGACACAGATCACCCGGAAAAGCAGATAAACTCTCCCTCACATTCTAACTAACGAGGAGGATGTAGGGAGGAGAAGGAAAGAAATCAAGCCTCCCCACCGCCCAACTTGAAAGGCATTATGGTCCAGGGCAAGGAGGGAGCAAAGATGCCGTGTCCTTATCAGGCACAAGGCTGCTCCAGACACAAACAAAACTCTTGGCAGGCACCCTTCTTCCGCATCGGAAGGGAAGCAAGCAGTCTTCATGCATGGGCTCAAAGCCATCCTGAGTACATGGCAGGTTGATCTTCTCCCAAATTTCTGAAAGAGAAAGGCCCCTTCTGGGAACCAGGACACTAACTGTAGCTTGAGCAACAGAATGAGGACTGTGAGCCTCCACATCCGAAGGGTGGCTAGCCCAGAGTTCAAATCTCCCAGTGCTTGGGCCCTGGCAATGAAAAGAGGAGGGGTGAGCTGGCTCAGTAGTGTGTGTAGATGAAGTCAGCCCCTGCATCCCAACCACTGCCCTCAGCATCATGGGTAAAATAAAGGAGAAAGCAACCCAAAGGATGGCCACACTCAGCCCTGAAGACACACCACAAGGCAGGTCAGATGACAGATAAGTCAGAGTCCATGGCCAACAAAGGCAGCACCAGCTCTGACCAGGCCTCAAGATCTCAATCTGGGGCCTCCCTGCTGCTATACCCTCCCCCAGTTTCTGGTTCCATCTGCTAGCTCTGCCTATCTCCATCCCTGCCCAACACCCTTATGTTGCATAGCCCTAAATCCCCCAGAAGGGAGAAGAGAACATGGGTACCTGTTCACCCCCCCTCTCCCTCCACAACCCATGCCATCTCCTGGCACCCACTCCCACTCTAGAAATGCAGCCTTGCCCCCCCAGTGGCCCATCCAAGAAGCAAACCCTCCAACATAATATTTTCCTCCCACAGAACGTGAGAATAAAGGGCTCTTTGCTCGTCTCCTGAAATAACTGGCTCTCACCATAAAGCAATCCTCTGCCCAGTACAAATATTTCTGTAAAACTTGGTAACTCTATCTGCGGCTCCTTTTCTGAAAGTCAGAAACCTTGGAGAATGAAATACGGCCAAGGCAGACGTTATGACAAGCTCATGAAGTCATGTCTACCCCAGGCAGTCCTCCTGGGCATGGTGATTAATTTGCTGTTAACCACAGGGACTTTGTGTCTTAATACACCCAAAGCAAAACACCAGTTCACATTTCTGCTGGAACAATACCCACCACCCTAGTACAGAGGGTAGCCAAGTGGGCAGCAGAACCACGGCTGGGCTCAGGAGTCTGGAAGGATTCTGGAGAGCAGAGAACCCCTGAGGTAGCCATGATACACAGGCGAATTGCCCTCTGTGGCCTGGCCTTTGTCATAGAGGCGGTGAACCTTATAAAATAAGTTAGGGGTTCTTAGGTCAGTGTAAAAGCACTTAACCTAACTCACACTAAGATACTAGGTAAGGCATGGAGCACAATGTGGAAGATACATGCTAGAAAAACAGAGCCCAGACGACGGGTCCCCCTCAGCCTCTGCACCTATCACATACTAGTCGAGACGCTTGTAAGTGTTATTTCAGACCCAAGGGATATTACCTAACTAAATCCTAGAAACAAAATGGAGGCTGCCCCACTACCCAAAAGAAATAGTGTAAACCCCAGTCCAAAGTTGCATGCACCCGAAGCTCTGTATCCCCTTGAACTGGCAGATCTACACACAGGGAGGCAAGATTTAAATGACATAATGGGGGGGGGTGTCCAGAGAGGGTAATGAAGGAAATAATCAAAGCATTATTTTATTATTAATATTTTATTTTCTATTTATTTATTTAGACAGGGTCTCACTATGTAGCCTTGGCTGGTCTAGAACTTGCTATGTGGACCAGATTGGCCTCCAACTCATAAATCCACTTTCCTTGGCCTCCCAAGTATGAGGCTACCATGCCTGGCTCAAAAAATTGTAAATGCATATATGAAAATGTCATAATTAAAAATCACTTCTTGCTCGGGTGTGTTGTTTGCAGTGCTGAAAATCAAATCCAGGATTAGCACATGCCAGGCAAGCCCTCCACCACTAAGATGCATCCTTGGCCTTTTCTATCTGGTGGAAATCAAGGCGGAGTTCCTGACCTGAGAACTTTGGCTACTCTGGCATTACAGTAAAGATGAAGAGCACATATCCAAGGAGGAGAACACAGGGACCTCAGAATGCTGCTATCAGTACTCAGGGTGTGAGGAACTCCCTAGGAACCCCATGCAGAGGCAGGGAGCTGGGAAAGAAGGAGTCTCCTGTGGGCTGTGTAGAGGAAATGGCAAACCACTCAGGCTTTTCTGAAACCCAATGGCCAGCCATATTTCTTCTCAAAGCTCAGCTACTTTACCTGATAGCCCTGACCCCAGCTGCTAGCCATCTCTTTGTTTGATGAGGCTTCTGCCCAGGGAACTAGGCATGCATAGCTCTTGGTTCTACTCATCCACCAGTATGTGCAGCCCTTCCCATGGGTGACTTCTCTATGGACACACCCAAGGGGCTCCGCTGAGATAAAGGGTTGGGGGTGACTTAACTCTGCAGAAAAGTAGATGGCCCAGGTCAAAAAAGTGGAATTCTAGCCTGGAAATTCCTAGATCTTTCAGCTGAAGATAGAAGCTTGAACTGCTGTGGAAGGAAACCCACACTGACCAGAGGGAGACGATCTAAAAATGAAGACAATCCAAAGTAGGCAGAGATAGATGCTGCCACCCTTCACTGGGGCAGGCGATCTGAACTCCAGATGAGCCACTTTCTGGGAGCTTGCCTCGTCTTTCTCCTTATTTTTTATTTGTATTTTCTTTAGCGACAGACATGGTTTAGGCGAATGGTGAGGCTCTGTTCACAGCACAAGGGAGAAGCAAGCAAAAGCTCTCTACAAAGACCCAGAGCAGCAGCTGACATTGAACGGCACAGAGCCTGAGTCCTAGCCCCCTGCACATCTGACCTTCTCTCCCAGCTACTGGGATCCTCCAAGTCTCAGAAGTTCTTGAGTATCCACCACCTGCCACGCAGTGCCCAGCCCCCAGAGAACTGCCCATGGAATCTGAAGTATGAGCTCAGTTTCCCCATGCAAATAACCCTGGCCAATTAACGGTGAGCAATATCACTGTGAGCAAGACTCTGGGAATCTGAAAGCCTCTGGCTAACCTTCGGTAAATGCCCGCCCCATTAGGGGCTGCTGCTCCAGCCCAGGCAGGGGCTTGTCATCCAGCACCCCACAGTCCGTACTTGGAAGGAGCCTCACTTCAGAGCTGCACAAGAAGTAGCATGCAGGAGCTCCAGAGTTAGGTGTTTGTAACGTAAGGCACAGTGTCCCCTCTACCCTTCTAGAAAGAAGCCCAGGATCACTGAAAACCATGACGATGGCTGTCAGTGGCCAATAAGGCTGGCTTCTCCTGCTACAGCACATCCATGCCTCTAATGTCTGTGATAGTCCACAGAAGAGTGGACCAGGGCTCCCTTTAGATGGTGCAGAGAACGTTCCTTCCACCACCTTCTGCTGTGAATATATCTTACAGAGGCGGGGGCGGGGGGGATGCAAGATGAAGTTCAGCCAGATGCACCATAGCGTAGGTCTTGCCCCTCAGATCAGAGCTGAGCAATGCAGGCAGCAGCATTACTTCTGGGGGCTCTGTAAGTTTGCATGTCAATTCCCTGAAACCTAGCCTATCTTATTAGAGCTCAGGAGATGGACGGTACTGGCACACAGCACACGTAACCTAGAGCACACTAAGCCCAAGGAAAGCCATCAGAATAAATGACACCGCCTACTCGCCCTCTTAACATTCCCTTCATCCCCCAGTTCAGAGCCCCGGCTGCCCTTCAGAGCAGTCAAGTGTCAAAACTGAAGATGTTGTCACAGGAGCAGGAAGAGGAAGACAGACTCATCAATGGAGAGCCCGACACAGAGTCCTATAGGACCACCCACTGGGTCCCCTACACTCAGCACCACCCTTTCTCCTCATTTGGTCTTGCCCAGGCTAGCTCTGAACTCACGATCCTCCCAAGTGCACATATGTGTGCCACAACAGCTGGACTGTGCTTTAGTCAGCACCCAGGATGCTCAGAAGCAAGTGAACCATCCCAACCTTAGCCCCTTTTGCCATCGTCTTGATCCTCCCAGAACAGTGTCCCCAGGGGCCACTTCCTCACCTCTCCTCCCCTTCTTTAATGTATAGCTTTCCGAAAAGTATGAGCCTACAACCGCATTCACCTAAACATCAAGAAGGGAACAATGTGAACGTAAAATTCTCTGCCCCTGAGTGTGCCGGTGGAGCCTTCCAGATCTATATATAATCTTTCTCTAGATATCTAAATACACTTAGAAACAGGCCTGGGCAGACATTTGTGCATAGCTCCCCCAGACATGGAGACTAGCCGGAGGACTCCCCTACCCTGGACACCAAACCTGCTGTCACCCAGACCCTTCTCCACAAGACCTCACTCTGCTTCTACCTGGGGCAGAATCAGTGAATGGCCACATGCACATTTCTGAAGACATGTCCCTGTTCAGGAACACCTTCAGTTCTGTCGTAATCCTCTGGGGTACTGCCTTTGATATCTCTGCTCCAAGTCAGAACCTGTAACACTCAACTGTGATAACAACCCTAACAATTCCACCTCACGAACACTGCCCCCCACTGCACCTCACAGACACTGCCCCCCACTGCACCTCACAGACACTGCCCCCCACTGCACCTCACAGACACTGCCCCCCACTGCACCTCACGAACACTGCCTCCCACTGCACCTCACAGACACTGCCCCCCACTGCACCTCACAGGCACTGCCCCCCACTGCACCTCACAGACACTGCCCCCCACTG